>QXTE01000043.1:4418251-4464506 GCA_003942145.1 Platysternon megacephalum
GGGGGGGGGGGGGGGGGGGGGGTCAGAGCCAGCCCCAGCCCGCCCTGTACCGGTAAGTGCCCTCCCCCTCCCCCGCTGGGGTAGCAGCGGCAGCTGGGGGCTCCGGCAGCAGTTTAAAGGGCCCAGGGCTTGGCCACTGCTATGGCCCCGGCCCTTTAAACCGCTTCCGGAGCTCCCGGCTGCCGCTGCTATCCCAGGGCTCCGGGGGCTATTTAAAGAGCCTGGGGCTCCCCTGCCTCTACCACCCCGGGCCCTTTAAATAGCCGCCGGAGCCCTGGGGTAGCAGCGGCAGCCGGGGGCTCCGGCAGCGGTTTAAAGGGCCGGGGCCATAGAGGCAGCGGGAGCCCCGGGCCCTTTAAATAGCCCCCGGAGCCCCGCTGCCGCTACCCCAGGGCTCCAGCAGTGGGGCTCTGGCGGCAATTTAAAGGGCCTGGGGCTCCAGCTGCTGCTGGGAGCCCCAAGCCCTTTAAATTGCCGCCTGGGGAAGCCAAGCTGCCCCGGTATGGCGCACCAGCTCTTGCCGGTACACCATACCGGCTTACTTTCACCTCTGGGTGGATCATACCAGCAGTATCTTGTTTAACATAATGATACTAACTGCTGTTTACTGCCTCCATAGGAAGTTCTAAATGAATACATTATAGGAATGTAACTCTATTGACCAGAGGCATTGTTCACATTTACCTGGCAAACACATAGGATTTTTCCCCAGAATTCATGAATGTAATATACCCAATAAAACAAAATGGATTTGGAACCATTTTGATTTACAGGTAAATAACAGCTTCTTTTTAAAAAGTTTAAATAAGAATCAAACCTAAAGGTTGGAAGAAGGGCTGGATTCTGCAGAACATAATATAGGACCTTAATAAACACATACCATATATTGTATCTCCTCTTGGGATGTATTTTACAACCTTTTGCAAAAAAAGCAACACAGAGAAATTAATTTTCAGACACATTTTGCTACTTCTTAAGGTTTTGACCCAAAAATATAAAGCAAAAGGCAAGGAATTAGATCACGGTTACAGTCCATTTACCGTTTTTATACTGCATGAATTAAAAGCTTCCCAGCTGTACTTTAACACAGATTTTTCCTGGCATTTGCTGGACTTGTACCACAAAAATTACATTATTTAAACTCAGTGGGTACATTTCTGCTCTCTGGTAATCGGGCTCAACTCTCACTGGATGATTTGAGGTTACTTTCTATCCTTTTCAAATTTGTTAACACGCTCCAAGGAGAATCACTAGCTTAACACTACCCAGGAATGATCCAGAACCCACTAAAGTCAATGAAAAGTTTCCAGTTGACTTCAGTGGATTTAGGGCTAGTCCCAAGAAGAACACTGATAGTCAGAAAGAGGAAAGTTCCCAGTTGATTTGTAAGTGTTCTTCTGCTTAATACGTCTCCTAAGCTCATTTCTGTGACACATTACAAGCTTCAAGTCTGTTCACTGATGCCCCGGACTCTCACTGAATCATTTTGATTTACAGGTAAATAAAGGGGGGCCACAGGTGCATGGGATACAAATAATACTTTATAGCATTTGTAGTGACTGGAAATTCCTTTTTGCTGAGACTGGAATCTCCATAAAGTCTTTTAATAATAATACTAATAATAATACTAATAATAATATTTCATAAATTAATACTATGATGCTAATGGACATTGTGTCCAAATATCTGAGGGCAGAACTGAGCCCAGTTATTTTCAGTTTTGCTCCATGATACAGAACATGAAGTGCAGCATAGTAAATAATGTGCCCTTTTTTCAGCCACCTACGGTTTTTGTAATGTGCCCTTTTTTCAGCCACCTATGATTTTGAATAAAACAAATATTAAAGGACACCTTCTTTCTGCACAAATATTTGTGTTAAAATGCTGCTTGGTGGAACCAGCTCCACTGGCCTTTTGCCTTCTGCATTCTTAGCTCGCACGTCTGCTCCAAAGTCAATCAGCAAGTGCACCAGGTCAGAGTTGGAATTCCTGGCAGCCACATGGAGAGGAGAGTCCAGATCTTTGCCACCATTTGCACTTGCTCCTGAAAATAAGGTAGGACCAAGAATATGATCACATTAGTAAAAAAAGTCATAGCTGGACCATCCCATTTCTTTTGCTACCTCCTAGGTCTCTGACCAACCTGCAGCAATGGAGGTTCCCACTACCCTCCTAGAAATGAATTTTAATAGTTAGGGGCTAGCTTATGGCTTTAAACCACTGCCTGTGTTGGCATGGGATGAGGGGGGTCTGTGAATCAATGAAAGCTCCTTGAGACACTCTGCCTAAGGCTGCTTCTCTGCTCTGGGGGACCACACACAGCAGTGGTACCTGCTGTACCCAGGGCCGGCGCAACCCATTAGGCGACCTAGGCGGTCGCCTAGGGCGCTGCTGTTTTGGGGGCGCCGGCGCCCCGGCCGTCCGCTCAATTTTGGGGGCGGGCCCTTCCGCCGCCGCTGTTGGGGGCGGCATTTCGGGGGCGGGACCTTCCGCCGCCTAGGGCGCCAGAAGAGCTGGGGCCGCTACTGGCTGTACCCTCTTACAGGCCACAGACCAGTCTGCTGGATGCTGTGGAGTCGGGAAGCGACATAGCTCCACTCTCAGTCGCCACATCCCCTTTCCCACCACCTGTGGAGTTGCTAGGACTGCGGGAGGTGCTCCGGTCTTCCAGTGTTTGCACAAGCCAAGTGATTGCACAAGCCAAGGCCCCAGTTCAGTAGGGTACTTAGGCACATGCCTAACTTTACACATATGAGGAGCCCCATTGACCTGAGCGGGACCACTTGTGCTACAAGTGAGGCACATACTTAAGCATCTTGCTGAATGGATGACCATGTTTGTGTCTGGCCCTTGCACTGGTGTACAAAGGATCCAAGAATGCAGGGCTCAGTGCAGTCCGGCCCCCTGCTCGAGGCGCATGTAGTTTCAATGGGAGTTGTGTGGCTATATCCCTTCTAGTCAACTTACAATTCCACTACAATACCCAGAGCTACCTACACGATTCAAATGTTTCAGAATTCCAGCGTGTGAGCACCCCTCAGCCTTGCATGAGGACAGAGTATAAAGAGATGTTACAGAAAATAAAAACATCATTTTACTTTTTTTTTTTTTTTACCTGATTCAAGTAACTTCTTGGCACAGGCTACCTGCTCATTCTCACAAGCCACATAAAGCGGAGTACCCAGATGTTTGATGTTGAGGTCTATATTTACTCCATTGGATGTGAGGGATTCAACACATTCAATATGTCCTTTGAAAGGATAAAGGAGGGTCAAATAATAAAAATAAGGGGTTTTTGAAGGCTCCTCATTTTGTGGCCCAGATAACTCTTCCCCCTCCCCCACGCCGCCCCAGTGTAGATCAGTAAACCTCCATTGATTTGGCAAGAGATTTTAGATTTTCATTTTTTCCACTCCCCAGACCCCAGTATTTTGATACATTCAAAATGCCTTTGTCTATCCATCCCATAATGAATCATTTTGGTGGGATGGAGGAGAGAAGCAGCAGGTGACACAGCTCAGACAACAATAGTCTCAAAGGTGCTCATCCAAACAGTCATCTCTGCCATTTTTGATTTCCTGTCTATAATGGCCCCTTCTTCCCCAGTCTCTTTTCAAGAGATTGGAACCCTCATTTTCTCTTTCTCTCTCTAGTCTGGTCAAGGGAACAATAGCCATTAGGAATATTACCATGTAAGGGGGGAGAGTTTACATTACAAACATGACCAAATTATGCCATTACATCTTCAAAGGAATGCATTTTATTTGCTGGGTAAAGTCTGCACTGAAAAACACGAACAGCCAAGCTAAATCAGGGAAGGTCTTTGCAAGGCAGCCCAGTTACTTCCTAGGTTCTTGTATCTCATTTATTAGCTGAAATATTTTGCTCTTTATGGGGGTCTCATTTTAGTATGCCTATTGCTAGCTAATGTGAGATCATTATCCATTCTCAATACTTAATGGAAAGTAGAAATGGCATTTGTTCACCATCAAGGCACTAAAGCAGTCTTCTTGTCCATAAGACTACAACAGTAGTAGAAATATGAGTCTTTGCTTCATAAAGCGCTTACTAGGAAATGGAAGTGTCTGTGAAAATTTGTATTGATTTCCAGTGCTTTCAGAAAATTCACAGTAATTCTCTCTTCACAGAATTCTCCTTATGGCGGACACGTTTGTTAATTTAGGAGGTGAGAAGTTCAAGTTCAACCTGTTAAAATTGTTTTGTCAAGCTGTGGTAGATGGAGGCCAGAGCAACACTGTTGGTGGGATACTTTCCCCTCCAATGAACAGCACCATTTTGGGGACCAAGGAGAGATAAGTACCAGATAAGGAAACACCTGCACCCTTCCCTCCACCCAAATGACAGTAGTCAAGCTATGGGAGGCCCAAGGACAATGTTCAGGTTAGCAGTGGTCCCCAACCTTTTTCGTCTGGCGGGCGCCAAAAAAAACCCAACAAAACCCGAGTGCTGCCAGCGGGCGCCAAAAAAAAAACAAAAAACCCGAGCGCTGCCGGCAGGCACCAAAAAAAACAACAACAAAAACCAAGCGCTGCGGGCGGAGCAAAAGAAAAAAAAAATGACAAATGACAACTGCACCGCGTTGGGGACCCCTGGGTTAGAGGAACCCTCACAGCAATGCAAGTAGGTGTGAGGGCTTGGGAGCCATTTTGTGTGGTGGAGGAAGTTAAGAGAGGTCACCTCACATACCCAGGACCTCAGGAGCTGATTAGGGACTCCAGGAGCAGGTGTCACGGATGAATACAGGATGGCAGAAACTGTGATACCAGCACTGAGAACAACTATCATGGTTCTATCAATGATATATTTGTATTTTACATGAATTCAATATACCGACTGATCTTTCCTTTCTCTCACTGGCTTCAGCTTCGAGATGTTGGTAAAAGGAAAAGTAATTCCGACTCTTGACTGAGTAACCTACCTCTCTTAGCAGCTTCATGGATAGGGGAAGCCAGATCACACGGTGCATGTGGGCTGGCTCCATGCTGTAATAATAGATTCAAACAGGCCACGTTGCCACTGACACAGGCGTTGAACAAAGGAGTATGCCAATCAATAGTAACTCCATTCACCTGAAGGAAAAACAACAGGCAAGTAGTTTCTTTAAAAACAGTAATGATCTGGGAATATTTTAACTAGGGCTGGGTGAATATTTTCATCAAAACTGTTGTTTTCTATGAAAAATTGAGAGTATTCAATTAAAAAGCTTTTTTTTTTGCAAAAAGTGTCTACTTTCTGTTGAAAATATCAACTTTTCATTGCAAAAACACACATTTTTTTTTCCAAACCCGAAAACTATTTGACTCAGAAATACCACCATAGTGCTCATGGGAGTTGTCTGGGATCATCATAATCCCATTGTCCTGTATGGGCCAGATTATCCAGCGGGACAACATCTCCCATGATGCACCATGGCTAGGGGCTTCCACGATGTACCATGGTGGCTTAGCAAGAGGGGAGACCATGGTGCATCATGGGAGATGTAGTCCGAACAGGGAGCCCATCCCATCGAGAAGAACGTTGGCATGAAGTACCTGACCTAGAACTCCCAGGAGGATGGTGACCTTTGTGAATTAACATTTTAGGTTTTCCAACAAAAATATTCAGTTTTCAATTTTTCACTGAAAAGTCAATACTTTCTGTTGGGAAAATAAAAAAACCAAACAGAAATGTCATGAGACTTGTACTCATCACCATTCTGGGCACTTTGTTTGTACATTGTCTCAATTCCGCTCCATTTTTTATGTGCTTCCTGCTTTTTTTAGGCGCTGATCCTGCATATTTACACTGTACTGCATTTATGCATGTGATTTGTGCCGCTAACGTCAGTGGGACTAATCACGTGTATAAAGTTAACCGTGCACATACTTTTTTGCAGGATTATAAACTCTTTGGGATAGGGACTGTCTCTTCCAATATGTTTGGTAAGTGCCTAGAACATTCTGAGTGCTATAGCCGAGACTAAACTCAAGGAGCTCAATCTATTTAGCTTAATCAAGAGAAGGCTAAGGCGACTTGATTACCATCTGTAAGTACCTACATGAGGAACAAATATTTGATAATGGGTTCATCAGCCTACTAGAGAAAGGTATAACACAATCCAATGGCTGGAAGTTGAAGCTAGACAAATTCAGACTGGAAATAAAGTGTACATTTTTAACTGTGAGGGTAATTAATAGAGCCCTATCAAATTCACGGTCCTTTTGGTCAATTTCACGGTCATAGGATTTTAAAAATTGTAAATTTCATTATTTCAGCTATTTAAATCTGAAATTTCACAATGTTATAATTGTCGGGGTCCTGACCCAAAAAGGAGTTGTGCAGAGGAAGGGGGGGAAGGGCGAGGAGTCACAAGGTTATTGTAGGGGGGTTGCGGTACTGCTACCCTTACTTCTATGCTGCGGCTGGTGGCGGCACTGCCTTCAGAGCTGGGTAGTTAGAGAGCAGCGGCTGCTGGCTGGGAGCCCAGCTCTGAAGGCAGAGCCGCCAACAGCAGCAGCACAGAAGTAAGGATGGCATGGCATGGCATGGTATCTTCAGTCAGCAGTGCCATTCTCCAGCCACTCAGCTCTGAAGGCAGCAGCACAGAAGTAAGGGTGGCAATACTGCAGCCCCCCTAAAATAACCTTGAGACCCCCCCCTGCAACTCCCTTTTGGGTCAGAACCCCGAATTTGAGAAACATTGGTATGCCCCATGAAATCTGTATTTTATAGGGTAAAAGCACACAAAACACCAGATTTCAGGGTGAAAGACCAGATTTCACGGGCCGTAACGTGTTTTTCATGACCGTGAATTTGGTAGGGCCCTAGTAATTAACCATTGGGACAATTTATCCAGGGTTATGGTGGATTCTCCATCACTTGCAATTTTTAAATCAATATTGGATGTTGTTTCTAAAAGATGTGCTCTAGGAATTTGTTCAGAAAAGTTCTGCGGCCTGTGTTACACAGACTGTCCCTTCTGGCCTGAGAATCTATGAATATATGAAACCAAAATATAAATAATAATAATGGCAGGGGCTGCTTATATCTGTACTTTTTTGTTGCTTTATTAAAAAGTGTCTTTTATGTAAAAAGTGGCAATATGCTTAGAGTTAAGCTAGGCACAGTGTACATGCAAAGTATAAACTTTTATATTTAATATTTTATCATAGCATATTATATTATAAAGTAAGTCTCACTGTGCTTTTTGGAAAGGCTGTTCAATATATTTTGGTCCAGTCAAAATAATTAAATAAAAAAATCTACAAGACCCAGCAGCTTAGTTATACTTACACTCCTCCAAAAGTGTAAGGGGGCCTGAAAATGTAAATGGTATTTACACCCACGTTAAGCTCCTTTACACCACCAGAGTAGTGTAAATGGGCTTTAATTTACATTAGAATTTGGTTCCGAAAACACTAGCAGGGTTCATTCTTTTCATACAGCTTACAATATCAGGAGCTTGAAATATACTTTTTAAAAAACACAACTGGTCTTTTTATTGTTTAACTCATTGTGGTACATTCCTTCACATCACACAATTCCTCCTACATAACACACTGTAGACATCTCAACATGCAATCCTATGGTTTTCTTCTCATCGTTCAGTAAACCAATTATTATCCTGCAGGGAAAACTGAGTTTCAGAGATATGCTTCTAAACATCTGTGTTATACTTACTTGAGCCCCGTGTTTTAATAGGACACTAGCACAAGCAGGATGGCCCCCTAAGCAGGCTTCATGGAGAGGAGACACATGATCTGCTGTAATGAGATTAACACTGCTCCCCTTGTAAAATAACAGAAAATATTATTGGAGGCAATAACAGTAATGATGACCATTTATATAGTGCTTTACATATTTTAAATTTCTTTGAATGATCTTGGCTCCCAGCCGTTTACATTTTGTCAAGAAATTCAGGAATTTTATCAAATTGTTTTCCAGAAACCTCCGTGATTTCAGGAGCAAGTTTTGATGGAAAAGCAAACCTTGCATTACAAATAGTTTATTTAGCTCTACCACAAATCCTTCAACTATGACAAAGTCTCATGAGATCTGCAAGATCAAACAGGGCATTTCCCCAATAACTGCCCTCCTCCAATCGGTGTCTCAACAGGAGAGAAGGATATAGCTCAGTTAGGCCCTAATCCTGCAAACACTAACACATGTGCTTAATTTGAAGTATATGAGTAGTCCCGTGGATTTGCATGGAACTACTTGTGCAAAAGTTAAGCACATGCATAATTGCTTGCAGAATCCAGGCTTTCATTTATATGGCATTGCATAGATAATAAATTGGCTATAATAAAACCATCCATCACAAGTGGAATTCACTGTACTAATCTCAGATATCTTACAATATAAAATACAGCCTGCATTCAACAATGGAATCAATGAGCAAAGCAAGCAGAGTGTTCATCTCCCCAATAAAATGATACCTGATTGATGAGTTTCTTCAGAGCAAGCAAACGCCCGTGGATAGAGGCATCATGTAAGGGAGACCAGTCTGAAACGAAATCTGCAGAAAGAGAAGAGAAGGGTCAAGAATGTCATGGACTATTTCATTGCCTGACTTTATCTAAACTGGGTGACTGCCAGGAATTTAGTAAATCTGCTTCCTTCTAATGCGATTCTTAAGTATTATCTGATTTCCACTTGTTTAATACATTGCTTGCATTGCTGCTGCATTCAGCAGTAGTAATGGTTCTGGTCAAGGTGTTTTATTACCTGAGCTGCCAGCCTTAACTCATTTGGAGGGAGTAAGAAGCAAGATACATTTTATGAGAATGCGAATTGTCTTTTAAACAAGCACTAAGCAACTAAGTTCCCACTGGAGGACAAAAGAGTAATTTACACAGCACAGCCTGCCACTAGCTCTGAATTGTTTATAATACCTTTGGGGGTTTTTCAAGCTCAGCATACTTTACCAATTTTAAAAGGAAGATATTTTGAAAAGGTTGCAGCTGCTAAATTATTTACTAATAGCCAGAGATGGGCTAGAACTAACAACAGTTGATCGTGGTTGCTGCCAAAATACCCAGGGGTAATTGTGTTACCCGTTGACTTTGTACCTCAAGTTTTGGTGGTCAGAATTCTTGTAATGACAATAGGAATTAAGCATCTGCTGTGTGCTCTGTGTGGTTAGATTTTCGGCTACGTGTGTGTGTTCTTCGTGTGTGCCGTCCCAGCTCTGCGCAGACAGCTGGCACAGCACACGTCGAGCGAACTGCCCAATGACCACAAGATCCATTAAGGTACAAAGGCACGAGGACAGGTTTATTGTTGACAATGCACGGCAATAGCACCTGGCAGACTCTACGGCGGTGGTGGGCAATCTGCGGGCCGTGGGCTGCATGTGGCCTGTCAGGATAATCCGTTGGCGGGCCGCCAGTTTGTTTACATTTGCACGGCCGCCCGCAGCTCCCAGTGGAGTATTCTGCCATATATTTCATGTTATAGCAGTCTCAGTTGATGACCCAGCACATGTTCGTTTAAGAACACTTTCACAGCAGATGTGACAAAATGCAAAGAAGGTACCAATGTGAGATTTCTAAGGATAGATACAGCACTCAACCCAAGGTTTAAGAATCTGAAGTGCCTTCCAAAATCTGAGAG
This sequence comes from Platysternon megacephalum, assembly GCA_003942145.1. Lineage (NCBI taxonomy): Eukaryota > Metazoa > Chordata > Testudines > Platysternidae > Platysternon > Platysternon megacephalum. The sequence goes on from QXTE01000043.1 coordinate 4,427,867, forward strand.
GGATGAGATGTGGACCATGCTTTCGGATGTCTTAAAAGAGCAACACCCCGATGCGGAAACTACAGAACCCGAACCACCAAAAAAGAAAATCAACCTTCTGCTGGTGGCATCTGACTCAGATGACAAAAATGAACATGTGTTGGTCCGCACTGCTTTGGACTGTTATCGAGCAGAACCCATCATCAGCATGGACACATGTCCCCTGGAATGGTGGTTGAAGCATGAAGGGACATATGAATCTTTAGCACATCTGTCATGTAAATATCTTGCGATACCGGCTACAACAGTGCCATGCGAATGCCTGTTCTCACTTTCAAGTGACATTGTAAACAAGACATGGACAGCATTATCTCCTGCAAATTGTCACCAAACTTGTTTGTCTGAGCGATTGGTTGAACAAGAAGTAGGACTGAGTGGACTTGAAGGTTCTAAAGTTTTACATTGTTTTATTTTTGAATGCAGTTATTTTTTTGTACATAATTCTACATTTGTAAGTTCAACTTTCATTATAAAGATATTGGGCTACAGTACTTGTATTAGGTGAATTGAAATATACTATTTATTTTGTTTTTTACAATGCAAATATTTGTAATAAAAAGAAATATAAAGTGAGCACTGCACACTCGGTATTCTGTGTTGTAATTGAAATCAATATATTTTAAAATGTAGAAAACATCCAAAAATATTTAAATAAATGCTAATCTATTATTGTTTAACAGTGCGATTAATCACAATTAATTTTTTTAATCGCTTGACAGCCCTAGTTATTACCCATCACCTTGTCCATGTTGGTTCAATCAAAACATCTCTATTACATACTGCCATCCTAACCTTATCTTTTAAAAGGAATCAGTGTGTTCCTGTTATCCTTGGGAAATGTTTTGTACCATCCTAATATCAGAATTTTTTGGTACCACTTAATATCAAAATGTGTTTGCGTAAGTACTCTGTGTTTAGTACTTCTTAGAAATGTGTATTTCTGCAATATCAGCCCGGTTCTTGCCAAATTCTGAAAGCAGGTCCTGCCTCATACTAGGCCTCTAATACAAGGGCTTATGTCTCAGGCGCTCTTCCTACTACACTCCGTACCATTAAAGCCACAAAATTAGATACAAAATGTACAGGGGAGACCCAGAGGAAGGATCTGTCTTAGCATGTTGTTTGCTTATTTTTAACACTTAATGGGAAGGTCAAAGTGCTTTAAATTAGCATTGGTGGGCTTCCTGGGGAAAGTGAGTTTTAAGGAGGGATTTGAAGAGAGTGGGCTCTCCCAAAAGGCAAGAACCACCCAATTTCTTACTGATTTGCTCCCCTGGAGCAACACTAAACCACCATAACATCGGCTCACTAAATTCAATCCTGTATCAGCCACTTTAAAAACAAACAAAACCGTAACCCCGGACTTTCAAAGGGTTCTGCAAACGATAACTGAAGTAAACAGGATCCGAAGCAGGTGCAAGTGTTGACTACTCCCCCAGATTCCCTTGCATGATTTCAGGCCTAAAGCAAAACACTGAAATGCAAACAACTTTTAGCAACAATCCAGGGAACCAGCACACTGCATAGCAGTCGTGGGTGTGAGCAGGGCCGGCGCTTCCATTAGGCGACCTAGGCGGTCGCCTAGGGCGCTGCTCTTTTGGGGGCGCCTGCGCCCCTGCCGCCCGTAGAAATTTGGGGGCGGGACCTTCCGCCGCCGCTGTTGGGGGCGGGATTTCGGGGGCGGGACCTTCCGCCGCCTAGGGCGCCAGCAAAGCTGGCGCCGCTACTGGGTGTGAGGAGTGAAATTTCATCCAAGGACATGAGGTAATATCCCTACTACTGTGAGAACTGCTCTGAGATCATTCATGTCCACATAAGCAAACACATCCTTGGGTTTTAAGGTCTTGTCTGAAAGGCCCGCATACAGTAAAATAGATGGAAGTCGGTTTATCTACCTTTAAAAGATGAAGTCCTAAGTCAAGCTAGGATTTGAACTACTGATTCCAGGGAGTCTAGGTATTTAAAAATTGATATTAGACATGTGACAGTCTGCAAATGCACTGACATTTGGAAGGTTTTGATGGAAAAAATGTACCCAGAAATTTGTCAGCATGGATGGCTGTGACAGGATCTGAAAGAGACTTTTATACTGGGGAAATTGTTATGGTTACAATTTGATACAGGAATTGGCAAGTTATTTTTTTTAAAGAGAGAAAAAGATGTATTTGGTATTTGTCAGGCAAAAGAGCAATTGGATATATTTCATAAGACTTGCCAGCCATCCCTGGACTTGGTAGATCCACACAAATATGTGAAAGAATACTCACATTTATGTCTATGGACAGTTATGTTTAATTTCCCTGGTTGCTGAATCTATTAATTAATTTATTTAAAATTACTTCTCTTAGCATTAGGCACCTGTACAAATACTGAAATATTAGCAAAAGGATCAATATCCTTAACACAAAAGGCTTTGTGGCACAAGCTATCTGACCGCACCAGTCAATCAGTATCACATATGTGAAATAGAACATTTAACCATGAAGAGTCCCCCATAAGTAATCAAATAAGCCACCAAAATCCTTTACCCTTTCAAGAGAATAACAGAGATCTTCAGCAGGCACATAAGGTCAACAAATCTTAGCTCTGGTGGATCAAGAGAGGAAACAAATACGTTTGAGACTTATGGACCTGACACAGAAAATGCCTGGCTAGCAGCCACTACCTTTTAAGCCATGAGCTGCTAGTTAGATACCTCCACTGACTTAGGCCGCTAGATTACTCCTCTTTTATTTTTAATGATAACAACTGAAAGATATTACATCGACACAAGACACAGACAAGTGATGGCAATTTTGGACATATACTAGGGTAATGTCTGTGATTTATAAAGTTTTGTAGCAGGTAAATCATGAATGGTAATATTGTAGGGATGGTGGTATCGGGATATCCTAGGTGAATTTGGCTTTTGTTCTGTCTGAAACAATGAGTTATTAAAGGAACAAAAATAAGGCAAATTTTAAGGCATTTCACATTTTCCCAGACTTGAAGCCTCTGGGCAGTTTACTAAATGATAATTCAAAAAGGTAATAGTCGCACACATCTGATCAGGGCCGGCTCCAGGCACCAGCTGAACAAGCAGGTGCTTGGGGCGGCCACTCGGGCGAGGGGCGGCACGTCCAGCTATTCGGCGGCAATTCGGCGGGGGGTCCCTCACTCCCGCTCGGGGCGAAGGACCTCCCGCCGAATTGCCGCCGCAGATCGCAATCGCGGCTTTTTTTTTTTTTTTTTTTTTTTGCTGCCTGGGGCAGCAAAAACCCTGGAGCCGGCGCTGCATCTGATAACAATAGTCCAATCTGTGAGGCTTATTATATTATTCAAATAAAGTAAATTGAAAGGAATTTGGAGTGCATAGTGCAGCCTCTGCAACTCTCTTGGGATAACAATTCAACAATACTTGTTCTAAAGGGGTTGTCCTCCTGGGGATAAGAGAAAGGATGGAGCAATTCCAATGGAACTCTGATTCTTATCCCAAAGTGAACAGTTCAAAGCAGGGTGAGGCCAGAGTGAAATATCTTCACTGGTACCTGGTACAGCATGTTGGTACAGCATGTTGGCAGACAAGTCTGAACTAACTGCTGAAGATGGAATGAAGCCCTTACAATAGGGGTTCTTATCACAGACGGACAAACAGGTGGGCCAGTGTATTTTTCTCAGAGGTGAACACTTCTTTATCTCCTGTGATGTCTCTGAAAAGGGCAGGCTGAAATCAGCTCAGCAGAGGAGAGAAAGACAGGAATGCAGACAAAGATCACAAATTCAAAAGGGCAGAAAGATTCACTCCTCTGTAAAAAAAAAAGATTACTCAGATCTGTGGAATCTAGAGGAGTCAATGGGCCAAATGGGAGGAATGACATGCCCTTAATGCACCCCTCCTGGTGGTAGTCAGTGCATGGAGTGCAGACATTTGTGCAGTAAGTCTTTCTGAATAACCCATTTTGTGGTACTTCTAGAGAAAATTATATTCTTTTTTTAATTTGGTAGCGTCTCACTTTTTTCCACAAGCAAGTCGGCAAAGTTCCATTGACTTCACTGAAACTACAGTACTGTACACCAGCTAAAGATCTGTCCCCATATGGGCCCAAGCCATGCTCTACTGATTGATGGAGGGTATTATGCTATTCATAATTATATGGATTTTGCTTTAAAAGCAATGTATGTAGAATATTGTTTATTAAATCACATTTATCCGTGAACAATATATGGTGGGTTTTCAGGCTGGAAAGTGGGATCATCTAAAGAAAAAGGAAATAGTCAAGTTGTTAGAGTAATGGGGATAGCTGTCTCTGCTCATTTGCAGTAGATGTCATGTAGGTGGTTTTTATTTGTTAGGTGTATTGATAACATAGTCCCACATTTTTCCTATGTGGAGTCAATGATTGTCAGACATGCGGTTCTGAGCACCCACATGAGAAAACCTGAATCAGCAGTAAGGAACAACTAAAAATTGAAGAGCAGAAATATTACTAGTATCAGCCCAAGTACTGGTGTTTTTCTAGTGAAACATTTTGGGATGAGGATATCACTAATCTAAGGGTTTAAACCCCACACCTCTCCTACTCTTCTGGGTCAGTCTTAACCCTACAGTATAGCCTCTTCAAGCTCTCTTGGCAACATCACATATTCATTCCTCGTAGGGTTACCACTTGTATTGTATTCAGTCTCTTCCAAAACCTTCAGACTTTCCCATTTTGAAACCAATGCCATCACAAAGTCTGCATGAGCTTCAGCAGAGATATGTTTACAGATCATTTCCAAATTTTGCATTGAGAAACAATTTTTCTGAGTTACACTCTGATCTTTTATTGTTACCTACACCTTATGTCCCAAGCTTATCCTGACAGAAGTATAATGCAAATGCTGGTATTACACACAGATGTGTGACCTACATGGCTATTGTATACATTCACAAGGGATTCAGGTGACAACCTAGTAACCACAAGAGTGAAAGTGCATAGTTATGCCATCACAATCTGGAGCTGTGTGCGTAGCTTACGTGTTGGACGTTTCCTTGTGTTGCATACTAGTGCAGATTTAGGCTGGGGCAGTGGTGCCCAATGTGGGGTTCCCCGGACCACTGGGGGTCTGCCAGGGGTTATGCGGGTGTAGGGCGACCAGACAGCAAATGTGAAAAATCGGGACAGGGGGTGGGGGGTAATAGGAGCCCATATAAGAAAAAGACCCAAAAATCAGGACTGTCCCTATAAAATCAGGACATCTGGTCACCCTATGCGGGTGTTCATTCCTTGAGCCTGGGCCACACTGACTTTCAATGGGAGCTGGGTGTCTCATTTCTTAGGCCTCATTGGGGAAGTTCCTGTCTAAATATTATTTTGAATCCTTAAATTAGTGCCACTACCCTTTGCTTCATTGTATGATTATTTATCATTTATATTACCATAGTGCTTGTGAGCCCTAGTCCTGGACCAGGCTCCCATTGTGCTAGGCTCTGTACAAACACAGACTTTCCTCCTTCATTCCAGATGCTGGAAACCTGTCATCCATTTAGGAAGAATCCATCTCAAACCCAGACTCATTTGGGATTTTATTGTTGTCACTATTCCGCCACCCCCACAAAAACCAAAATCAACCTAGACCTAGACACCTTGGTCACTTCTGTGCTGCAGCTGGCCTTGTAGTTCTCCTCCTATTCTAACTGCACCATTCTTTTTTGTTTAGTAACAAATGGAAGATTTCCAGAGCTCTCATGAAAGAAAGAGGAATACTGCCATGTTACTGCATGTTATCTTCATTTTTCCTCCCCCAGCAAGCTAGCCATGAACTGAAAGCGTAGCCGTCCCAGGAACACAATTAAGTGAAACACCGCTAACCAAGCTGTATGTGAAAGAGATTTACGGTGTCTTTTCACACCGTATCAGCTTGTCAAACGCTTTGGGCCAGACTGCAAGCCTCTTACTCAGAGTGGTGAACAGAATGGAGCAACTTGTGTAAGTAACTACCCATCAGTGACAGAAAGGGGTTCACATCCCGGCCCTTTGAGAATAATCCACAAATATCTGTAACGCCACTAGCAAGGATTCATTAGTCTATCTTTAAAAACAAAAGAGGAACTTTTTTCGCTGAGCTAACACTGAGCATTCAGCTGGCAATAATGCAAACCAAACATGCCCACGTTGCAACTTCTTCTTCAGTTATGTCCAGCTCAAATTGTAATGCTTATTTAACTTTACACAGGTTCCTAATATTTGTGAAGTGCTTAAAAATAAAGTTTGGTTTTTACTGTCAGAAAGCACTAAGAGCGCATAATAAATACCATTTAAAATGCAAGAACATGTACACAGATGTCTGCGTCCGAACTGCATGTAAACAAGCTTTCAGGGAGAATACACTTCTGGAGCTCTGCATATATACCATCCATGGCCCTTCCATCACCACCAGAAGACTATCTGGAAGATTGTTTGGATAGATACAGTTATATTACTTACCACTCATCAGTGGGTTTGATAGAGAAGTTGCATGTGACTGTCCTTCCACTCCCTGGTATTTACTGGCATTTCCCTTTGCTCCTGCACCATCCATTGCACACTGGGCAGTCAAATTTCTGTTATTTCACTTTGCAGTTGGTCTTGAGAGTTCAAATTCCATCCTCCCTGATGAAAATCCTAGTTATGCAAGTAATCTATTAAGCAGACTCCGTGTGTGCAAGTCAAGCAGACTTCGCAGCAGACTGGAACTTGATGCCGGCAGCAGTTTCAGAGTAACTCGAGTACCTGTGTGCAGATTTAATGAAACACCTCCTCATTCACTTGGTGTGCAGCCAGAGATCAGACAGACCACACTGTACAAAGTGAGGGATGTGGCTGATGTCATATCCTTTCAAAACCACACCCAATCAACAAGGCTGCCTTCTGTTTTTATCAGGAAGGAACTTCTTAGTTTGACAAAAAACCAAGAGAGAGCCAGCTCAACTAGTTGAGCAAACTCTGCCTTTAGGGATCTGAAAAGGCAACTCAGAGAGATAACTGTGCTCAAAGCTTTGCCTTCAAGAGAAGGATCAAATTAAGTTGTTTTGAGACAACACCCTTTTCCTATATCTACTGTGCCTCCAGTATTCAAAAACTGACATCTAAAAAGCTCACGACTGCATGCAAAAAATGGTGTACTGAACTCCTTTTACACAGCAGCAGTCACCACATACCATAATAATATTGAAACCACATGTTCACAGAGCTGTGCTTTCCACTGGAAGTACTTTATTGTCTCCATGGCATGAAAAGCACAGCATTATGCAGGCTTATTTCCCTCCGTCCATTTCAATCAACTTCACTGAGTCGTCATAGTTGCACCAATACTATATATAAAATCTGCTTTTTCACCTGAAACAAAACTAATTAACCTACAGGCAAGTAAACAGGGTCAGATTTTCAAACAGGCTTCATCCTCATCTCTATTGGTATGGGTGCAACTTTGCTATGTGCAGGTCATTTCAACATGCACATTTTTGTGCACATAAATTAAATAATTTACGAGTACAAAACCCACTTGCTCTTATTGCATATACACATTAGCATGGGTGCACAAGTAAGGATGCAAGAACTGCATTTGTAAGTGATTGCCTGTACAAAGTTGCATGCATGTACACAGAAGTTACATTCTTTAAATGTGGCCACAAATCTGCCCAACAACTGAGTAATTTGACTTCATTTTATTTCTATTTATAGTACATAAAAAGACACCTGTGCTAGCTTCTAGGTACCTTTGACTGCAAATACGTTCATATTAAGCATATAACTGCACAGTTAACCTGGGGACTGACCTGGGTTTTACCTCAAGACCCCCTACCTCTGACCTGGGTTTGGAGGCGCTTTAAGCCCGGGGTAGCTTACACGGCTCAGGGGTGGGTTAGAACCCAAGCTCCTCTTTCATTCGGCCTGGAACCTGACCACTCTGCAGTGAGAATGGAGGCAAAAATCAGTCCAGTGCTCATAGTCCTCCAATGCCATCCCACAATTCCCCCCCAGAGGACAGACAAGTTCTCCTGCAATTGACACAATTGAGTAGGAACGAATCCTATAGTATCTCACCACAAAGAACCATAGAATATGCCTCCAGATACTCATGGGCGAGTGCATAAACAGTGAGAATGCAGTAACACAGGAGGGATTTGCTGCGGGGCCTGTCACACCTGGGCTAGGTTAGCCCGGGTGCTGATTTCTCAGGATGACTGTGCAGTGCAGACATAGCCTAAGGGCTTGTCTACACTACTGCTTAAGTCGATGTAACTTACATTGCTTCGGGGTGTGAAAAAACCACCCCGCTGAGCGACGTAAGTTACATCAACTTAAAGCGCTGTCTGCACCGCGCTGTGTTGGTGGGAGACACTCTCCCACCGACATAGCTTCTGCCTCTCATTGAGGTGGAGTAATTACGTCAATGGGCGAGCGCTCTCCCATCGACATAGTGTGTCTTCACTAGATGCGCTACAGCTGCGTCGATGTAGCATGATAGTGAAGACAAGCCCTAAAAGATCCACCTGGCAGCTGCTCCTCACCACCCAACCAGAACATAAGCAAAGATGAAATCCAAATCCTGACAATCCCCACAAACACAAGCCCTTAGCTTATCTTTCCATCCTCAAAAGCCTGGGTACAGAATTTGGTCTTGCAGCGTGCCCTAAGGTTTGGGGCTATTTTGGACTGGGGGGGGGGGAAGGGTTGAGAAGCAAGATGGTTCCAAAGCTGAGGCAGGTGAAGTGACATGGCCACTACTCTAGCCCATGCACTGGAAAAACAACTTCCCCTGCATGAAGTACTAAAACCACTAGAATAACATAGCTGCATTTCCCATGTGCCCTCCCTCCCTCATGCTGCTGCCTTATACACAGTCTCAACAGGGCCAGCACGGATAGCTCTGCAGTGCCCAGGGAATGAAGCTATTCCCCAGCACAACCACTCTGTCAGCCAGTGCTCAGGGGATGCAGAGGGCCTTGCAGAAGCCATGAATGACTACATTACCCAAAACCATCATTCTACCAAACACAGAATAAGGCATTTTCAAACAAGCAAAGAACCCTCACTCCTCCCCATTGCCAAAGGGCAATTTTCAACAGTTAACTATTTATTATTAACCATGTTTATTACTGGTGCCTAAGGGCCACCAAAGGATGGGGCCCCATATTGCTAGACACTGTACAAACACAGATACAGGCACAAATTGCTGTCTTGTTTTTGTACACAATTTGAACTGGACGTCTAAACAGATATCGGGAACAAGGAATGCAGTTTTGCAGCCCTTACTCACTGCAGTAGTCAAAAAAAATCACAGGGCCATAAATATTTTCTTGTTTCTTGCTGCTTCTGGATCTCCTTATACAGATTCTAATCATGTTCTTGTGAGTATTCTCCACCCCACGTCCTCAGCCTCCATGGTGTCTCAGCATTACCTCTTTCCAGTACATGATGTTTGTTAACTGCATGCATTCCCCTCTGAAAGATGGCTCTGTTTGCATAGGTCTCACTTCACAGCAATTTTATCTATCAAGTACATTAGCGAGACTGATACAGTAAATTATGTACTAATATAAGAGGTCTAGTTTTACAGCATTAAATATTGTAGCCTGAATTTGGGAGCTGAGGGACAGTGGATAGAAAAGATGAATAAAAAATAACTTAGATTATACAACAAAAGGCAAACAAAAAAGTTTCTTTGCACTGGCACAGAGCCTGTGTTCCTTTCTCTTCACTATCAACATCCTCCCACCCCAAGAGCTATGAGTGACCAGCAAATTGGGGTGTGGATTACCTGAGGTCACCACAGTAAGGAGTGTGTCTATCATCCTGACAGTATTAAAGCAGTATTAAGGGACAGCTGACTTTGTACATGGGGGGCCAGATACTGTGTAATTGCCCACAGTAAATATATAACCCACGGGGGCAACTCAGGGTGGTTGTATTTGATAAGTACATACATAGCTGAGTCCAGCAGAAGGAAAAGAAACACACGCTACAGAACTAAAGTTCTTCTTTCCCCAAGCAGTAGCATAAGACTATACAAGCCAAGGTTTAGGCAATTGGGCACAGTCCACCCCAAGGGTATGTCTACAATGCAATTGGTCGTTGCAGCTTGGGAAGACATACCCACGCTAGCTTTACCTGCCCATGCTAGCCTGGCTAAAAGTAGTAGTATAGCTGTCTCAGCACAGGTCTCAGCAATGCAAGTAGATACCTCCGATGATGCCCCTGCCATCACTTCTACATTGCTATTTTTAGCCATGCTAGCAATCACACCTTGGATTGCAGTGTAGACAGGCGCAAAGTCTCTTGTCAGACGCAGAGTATAGGAGAGAAGCTCCTGTTAGTTTAATGTGCTTCTTGCAAAGTCTTTATGATAGAAAAATCTCAAGTGCTACCATCAGGGCAACACGCATAAATATAAACCCAGAAGTCAGGCTAAACTCTATACAACTTCATAGCCAAACCAGAAGCAGAGCTTAGACACATACACACCAGACTTTTCAGTCATTACACTGCTATTTTTCATTTATATAGCACCCTTCATCCTGAAGGCTACTAAAGTTTTATATCAACTTGGCTATCTGCAGAAATCACCTCCACCACCACCCAACAACAGGCATCCCTATATAAACACAGCAGCTGCTCACCAGTGCACAGTAAAGTTGGAGCAAATAGGTAGCAAATAATAATTTATTCAATGAATTTTCCTTCTTTTTCTGTTCACAGAATACCCACAAGCCAATCACATTTTTTCCCCAAATTTATTAATTATTCCAAACAAATCAATGATTTTTTTCACTAATTCCATTTACTCTCTCCCTGGCTATTCAGTAATTGAAATCTGAGCTCTGTGTGCTAGTTGCTATTGGTCAGAGAAGACACACACAGTAGAACCTCAGAGTTATGAACACCTCGGGAATGAAGCTTGTTCATAACTCTGAAATGTTCGTAACTCTAAACAAAACGTTATGATTGTTCTTGCAAAAGTTTACAACTGGACCTTGACTTAATTGACTTTGAAACTTTACTATGCAGAAGAAAAATGCTGCTTTCCCTTTATTTATTTATGTATTTATTTATTTATTTTTTACTTTTAACACAGTGCTGGGCTTTTTTAGTTTTTGTTTTTTTTGTTTGGCTCTGCTGCTGCCTGATTGCGTACTTCCAGTTCCAAAAGAGGTGTGTGGGGTTGACTGGTCAGCTCATAACTCTGGTGTTCGTAACTCTAAGGTTCTACTGTAGTTTTATTTCTGTTTCCTGATTGGATGTGCATAACACTGATTATCAGGTTTCTGATACAAATGTTTGAAGCAAGGGAATTCAAAATTCACTTTTGATGAATATTTCAAGCATGCAAGACCAAAATTTGACTTGTCCAAGTATATATAGCAGGGGTAGGAAACCTATGGCACGTGTGCCGAAGGCGGCACGCGAGCTGATTTTCAGTGGCACTCACACTGCCCGGGTCCTGGCCACCAGTCCGCGGTGCTCTGCATTTTAATTTAATTTTAAATGAAGCTTTTTAAACATTTTAAAAACCTTATTTACTTTACATACAACAATAGTTTAGTTATATATTATAGACTTATAGAAATAGACCTTCTAAAAACGTCAAAATGTATTACTAGCACGCAAAACCTTAAATTAGAGTGAATAAATGAAGACTCGGCACACTGCTTCTGAAAGGTTGCTGACCCCTGATATATAGTCACAAAGAGTGGTGTGAACATGGCTGAAATTCATAGTTCAGGCTGAATGAATATTCATGGCAATATTTTTGTATCATTCACCCATTCTGTGATATCTAATGCACAGCAATACTATGAAACAGTCTCCAACAGAAAGGGAGGAAAAACTTCATATGAAGGGATAATTTAAACAAGCAGAATGCAGTTGCCCAACTTAGAATTTGACCAGCACATAAGGGCCATCACTCCTGTAAAAACTATGTCATAGAATCTTTAATAACTACATGTACTCAGCATGGTGGTTTTGAACCAATAGCACAGTCCCTCTAAATACTAGGCTGGGGCAGTGGTCCAACACTGACTCAGAGGGAAAAAAATGCCATGTACTGAAATCATCAATGCCACCTTCCTGCAGTACGCGTGTTTTCCTCTGCGGGCTCCCAACAAAACGCTGAGCAGGCTCTGCCCTTCTTAAGAGGTTCAGAATCTTGTCAGATCTCATAGGGACAAAAAGGCCTTATCCCCTAGTTGTCCTTAGCCACCAATAAAATCTCTTTCTTGATTGCTGTTGTTTTTAAATACCATCCTCTGAAGCAGCAGCTCCCCCTCACTCTCATGCTCACAGAAACTTCCCTCTGTAAACATCCTCTCTTCCTATGAGAGCTTATGCACACTGTGCTGTAACTGGGGGAGCGAACAGAAGTCTGTATCCAGTTACTGTTTGCCCTACACAGGTTTGTTGCTTTCAGGGAAGGAGAATCTCAGTTTAAACCAAAAAACAGACTAACTTCACTTAATTAGAACCAAATCCCGACTCTAGGGAAGTCAATAGAAAACACCCTTTGAGTTCAAAGGGACCTAGATCTATGCTTTAAAGTTCCTTGCATAGAAGCTACAGTTTCTCCAGTCAGCAAGATGCAGGTAGCATGAGATCTTCACACTAAACATTGCAACATTTTTTGTGGCAATTGTGCAATTATTGTGCATCCCCACTGCATAGGGGGTTGTAAGACTTCGCATTTCACCATTTGGTGCCAAATTCTTCTCAATTTATTAACCTGGCTGGCCTCACTGGGGTCCTTAATTTTCAATCTACACAGGATCCCTATCACTAAGATGTGGGAAAGAATTGTTTTCCCTCTCAGGATCGGGAAGGCACCCAGTAAAAAAAAAAATCACATAAAGAAACTGCCACACTAGAGCCTCTAACAGCGAGCAGTTCTGTAATTACTTTGATTAGTGTCCAGCTACAGAGAATACTCCCACATCACAGCCGCTCCTGAAACACACTCAGATCTGATCACTTGTATTCATGAGCTGATAAAAGTCACAACAATAAAATCAACCTTTTTTGTTTGTTTGATATGAAGAGTGTGTTTGCAATATGCTGATTTTTAGGCTTTGAAACTTCTTCAGGTTCATGAACCAAACCTGACAGTCTCCCCCCACCCAAAGTCCACTTTTTTCATCCTGTGAACTCAACTGGCTCGGATATGTCTACACTGCAATGGACATCCTGGTTTAGTGGAACTCGAGGTAGCAGGCCCTGGATTTGTTAGGGCTTGAGTGTCTACACTCATTTTGTAACCGTAGGTTAGAAATTGCTGAACCCTGGGGCCCAAACTGGAGCTCCAGTGTCTACACTGCATGAGGCAAGCCCGAGAACAACCACCCATATCCCAGCCTTCCTAGAACCCTCCCAAAATGTGGCCACTCTAGTCCTTTGTGTGTGGTGCAGTGTGGGAAAACTTGACTGTCCACCAAACTGGACTGTCCAGGAGACAAAGAAAAGTTGACCCGTGGGATACTTTTGGTGGACTCCCAGACCATGAGTCCTGTAGAGCTGCAGCTACATTGCAAAGCAATAGGGCTTGAACCCTGGGTCCCGGCTTGAGTCAGGCGCGGACCCTCTACCCCCACGGTTTCTTGGGACCTTGAACCAAGCCCTGGGTTAGCACGATTTGTGTGTAGACAGAAGGGGGGTTAGGCTTGTGCCTGAGTTCAAACCCTGGGCTTACAGTGCAGTGTAGACATTCTCTTAGGGTCTTCTTCCATCATCATAAATCCTCCTGTAACCTTTATAAGATTTCAGACTGAAGCCCAACAGTCTACCTTCTCCTTACTAAGCTTGAACTGGGTCCCAGTAAGTCAGTAAAGGTGTTAGTATGTGGTCTCTAGGATCTGGTAGGAGTTTGCTTGTGCTGTCCACAAAAAATTGTATGTAATTCCTAAAGTAGGGGTCTTTTCTTAAAGATGTTCTGTAGCAAAGAAGGATCCTTTCCAATATGTTTGTTGCATGAGCTGTCAGGATCATCAAGGAAATAAATACTGGTATCTCAGATTTCTGTTCTTTGTACTCTTGCAGGGTAAATGTATAGGAAAAGAAGCATGTTTTAATAAGAGTTGAAGTATATTTTAGTAGTGAAAGTACAAAATATATATAGCACAGCGGAGAGCAGTCAAGAAAGCACATTATAGAATACTATTTTTTGTGGCTATGACATAAGTTATGAGATGCCATACTAAACTGGATAGTGTCACTTGACCAGCTACGCTGCTAGCATATGGCTGAAACTCTTAAGCCTATAGTTCTGTTATGAAAAATATGATATAATACAACTTAACATAGTCACTTCAAACTTGTCACTGCTACTCCACTCCAACAAAACAATGAAGTGGGAAGAATTGGCTCGCTGAGATCTAATTCAAACTTCCTTCCTTTAACTGTACATTTCTGGATTCTATGCTCAGTACACATAAAAAACCTTCCCAAAAGAGCACTCAATAACTCTTGTTACACGTTCATAGACTATCAGGGTTGGAAGGGACCTCAGGAGGTCATCTAGCCCAACCCGCTGCTTGAAGCAGGATCAATCCCCAGGCTGATTTTTGTCCCAGATCCCTAAATGGGCTCCTTAAGGATTGAACTCACAAGCCTGGGTTTAGCAGGCCAATACTCAAACCACTGAGCTATCCCTCCCCCATATGAGCATTAACAACTTTCACAATTCTATTGTGAGTCCTGCAATATTTGGTGTTTTCCTATAAGGCCCAGCTCTTGGAAGTATGTAATCAGGTGAGAATCTCCGATTTCATTTATTTTAAAGTAAGGTTCTAGCCCTTGTGTTTGGACAAAAACTCAAAAATGTGACTCATGTGTAACCTAAAGACTCAGAAACCAGAATGCAAAATATAAAGTTTGTTGTTTTTATTATGATTTTCAAGCCTCATGATTTCTGGGGCCTGGGTCATGATTTTTAAAAGCTCAAGATTGGCAATATTACAAAGTACATATAAATTACTCACTTGATGAACTAATCTATTGTGACAAGTACATAGCAGTGCCAAGAGGATACTAGCTGTTCTGCAGCCTCAATCTAACACTTGGGAGCCACAGTGATAGTCTGTGCCTTGTGATGTGGGAGAGATGAAGCAGAATTGGTTGGATTCCATCCCCCTAGGAAAATTGTGACTTTTTGTCAAAAACTTGGGGGGGAAAACAAATTATTTTCAGACAAAACATTTTGTTAATTTATTCAGCTTTCCAACAAATAAAAATATTATGAGGAAAGCAGACACTTTCCACAAACTTTTGTCAAAAATAAAAAGTGTTCCATCAAAATTACGGCTGTCAAGCGATTAAAAAAATTAATCACAATTAATTGTGCTGTTAATAATAGAATACCATTTAAATATTTTTGCATATTTTCTACATTTTCAAGTATATTGATTTCAATTACAACACAGAATACAAAGTGTACAGTGCTCACTATATTTTTATTACAACTATTTGTACTGTAAAAGTAAAAGAAATAGCATTTTTCAATTCACGTAATACAAGTGGTGTAGTGCAATCTCTTTATCATGAAAGTTGAACTTAAAAATGTAGAATTATGTACAAAAATCCTGCATTCAAAAATAAAAATGTAAAAACTTTAGAGCAGGGGTGGGCAAACTACAGCCCGTCCGCTGGATCCAGCCTGTCAGGGCTTTGGATCTGGCCCGCGGAATTGCCAGCCCTGTGGCGCAGTGGGTCTAAGGCAGCCTCCCTGCCTGCCCTGGCCCCACACCGCTCCCGGAAGCCGCCGGCACCATGTCCCTGCGGCCTCTGGGGGAGGGGTCCGTGCGCTGCCCTCGCCTGCAGGCACCAACCCCCACAGTTCCCATTGGCCAGGAACGGGGAACAGCGGCCAATGGGAGCTTTGGGGGAGGTACCCGCAGGTAAGGGCAGCACACGGAGCCCTCTGCCCCCCCCCAGGGGCTGCAGAGACGTGGTGTTGGCAGCTTCTGGGATCGGTGTGACGAGGGACCAGGGCAGGCAGGCAGGGAGCCCACCTTAGCCCTGCTGTGCACCGCTGCCACCCCGGAGCTGCTCATGGTAAGCGGCGCTGGGCCAGAGCCTGCACCCGAACTCCTCCTGCACCCCGCACCCAACCCCCTGCCTGAGCCGCCTGCCGCACCCAGCACCCTTCCTGCACCCCAACACCCTGCCAAGCCCCCTCCCACACCCTGCACCCCAACACCCTGCCCTGAGCCTCTTCCTGCACCCCACATCCCTTCCTGCACCCCAACCCCTGCCCTGAGCCCCCTGCCACACCCTGCACCCCTCCTGCACCCCAACCCCCTGCCCTGAGCCCCCTCCTGCACCCCACACCCCTCCTGCACCCCAACCCCCTGCCATGAGCCCCTTCCTGCACACCACACCCCTTCCCACACCCACACTCCCTCCTGCACCCCAACCCTCTGCCCCAGTCCTACATTCATGGCCCTGCATGCAATTTCCCCACCCAGATGTGGCCCTCAGGCCAAAAAGTTTGCCCACCCCTGCATTAGAGCTTACAAGTCCAATAAGTCCTATTTCTTGTTCAGCCAATTGCTCAGACAAAGAAGTTTGTTTACCTTTGCAGAAGATAATGCTGCCTGCTTCTTGTTTACAATGTCACCTGAAAGTGAGAACAGGCATTTGCATGGCACTGTTGTAGCTGGCATCGCAAGATATTTATATGCCAGATGCACTAAAGATTCATGTGTCTCTTGATGCTTCAACCACCAGTCCACGGGACATGTGTCCATGCTGATGACGGGTTCTGCTCAATAACGATCCAAAGCAGTGCGGACTGACACATGTTCATTTTCATCATCTGAGTCAGAGGCCACCAGCAGAAGGTTGATTTTCTTTTTTGGTGGTTTGGATTCTGTAATTTCCCCATCAGAGTGTTGTTCTTTTAAGACTTCCTAAAGCATGCGCCACACCTCGTCCCTCTCAGATTTTGGAAGGCATTTCAGATTCTTAAACCTTGGGTCAAGTGTTGTAGCTATCTTTAGAAATTTCACGTTGGTACCTTCTTTGTGCTTTGTCAAAATTGCAGTCAAAGTGTTCTTAAAACGAACAACATGTGCTGAATCATCATCTGAGACTGCTATAACATGAAATATATGGCAGAATGCGGGTAAAACACAGAGCAGGAGGCATACAATTCTCTCCCAAGGAGTTCAGTCACAAATGTAATTAACACATTATTTTTTTAACGAGCGTCATCAGCATAGAAGCATGTCCTCTGGAACGATGGCTGAAGCATGAAGAGGCATATGAATCTTTAGCACATCTGGGACATAAATATCTTGCAATGCCAGCTACAACAGTGCCATGCGAACACCTGTTCTCACTTTCAGGTGACATTGTAATTAAGAAGTGGGCAGCATTATCTCCCATAAATGTAAACAAACTTGTTTCTCTTAGCGATTAGTTGAACAAGAAGTAGGACTGAGTCAACTTGTAGGCTCTAAAGTTTTACATTGTTTTGTTTTTGAGTGCAGTTATGTAACAAAAAAACCTACATGTAAGTTGCACTTTCATTATAAAGAGATTGCACTACAGTACTTGTCTGAGGTGAATTGAAAAATATTATTTCTTTTGTTTATAATTTTTACAGTGCAAATATTTGTAATAAAAAAATAATATAAAGTGAGCAGTGTACACTTTGTATTCTGTGTTGTAATTGAAATCAATATATTTGAAAATGTAGAAAAACACCCAAAATGTTTAATAAATTTCAATTGGTATTCTATTGTTTAACAGTGCAATTAATCGCGATTAATTTTTTTTTGAGTTAATCGCATGAGTTAACTGCGATTAATCGACAGCCCTAATCAAAATATTTTGATGGAAAAATTTTGTCCCGACCATACTTATGAGACATGCACACAAACACAATGGAACACACCTCAACATACTGCAAGCAAATACACATCCACTGAGGTCAATGGAGCCAGCTTTGCCAAGTGTCACTCACCTCCCTGAGTCTTGCCCCATGTGTATTCCCACAGCCCAACCTGTGAGTCACACCACTCAGCAGAGCTCCCCAAACAGGAGCCTTTGGACTGTGGTGGATCCTCTACATCACCAGAGGCCGCTGTGGTACCTCCTGAGCCAGGCAGCCTCTCTGTCTCCCCTCTGGCTGCTGCTTTCTAGTCCGCCTGCCAGTTATCAGTCTGCCTGCCTGGAGCCCAGTGTGGAGGGAAGGAGGTGGTGGTGAGGGTGGCAGCAGCTGTGGAGGGACTGATGGGAAGAAGGGAGGCCACAGGAGCTAACAGGGTGACAGTGTCTAATAAAGGGGCAGATGGGGGAAAAGGACCGAGTTTGACTGGCTGAATAGGGGAGACTAATGGGAAGCAAACTGGGGGAAGCTTCTGCAACAGAGATAAGCAATTCAGGCCAGGAACTATCTACATTCTAGGTCAAGAAACAACAAAAGTACACTGTTGGAAATCGAATAATAATTAGGTATTTGTGGCCCTAGTGCTTGATAAATGGTCTCTTTACCAGTCTACAGTGCAGCCTGGGTTTCAACTTACATTAGACTCTAGAATCCATTCTGGAAACAGTTTGTGACTCCTGCCTCCACAACATCCATACTGCTGAAGTACATGTCTTAGGGTATATTTAATAATAACAAAAATAATTCCCATAGCATCATACATTTACTTGGCATTTTACAGACAGCGAGAGACATTTCCTACCCCCAAAAGATTATACTCCGAGTGGAATGATGAGTATACAGGCCTTTAATGAGGGGAATCCTCCGGGGCAAGTACCACCCATTCCCAGGTTTCCCTATAAGAACATCTGAATGTCAAGGCAGGAAGGTGGTGTGACTGAGGGGAAGGAAGTGGTCTTGGGAAATTGACATAAGGTGATGCAAGACTGCCTGATCTGCGGACCTACAGCTGAGGGCCCAAGGCCAAAGCTCCATGAACAGGGTCAGCTGGAACTAGGGTGACCAGATGTCCCGATTTTATAGGAACAGTCCTAATATTTGGGGCTTTTTTTTTAATACAGGCTCCTATTACCCCCCCACCCCAACACACCCCCATCTTGATGTTTCACACTTGCTATCTGGTCACCCTAGCTGGAACTCACCTCTCACTCAGTGGTGGGAGACAATACTGATTCTTGGTAGCCTTTGGGCTTTGTCTCACTGATACCCAGGAGAGCAGGGCAGAATGGGAACTGTAATCTATTGTGACACACAGTTGTAGTCCTTGCTTCTGGCAAGGCATGATGGGAAATAGAGGATATATTTTTACACGCACACACACTTCTTTCCTAAAAAAATACCAGGAAAGCCCTAGAGGAAGTTCGACTGACTGTAGTGTATTGTGGTACTCTCTCTTTAACGTTAGTCGTGCAATCGCCAGAGCACTCCCATTGTGAGGGGTCTCTGACACATGAGGTAGACTGTAAATGGTGCACCACCACCCACAGTGCTGCCTGTTGGTCAGGAAGGGGGTGGTAGGTTGCCTTCCCATTTGAATTCAGTCCTGCCCTGCAGCGCCCCCATCTCAGGGGCTTCCAGTTCTCCACTCCTGCACAGGGGTAGTAGGGACGGGACTTCAAATAATCAAGGCCTATTCCAGCAGGCCTCTCTCAAGGCCCCTGGTGTTGCGTTATCTTCTGGGAGAGGGTAGGAGAGCCTGGGCTCACCCTCTCCACTAAGCTCCAATCCAGAGCCCAGTGGTGGGCAGCTCACTCGGCCCCTTAGGGTGCTAAACCACCACCCTCCCCGGACCACTTCCTACCCCTGTCCCTGTTAGTTGCATCAGAGTAAGTCACTTCTCTCCAGTCTCTGACACACAGGCTCAGTCACTCATCTCTCCTTCATAGGGTCTTCACTGGTCCATGAAGTGAGGCCTCAGGCAAGGAGTTCCTGGGCAGTACTTTTACCCTCAGAGTTCAGGGCAGCTGTCTGTTCCCTTCCACTGCCTGAACCTTCTGAGCTGCTCTGCTCCTCTTTTTAAAGCCCTGTTTAGGCTCTGCAGATGTGGCTGGGTGGGGCTGGCTGGGCTCAGAGCTGTCCCTTACCCCCTTGCTCACCAGTGTGGGGTTTGTAAACCCCATCATACAGACACACACACACTGAGTCAGGTTCTGCATGCTCAGAGCCTGTAGGAGTCATCTTGGTACGTATCGAATACAGAGAGTTATGCTTCAAACTATACATCCCTGGTCTCATGCTAGGTTTCTGAAGTATTGAGGCTTCAGCCCACTCACAGGTAGGGTGACCAGATAGCAAGTGTGAAAAATCAGGATGGGGGTGTAGAGTAATATGCACCTATATAAGAAAAGCCCTGAATATCAGGATTGTCCCTATAAAATCAGGGCATCTGGTCACCCTACTCGCAGGAAAGTCAGTCTTGGCTGTCTGACCATGCTAGAAAGCACGACACTGTCAGAGAAGTTTCTGGTACTGGAAGGAGTAGACAAGTAAACCCAGAGGCCTAAATTTTCAGTGTCCAATTACAGACTTCTTAAAGGGGTTTGGTTCTTCAGAAGTGCTAAGCTCGAACTCCCTGAAAAGCAGGTCCCTGTAAAGCATCTCTAGCTAAGCACATAAAAACTGAGGCCCCAAAAATCATTACTTGCCTTTGAAAGTGTAGACCTTTTTTATATTTTATTTTGTAATGATTTCTCTTTGGGCTGTGGGGAAGACACCTTTGACGTGTGTCTGGAACAACCCCTCAGGTTGTACATATTTTTGTCCTTTTTGGATAGGTTAAGATAAAGTTACCATAATAAAAGAATTTTCTGTTAAAATGTCCCAAGGATTTAGCCTTGTTTTACTCATTAGCCTATGACACTAAGTAGAACAAGAAAACCAGCAAGTGATCTGAGTCATCAGCAAAAACTATTTCCCCCCAGACCAATAGCAAGAGGGCTAAGAGTAGATATTTTTCATTTACAAACAATATTCAAATAGCAGACAAGTGAATTTTTTTGCATTGGATTTATGAGCTACTTTCTTCATTAATGTCAGCTGAGCAGCCAGTTCCTTAAACACCATGGAGGAAATTAGACATTCCTACCAATGTCTGCCAGCTCTGAGCAGATGGGAACAAAGTAGAATCCATTTATATGAAGCAAGAAGGAGAATCTGAATCAGTTTCAGAGTGGAATTTCTCGCCTTGTCTAAATGGACTCCAGTTATTCGCCTGCTAGGTATTAGTCCTTTGGGAACAAACTGATATATTACTTACTGAGATTTTTTATAGAAAACTTTCCATTGAATGACTTGCCAAACCCTTGACCCAAAAATATGATTGACAAATGTCAGGCATTAACCGGGTGCAGTTATTTGAGACCCCGTGTTAAGTGTATTGTCAGCTCTGAATCTGTAGTGATGTTAAGAATGGCAGTAACAAATCAGAATGATCTCACTCACTAATTAGGAGCCAATCTGGGTATTTGGGGTTGATTATTCTGCGACAGGTATTCACTGATGAAAGGCACAAAGCTTCTGAGACAAACTTAAGACAATGTATCTTTGTACACATCTCAGGCTGCAGACAGCAGGAAACTAACCTTTAGAAACTGCTAAAAACAGACACCTCTCTGCAGGATAATGAGATACAAATAGAAAGCAAAGAAATATGCCTGCTGGGCCAGTGACCTGAAAAATATTCTCTCTTACATTGAGTAAGACTGAGAGATCATGAAAGTGTACAGTAGCTCCTCTGATTTTAGTGTTTTAGGGTGATCTTCATGCAGTAGCAACTAATTCATAAAGATCAGTCTGAATATTAGGTACATTCTATTACAACTAAATTGGAACACTTGTGCCCCAAACATAGCAATTTCTTTTTTCATTAAAGTATTGGATGTTTTCATCACTGCATCTTCTCTGTCTTCTGTTCCAAGGCCTGATCTCAACCAATATTGTAATATTAACAATAATTTATGTAGTACTCCACTCCCGGTTGCTGTAACCTGATAGTACCTTCATATATTAATCCTTTGAACACGAGGGAAAATTAACTGCTCTCATGATGCTCTGGTGCTAATAACTGCTCTAACAGAAAGCTTCTGATTTACACTGAGAGGAGAACAAGGTGCAAGGTTACTGTTTGACTCAGCTTGCTTAATTGCTCAATCAGACTACATTGAAATGAGCTTTTAGTGTATAATTAATACAGAAACTGTAACTAAGTGCAATTTTCAATACTCCAGCCCATTCATAAACTAATTTGTAGCGGGTTAAGTGACAGTTAATAAAGAGAGGCCCATGGCTGACATAGCAGCAGCGTTGCAGGTCACAACTGAGTGATGTGACTTGGCAGAGCAGCGTACAGAAGCTTGGACACTGACAACCTTTGTTATACTCAAGCCAGAGTTATTAAGTCCTTTGAACACTGAATTCACTCAATTTTTTTTAAATGGCTGTTACAGATTTCCCTGGCCTCTGTTTTGTTCGTAAGAACACTTCTCTCAGGGGATTGCTTCTCTTTTAGACCTTCTGGTGACCCAAACTTGTAGAACATAATTCCTCAGACTGGGGTGAGAGATGAAAGATCTACTTTTCTGAGCACCTTTGCATTGTGGATGGCACTCCCTCCAGCTGCAGTGAAGGAAGAATGCCGAGGCTGACTAAAAGTGTGATTCTATAGCAGTGGTTCCCAAACTTTAACAACCTGTGAACCCCTTTCAATAAAATGTCAAGTCTCACGAACCCCCTCCTAAAAATGAAATTTCCAGGTATTTTCTCCTTTACCTGAGTATAAATTATAAAAGCAGTGATCTTGGAAATATAAAATTTGTTTTTATGACATGCTTATTACACACTATTATTAATTATTATTTATCATTACAGTATTTGTATTACATTATGAAAATGGCAACATTCTTCCAAGATCTTACTTTCATAGCTTGTATCACTTTGAATAAGTCTGTTATAAGACAAGGCTTCTATGTTTCATCAAGGAGTATCAGATGTGAAACAACATGAAGGTATTTAAGAAGCCAACTCAAAGAATTCCTCCTACACAAGCATTGAGGTCTTGAGCAGTCCAGGCAACCAATGCACGTTACAACAAAGCTTAAACTTGTTCTTCAGAATAATTTTTAAAACAATACTAGCTGCCTATTTAATTTTAAAAACAGCAAAAAATATCCACCTCCCTTTCCATTTCTTATAAGGAGTCTTGAAGTTTAAATCTCCTCAGTGTGATAGAGATGCTTGCTTTGATCTGCTTAGCTCTTGGCAGTCCAGGGGCTCTGTGCTGCTGGCCCCGTGCTGCCCGGGGTCCCTAGGGACAGCTCTGTCCACCATTAGGGAATTTTTCCCTGAGAACCCCCTGTAACATTTTGCAAACCCCCAGGGGTTCACGAACCCCAGTTTGGGAACCACTGGTCTATAGGAATTTCACTGATAAATATTTCATCAATGAAAATTTCCATGTACACCAAACCTTACCGAGTGTTAGCACACGGGCATGTTATTCATACTGGTTTGCTTAATTGTATATTCAGTAGGTTCAACTCACTCGTTATACAAAATGGTAGCAAAAATCCTCTCTGCCTCCCTGAATTTTATTATAATTATTGAATCTCTAAGTGATATTTCCTTCCCCTCCCCAAGTCATTCTGGATGTCATTCGTTCAAGAAATTTTTCAATTGCTAAATTATAATATTAATATAATTTCCTTCCCTCCCACCACCAGGAGTTTCATGAGTTTCTATAAGGGTTGAGAAGCTTAAGGATAAAGGTATTTTCCAGAAATAAAAATAAAACCAGACAAACAGTTCTTTGTGGAATAAACTCTATTAGATATTACACATCTACTGCAGAACGTTTAAAAAAAATCACAATGAGGAGCAACAGGTTTGTGCAAAGAAAAAAAACCCTATTTCCAGAAGAAGAAAAAACCACAAAGACATCATAAACTGTTAGCCAGATAGATGGTTCAGTTGTCTTTTCAGATGGTCACCTAAAAGTTTGCTTATAAATTAATTTTATTATGAGGCTTTGCAATCTTGGCATCCTGCCACATTGTGATGCAGCATCACACCATAGATATTGGGAGTCTTTCAACAGCCCTGTCAGATACAGGACTGCCCATTGAAAACTGGGAAAACACGGCTTCTGTGGTGGATGGACCAGATTCATCCACTGTGGTGCACATAGGTGTAAATTATTCCTCCCCGTGCCAGCTGATCCCTCTGTGCCCCAACAAGATTTTCCCAATGGAGGCCCGTAGTGGCACTGCCACCTGCCCTCCCTTAGGATTTGTACTGTGGGGAGGGACAGCAATAATTGTGGCAGGGGCTCCATTTCCAGTGGCCACTCTGAAGGTGATGCACTGAGTCAGCATATGCCCTAGATGTCTAGGCCATGCTTTCTTCTGGGCAATCACCATCCATTTTCTGGAGTATGCTAGCAATTTACACAGAGGAAGGATCTGGAGAAGGAAGAGAAGACAGAGGGACTTTCCCCCTCCCACACCCTTCCGCGGTAGACTTTTTTGCAGCCAGGCCCTGTACTTTGTTTTTTCACAGTGGAAGCCAGTATAAATCCCAGTTGAATCCAGTCCTATATGAACATACAGAGAGAAAGAACCATATAATGTTGAACAGTTGAATAATAAACAGATATCCACTTAATTTTACATGAACAGGAAGACTAGTCAACCTGAGAAGGGAATGCTGATCACTGTGTATGAAGCCAATGTGCAATATATACTGCCATATTTACACGTGGAATGTCTTCCAAGGAAATACCTGACAGCCTCTCAATTACACCCACACATTTCAGGAGTATACCAGTTTTTCCCTTTTAAACAAAGATTCATGACAAGCCACTCAGAAAGTAGGAATTTGTATATGTGAATTTAGTAGCTCAGAGGTAAGCAAGTTTTCCCTGTACTCACTCCTAGCCAACTGGGGCACGCTTATTTGCATAGGAGATCTGATTCGTTAACATAGTACCAGATGTCAATATTGTTCATCTCCGAGAAAACAAATAAACAGTATAAACTGGCTAATTTACCACATAACTATTTTTAATAGGTGGGGACAAGATAGGGGAGGTAATATATTTTATTGGACCAACTTCAACTGAAGACAAGCTCCGTGTATAAGCTCAACAGGCAGCTTATCTCTCCCACCAACAGATGTTGGTCTAATAAAAGATATGACCTCACCCACTTTGTCCCGCCCCAAAAATTATCAGATCATTATATGGAAAACGAAGAACTTCCACAATCCCACTTCACGCTACAAAGCATAAGGCAAATACTAACTGCCAGTGATTAGAAAGAAACTTTCCCTAGGGGCAAGAGATTACATAATTGTCCATTGTGGGATTTGTTGCACCTTTCCCCGAAGCAGCTGGTTCTGGCCGCTGTTGGAAAAAAGTATATCAGACCACTAGACATTACAGCACAGATGTACATAGATGTTACATGTTCCTGTGAAAAAGACGGTTCAGCCAAACAGCTGATTTGGGTAGATGATATAAGGGATATTGGAGAGAGAGAAAATGAAAGACCACCTCCTGCCATGTCATAAGCAATACTTCTGAAAATTGTCACAAAGAAAAATAAAGTCAACAAAAAACACTTGTGGCATTTTTAGGCGAGGAAATGGGATTAGAGCAAAAAAATTTGGACAACATATCAAGTGAACTTCTAATATAATTTCAAGACACCAGAACTTTAAATCTTGTTTTCTGATTTTTTTTTAATCAAACTTCTCAAAAACCTCTACCCAGAAATAAAGATGTGCCATGTGAAATTTCAGGAAGATACTGTTTTGGAGGAAAGTTGAGATAAGGGTTGAAAACTGATCTGATGATGGGAAGCTAGGTTCAACTAGAACTATGGAGCAGCTACTGCCACTCCAGAATACATACCTCCCAGAGTTGCTGCATGGGATTTCCATTCCTTTAAGGAATATAAATTCTTTTAAATTTAAAATCCCATGTAAATTACATATTGTATTAATTGTTGCGTGTATAAGGACAACAATTGTATATTATACACGCTGGAGCAGATCCTCAGCTCAGGTAGATTGTCTTAGCTCGCCTGATTTCAATGGAGTTATGACAATTTATATCAGCTGAGTGTCTGCCTCTCTGTTTAGATACCAGATGTCACCTAGAAACTATGACTGATGCTCTAAAATATGGCAGATTAGAGAAAGATAAGGATAATGACATTGAGTGACAGAAAATGAACACAATCTTTTCGGGTTTTGATAGGTTCCTGAGATTTTGAGGATACAAAGTTCCAAATGCTAATCCAACTCTGGCATATGTCCTGTACCATATGAGGAAATGCTTATATTCACTGAAAACTTTGCTGCCCCTTTAGAATGGTTCTTGATGTTAATGGCAATGGAAAGAACATCCAACCTATGCAAACACAGGCTATTTTCAGAGGCAGGAAAATGCATTTAACTTCAGCTGTGACATCACAGGTCTGTTCTGCTTGATCTCTGAGGGAAATAGTGATACCTAGCACTTTTCATCTTCCATATGCTGAACTGTCATAACAATGTGAGGGAGAACAATTACTCCCATTTTACAGATAGCAAAACTGTAGCTGAGAGGTTAAGTGACTAGCCCAAAGCCAGAGACGTTGTTGCTGTCAGAGCAAGGGTTAGAGCTCAGAAGTTCCTGGCTTTCGGTCCTACATTCACACTTGACCATGCCTATTTCTCAAGTTATTTCTTTTTATCTTTGTGGCTTATATTGAAAACTGTTCGTTCACAGGTTGAAAATGTATTTGTTCCTCAAACCCTTAAGAGGTCGGGATAACAAAATGAAGCTGGAATCCCTTTTCAGCTTTGTTGAATCTAAATGAGCCATCACTACCCCCCTGCTTATGGCAAAACTGTACCAAAAGCCTGGGATTGAAGAAACACTCCTTCCATTAACCAACCAACCAACCGCTGGAAAAAACAAAACAAACCTTGAAGTATACTATCATACTATTAATCCCAGGATCTCCACTTGCTATATTCTGATACCTCCGGCTCTTTATGACCTTCTGTTAACTCTATGATAGGCTTTTCAACTAATAATGGGAAGGCTAAAGCCATAATAAAGTTTCAGAGTTCTTTCACAAAGCCAACTAGAGTGGGAATGAGAGAAGGAAGGAACCTACCACCCCCCAGATGTTTCCACACAGACTGTCAATGAGGGGCTCCATTCCCCTTTGATATTTTCATTTGAGGATTTATTTCATGAAATCTCAAAAGTTCAGGATTCATGCAGACTTTTTGCTGCACTTGAGAGGAAAGAGAGGAGAAAATGAATTATTTCTTTTGGCTTAATTTAAACTTCTCTAGCATCAGACTTCTATACATTAGTTGACTTCATTAAATCATACTTAAGGTGACTTGTATACCACACATACATATACCTGCACAATCAGCTGTTTGTGCATAACACCCCCCCCACGCCCCTGTACAATCAGCTGTTTGGGTGTATACCCACACACAGCTGTACAATCTGCTGTTTGCATATTTCAGCCTCTTATCTAACATCAGTGGATTTAACACTAAAGTGTGAGGATATCATTTCCATGGGAACATGCACTGTGCTTCAAAGCAGTTTCCAGTGGCTACAACATATAGGAGTATTGAGTCAGGGAGTATTGTTACGTCAGCAGCTAAGTAGTTTGGTACCTATAGTAAGCAGTAAATGATGTCTTTGTTTTTCACTTTGGTTTAATATCTTTGTGGTAAACAGCCATTTTGTTCCTCTCTTGGCAATCATCTTATAGACAGTCATAGAGCTATCGATATAAGAGAAATTTCTCAAGTGGCTCAGGAAGATTCAGCTTGTGGACTACATAAAGACATGAGCGACCCAGACACTTCCTGATACACAGCCGACACAGCTGGGCAAGGCTGGCAGGACCTGGAAAAGAAGGAAAAACCCATAAACCCAAAACCCGTAAACATGAAGGCCAATGGGAGCTGCGGGAAGCGGCAGCCAGCACATCCCTTGGCCCGCGCTGCTTCCCACAGCCCCCATTGACCTGGAACGGTGAACCACGGCCAGTGGGAGCTGCGATCAGCTGAACCTGCAGACGCTGCAGGTAAACAAACCGTCCCAGCCCACCAGCAGATATCCCTGACGGGCCACGTGCTAAAGGTTGCCGATCTCTGTGCTATGCCAATATATACCAGCTGAGGATCTGACCCAAGGCTGGAATGCAACACTCCTTATAAACTCTTTTGAAGTCGCTCATAACTTTCTTAAACAAATTCCCCATGAGAGGAAGTTTTCTAAGCTGTGTGATCATCCGGAGACTTCAATTTGAGTGACATATGCTGGAGGTCTCATGCTGCCAGTACTAAAATATCCTTGGGATTTATAAATAGTATATATGACAATTTCCTAACTCAAAAAGTGTTGCATCCAACATAGGGAAATTCTATTTTAGACCTCATTTTGACAGATACAGAAGAACTGATCACAGAACTAAAAATTACTGGTAACTTAGTTACAGGTGACCATGACTTGATCACATTTATAATTTGCAAACAATGAAGTCCACACCGGTGCTAATTATAATTGGTGCTTTGAAAAGGCCAATTTCACAAAGCTGAAAACAATTAGAAGCCAAATCAACTGGGAGGAATAATGTAATCAAAAAATGTGAATCATAATTGGGAATTGTTTAAGAATACTTTACTAGCTGCTCAAAAAGCCACAATTGAGGAAGAAGGCCGTATCGGTTAAAAAACTGACCTAGTTTAGTGGGGAAGTAAAGGCAGCTAAAAAATAAAATAAATAATAATAAAAATAATAATAATACATAACAAATGGAAGAAAAGGGAAGCTGATAGTAATTACTATAAATCTAAAGTTGGGAATTGTAGAAAATGCATAAGGGAAGCAAAGGGACACAAGGAGAAATCTATGACCACCAGAGTTAAGGACAATACGAAGGAGATTTTTAAGTACCGGTATATTAGGAACAAAAAGAATCCTAACAATGGTAATGGTCCATTACTAGATGGTAGAATTATCACAATAAGGGTACATCTATAATACCCGCCGGATAGGCGGGTAGTGTTCGATGTATAGGGGATCGATTTATCGCATCTCGTCTAGATGCGATAAATCGATCCCCGAATCGACACCTGTACTCCACCTCGGCAGGAGGAGTAAGCGGAGTCAATGGGGGAGCCGCGGCGGTCGACTCGCCGCCGTGAGGACAGCCAGATAAGTCGAACTAAGATACTTCAACTTCAGCTACGGGAATAGCGTAGCTGAGGCTGCGTATCTTAGTTCGAACCCCCCCCCCCCCCCCCCCCCCCCCCCCCCCCCCCCCACNGCATAAATGTTCGATAAATATCTGTTCTGTATTTGGGAAAAAACAGATAATATAGTCATAGCATGTGATATCATTCTTTCCATTCCACTAGTATCTCAGGAGGATGTTAAACAGCAGCTAATAAACTTGGACATTTTTAAATCAGTAGGTCCAGATAACTTGCATCCAAGATTTTTTTTAAAGCTGGCTAAGCAGCTTGCTGGACAATTAATACTAATTTTCAGTAAATCTTGGAACACCATGGAGTTCCAGAAGACTGGAAGAAAGCTAATGTTGTGCCAATATTTAAAAACAGTAAACTGGATGACCCAGGTAGTTATAGGCCTGTCAGTCTGACATTACTCCTGGGCAATATAACGGAGCAGCTGATATGACACCTGATTAATAAAGAATTAAAGGAGGGTAATATAGTTAATGCCAATCAACATGGGATTATGGAAAATATATCCTGTCAGATAACTTGATATCTTTTTTATGAGATTACAAGTAATAGTGTTAATGTAATAGATTTCTGTAAGGCATTTGACTTTGTATCACATGAAATTTTGATTAAAAAACTAGAAAGATACAAAATTAACATGGCACACGTTAAATGGATTAAAAAGCTGGCTAATGGAGAGGACTCAAAATGTAATTATAAATGGAGAATCATCATTGAACGGGTGTATTTAATGACTGGGGAAAAAACATAAAATCATATCTGATAAAGTTTTCAGATGACACAAAAACTGGACGAGTTGTTAATAATGAAGAGGATAAGTCACTGATACAGAGCAATCTGGATTTCTTGGTAGGCTGGGCACAAGCAACAATGTTTGTTTTAATAGATATACATCTATGAACAAAGAATGTAGCCATACTTTACATGCTGGGAGACTCTATCCTGGGAAGCAGTGACTGAAAAAGATTTGAGAACTGTGGTGGATAATCAGCTGAACAAGAGTTCCCAATCTGACGCTGTGGCCAAAAGGGCTAATGTGATCTTTGGATGCAGAGGAATCTCACATAGGAGAAGAGAGGTTATTTTACCTCTGTATTTGGCACTGGTGTGACCACTGCTGGAATCCTGTGTCCGGTTCTGGGGTCCACAATTCAAGAAAGATGCTGATAAATTGGAGAAGGTGAAGAGAAAAGCCACAAGAACGATTAAAGGATTAGAAAACATGCTTTATAGCAGGGGCGTGCAAACTTTTTGGCCTGAGGGCTGCATCGGGTTTAGTAAATTGTTTGGAGGGCCAGTTAGGGGAGGGGGTCGTGGCCCAGCCCCCACCTCCTATCTGCCCCCCCCCGGGACTCCTGCCCCATCCAACTCCCCCTGTTCCCTGATGGGCCCCCCCCCGGGACCCCTGCCCCATCCACACACCCCCGCTCCCTGTCCCCTGACCGCCCCCGGACCGCCCTCGGACCCCTGCCGCCCCATCCAACCCCCCCTGTTCCCTGATGCCCCCCCCAGGCCCCTGCCCCATCCAACCACCCCTTCTCCCTGTCCCCTGACTGCCCCCGGAACCCCTGCCCCTGACTGCCCCCTGCCACCCCATCCAACCCCCCCTCCTTCCTGACTGCCCCCCCGGGACCCCTGCCCCCATTCAACCCCCTGTTCCCCCCCGACCCCTATCCACACCCCCGCCTCCTGACCACCACCCTGAACTCCCCTGCTCTCTATCCAACCCCCCTCCCCTGCTCCCTGTCCCCTTACCACGCTGCCTGGAGCATTGGTAGCTGGCGGCGCTACAGCCGCCCCGCCCGGCTGGAGCCAGGCCACACCACCACCACGCAGCACAGAGCATCGGGTCAGGCTGGGCTCTGCAGCTGCACTGCCCCAGGAGCTCACAGCCCCACCGCCCAGATCATTGCGCCGGCGGCGGAGCAAGTGAGCTGAGGCTGCGGGGGAAGGGGGACAGCAGGGGAGGGGCCAAGGGGCGAGCCTCCCGTGCCAGGAGCTCGGGGGCCGGGCAGGACAGTCCCGCGGGCCGGATGTGGCCCACGGGCCGTAGTTTGCCCACCTCTGCTTTATAGTGATAGAATCAAGGAGTTTAATCTAGTAAGCCTAATGAAGGGAAGGTTAAGGGGTGATTTCATCACAGTCTATAAGTACCTACATGGGGAACAAATATTTAATAACAGGCTCTTCACTTCAGCAGAGAAAGGTAAAACACGATTCAGTGGATGGAAGTTGAAGCTAGACAAATACAGACTGGAAATAAGGCATGCATTTTTAACCGTGAGAGTAATTAACCCTTGGAACAACGTACAAAGGGTCATGGTGGTTTCTCCATCAATGGCAATTTTAAAATCAAGATTAGATGTTTTTCTAAAAGATGTGCTCTAGGAATTACTTTGGGGAAGTTCTATGGCCCACAGGAGATCAGACTAAATGGTCACAACAGTCCCTGCTGCTCTAGGAATCTACTAAATGTTTGTGCAAACTCCCTTCAGATATTTTTGAGCTGTGGTCATAACAAAACAAACAACTTGCACCATCACATTAGAAATGTTGTCCCTGGTTAATTCAATAATGCTTGAATGGATTTTGTTCAAACTTGAGTTGTTTTATGGAAATTGGTTTAGCAATTCTGAAGCTATGAGTGCTAAAAGCATTTTCATGTGTGCACAATAAAGCTTTTTCTGATTTTTTGTTTGAGCTAAATCTTAGAACCATGAAGATGTGCATGAGTATTAGATTTTTAGCGAACATGGTCATGTGCCTTGTTTAGCTAATAGCAGAACGCACAGCAGTCTGGTGAGAATAAATATATTAAGGAGTGCTTGGTGCTCAGATGCCATGGTAATGTGGGCTGTACTTAGTCAGGTGTTTGCGTGTACAGCACATGTACACAATTGCATGTTCAAATATATATTTGTGTGCCCGAACACCTATATGCACACAATACCTGTTTTTGTGGGTATGCAAATGTAACCCTCTAATGAGTGTGTGTTACAGGTCCCGCTCTATGTCTGATCCCAGAGTATCTGAGTGTTACAGCCCCAGCTAGATAGCGTTGGCTCTTTAGGTCAAAGTGTAGTAGCTTACGCTGTTAGCTCTGGAGATCCCTGGAGTGTTAACCAAGATGGTGGCTGTCACATAAATGTTTTGCAAGCACAACTTAGACACCTATGTTTAATAATATGGCTCCAAATCTTCCAAAGGTGCTTCATGGAATGAAACTATTACAAAGGTAAATTTGTGGTCCTAAACAAGCTGACAGTGTCCCATTAAAAAAATTAACAGCGAGAAAAGCAGGGAAGAAACATGTAGGAAAAACCAGCTCATATAAATGGCACTTGAGATGAAGAGGGAAGCAGCTCTGTAGGCAAACAAAGCAAGAAAGAAAATCTCTCACATTAAAAATTGTTGTTACATAATGGCAAGGAAGGAAAATATCTAAATATATGCAGGAAGTAGAAAGAAGATTGCTCAAAAGAAGTTTTTGTGGTGCCTCCATTTGAAAAGAGGAGTATAGAGAAAACGTTTGGGTGGAGAAGTAAAGATGCAATGAAATGTTTGAAAGCAAAAGAGATAGGACGTTTGGATTATTTCCAGGTCTGAAATTTATTCATCTTTCAAAAGTGGAGAGCCAAGACTAGATTAATTAAAATGTTCTATGGACTACCCAGTTCTAAGGAAGAACAGGATGAATAGCTGATAGTGGAAATCAAAAGGATTTGTGGGGAAATTAATAGCAATGAGAGACCTTTCTACCCAGACATAAACTGTGATAGATTTAATGGAAAAGACAAATTGAGCAGTAGATTTATGAACATTGTACTTGTTCGTGCAGCCTATAAATCAAGCCATATAGATAACTCTTGATTTAGCTCAGAGAAACCCAGATATTATGACAAAAGATATAAATGTTGCAAACCATATATGTAAAAGTGCTGTGACCAGGTTTATAATCAGGTTTAAACTGTGATGGTTTGGGATGACTAATAGAAGCTCTGGGTGGAAACCAATCCAATAATGGAATGGGAGGGAAGGATATTAAGAGGGAAATTACATTTCATGAGTGGGTTAAAGTCACTTCTGTGCAGAGAGCCAACACAAAGCCCAAGCACTTAAGTGGTCAAAATTGGACTTCAGTGGGATTTAAGCAATGGATAGGCCTTTTGCTGGCCCTCTGAGTACGGTGAACTTCATTCAGTCTAAGTAAGGCGGATGTATTTGTTTAGTGATGATAAATGCATGAAGGGCCAGAATCACTTGTGGAGTTACACTGGCATGAGCCAGGAGTAGACCCTTACATGGGTCCCATCATTGGAAACTCTGCCAAGGAAGAGACCAGAGCAGTGCAAAAGAGCTACAGCCTGAGTTTCACTGTGTTGGAAGGGGCCAGCAGGGTCCCAAAAGTAGACAGTGCTAGCTAAGCAAAATGCATAAAAAGATCTCGCAAACACCACTTCTATTCCCTTGAGGTGAATCTCCCACGTGATGCAGTGGGCCTAGCTAGTGTATTTTACACTTCCCTGCATGAGCACTAGTGAGAGTAGAGAGAGAAACCAATGTGGATACAGAGAGGAATGCAAAGATCAATCTAAGAGAATAAAAAGGCCTTTGATTGGCTTATAACATGAGCTACTAGGGACAATGGGAAAATGTGCTGGATGGACCTATAGAAGCGTAAAAAATAAACAGGAAAGGTGAGTGAGGTAAAAACATGGCTTACAACAACACTGCATACAAATGACAAGAAAGGCAGAGCAGAGCATGAAGAGTGCACAAGAATTAAAGAAAACTGCTTTTCAATTGTATAAGGAACCCAAGGTTGTTAAATCCTCTAAAATACTTAATATAGTGACAGGAGTGATACCTGTTGGGTTAAGCACATCTCTGAATTTTCAGATTAGCTTCTAAATGATGTGATCTTTACCCATTGAAATCAATAGAAATTAGGTTCCTCATTCATAAAAAAGTCACCTTGTTACAAGATGAAATGCTGTAGAGATACAGAAGCATGGCAATGTTCTAATCTTATTGATTCTTAAAGGACCCAATTCTCATTGACACTAAGGCCTGGTCTACACTGGGGGAGGGTTGGGGGGGCGTGAGCTAAGTCGGTCTAAGTTACGCAACTTCAGTTACGAAAATAGCATAGCTGAAGTCGACGTACTTAGAGCTACTTACCGCGGTGTCTTCACTGCAGTAGGTCGACTGCTGCCACTCCCCCGTCGACTCCGCCTACGCTTCTCGCTCCGGTTGAGTACCGAAGTCGACAGGAGATTGCTCGGCGGTCGATTTATTGTGTCTTCACTAGACGCAATAAATCAACCCCTGCTGGATCGATCGCTCCGGAGGTAAGTGTAGACATGCCCTAAGCCTTTTTTATACCAGTGGTTCTCAACCAGGCATATGCGTACCCCTCGGAGTACGCAGAGGTCTTCCAGGGGGTACATCTACTTATCTAGATATTTGCCTAGTTTTACAGCAGGTTACACAAAAAGCACTAGTGAAGTCAGTACAAACTGAAATTTCATACAGACATTGACTTGTTTATACTGCTCTATATACTATATATACAGTAACGTAACTTGTGCATATGAACTGTATTAGACATTCATTTTATGTCATTTACTGATGCGTGCAAGCATGTTAATGAGGTTGAAGTTGTCATGGTGTGTATGTGGTTGCGATGTAAAAATTGATAGATTTTTAAAATGAGGATCTGGAAGTAGCAGTAGTGGCAAAATTGTAAGAAATTGAAAATAACTGGAAAAAAATCATCAGTTCTGCGAGGAATATATTGCTTTTGGATTCACATCTTCAATAGCGATCCACCTCAAGCTTCATGTTTCCTTTGAGGAGAAACTCTATCAAACAACAGTATGAAGCCAGCACATTTGCAACAACATGTGAAGACAAAACACGCTGTGCATGCGGATAAGCCAGTAGAATGTTTTCAAAGAAAGCTCTGAGTTCCAGACTTGCCAGCTTAAAATGAAAAAAGCTTCAACTATTTCTACAAGAGCACTCAGAGCTTCATATGCTGTCTCCCTTCTCATAGCAAAATCAAAGAAGTGTACACAATTGCAGGAGATCTGATTCTGCCTGCCGCTGTGGCACTTGCAGAAAACATACTTCATAAAAAAAAAGCAGCTGATACGCTCAAGAAAGTACCCTTATCAAATGACACCATGTGTTGCAGAATTGAAGAAATGGCTGAGGATATTGTCTCTCAACTTGTGGAGAAATTTAAAATGGCAAAAACCTTCACCCTTCAGCTTGATGAGTCAGTGGATATTAGTGGAGAAACTCAGCTGATTGTGTATGTTTGATACCCTGAAACCACTGATATCAACGAGCACATGCTGTTTTGCAGAAGTATAAAGGCAAACTCAACCGGAGAGGACATTTTTAAACTAATTGACTTTTTTTTCTTAACACAATTTGAGTTGGAATTTATGCAAATTCGTCTGCACTGATGGGGCCGGTGCAATGACCGGGAGAGTGAACGGACCTGTAGCTAGGATCAGGAAAGATAGTCTTTCCTTGCAGTGGGTGCACTGTATCATACACAGAGAGGCACTTGCTTCAAAAAAGATGAGTTCTGAACTTCAAGAAGTTTTAAATGAGTCTGTCAACTTAATCAAGTCCAGGCCACTCAATGCTCACCTGTTTTGCATTCTTTGTGAAGAGATGGGGTCAGAACATCAGCAACTGTTGCTTCACACAGGTTCACTGGCTTTCAAGAGGGGAAAGTACTTGACAGATTGACTGAATTACACACAGAAATTACATTTCTTTCTGATTATTCATCCCTTCTTACCCCTGTGTTTGACAATACTGTGTGGTTAGTTCAACTTGCTTACCTCGCAGATATATTTAGCAAGCTGAATGATCTAACTTTGTCCATGCAAGGCCATGACACTAATGTTCTGAATCTCTATGATAAAGTGAATGCTTTTATCAAGAAAATTGAATTTTGGAAGTCCAAATGTGGAGACAAAGACTTCACCTGTTTTCCACTGCTTCACGTGTATGTCACTGATATCTGCACAGGGGAAATCGAGCAGAGCAAACTTAAAGAAATAATAGATCATTTAGCCCATGTGATGGGGCGCCTGCCCGACACTGGGCTCTAAGGAGTTAATAGAGCCCTAGGGAGGCTGCGCAGGAGGCAGCCAATCAGAGAAGGGCTGAAGGGAGNGCCCTCGGACCCCTGCCGCCCCATCCAACCCCCCCTGTTCCCTGATGCCCCCCCCAGGCCCCTGCCCCATCCAACCACCCCTTCTCCCTGTCCCCTGACTGCCCCCGGAACCCCTGCCCCTGACTGCCCCCTGCCACCCCATCCAACCCCCCCTCCTTCCTGACTGCCCCCCCG
>QXTE01000043.1:4464552-4874174 GCA_003942145.1 Platysternon megacephalum
CTCCCCCTGTTCCCTGATGGGCCCCCCCCCGGGACCCCTGCCCCATCCACACACCCCCGCTCCCTGTCCCCTGACCGCCCCCGGACCGCCCTCGGACCCCTGCCGCCCCATCCAACCCCCCCTGTTCCCTGATGCCCCCCCCAGGCCCCTGCCCCATCCAACCACCCCTTCTCCCTGTCCCCTGACTGCCNGAACAAATATTTAATAACAGGCTCTTCACTTCAGCAGAGAAAGGTAAAACACGATTCAGTGGATGGAAGTTGAAGCTAGACAAATACAGACTGGAAATAAGGCATGCATTTTTAACCGTGAGAGTAATTAACCCTTGGAACAACGTACAAAGGGTCATGGTGGTTTCTCCATCAATGGCAATTTTAAAATCAAGATTAGATGTTTTTCTAAAAGATGTGCTCTAGGAATTACTTTGGGGAAGTTCTATGGCCCACAGGAGATCAGACTAAATGGTCACAACAGTCCCTGCTGCTCTAGGAATCTACTAAATGTTTGTGCAAACTCCCTTCAGATATTTTTGAGCTGTGGTCATAACAAAACAAACAACTTGCACCATCACATTAGAAATGTTGTCCCTGGTTAATTCAATAATGCTTGAATGGATTTTGTTCAAACTTGAGTTGTTTTATGGAAATTGGTTTAGCAATTCTGAAGCTATGAGTGCTAAAAGCATTTTCATGTGTGCACAATAAAGCTTTTTCTGATTTTTTGTTTGAGCTAAATCTTAGAACCATGAAGATGTGCATGAGTATTAGATTTTTAGCGAACATGGTCATGTGCCTTGTTTAGCTAATAGCAGAACGCACAGCAGTCTGGTGAGAATAAATATATTAAGGAGTGCTTGGTGCTCAGATGCCATGGTAATGTGGGCTGTACTTAGTCAGGTGTTTGCGTGTACAGCACATGTACACAATTGCATGTTCAAATATATATTTGTGTGCCCGAACACCTATATGCACACAATACCTGTTTTTGTGGGTATGCAAATGTAACCCTCTAATGAGTGTGTGTTACAGGTCCCGCTCTATGTCTGATCCCAGAGTATCTGAGTGTTACAGCCCCAGCTAGATAGCGTTGGCTCTTTAGGTCAAAGTGTAGTAGCTTACGCTGTTAGCTCTGGAGATCCCTGGAGTGTTAACCAAGATGGTGGCTGTCACATAAATGTTTTGCAAGCACAACTTAGACACCTATGTTTAATAATATGGCTCCAAATCTTCCAAAGGTGCTTCATGGAATGAAACTATTACAAAGGTAAATTTGTGGTCCTAAACAAGCTGACAGTGTCCCATTAAAAAAATTAACAGCGAGAAAAGCAGGGAAGAAACATGTAGGAAAAACCAGCTCATATAAATGGCACTTGAGATGAAGAGGGAAGCAGCTCTGTAGGCAAACAAAGCAAGAAAGAAAATCTCTCACATTAAAAATTGTTGTTACATAATGGCAAGGAAGGAAAATATCTAAATATATGCAGGAAGTAGAAAGAAGATTGCTCAAAAGAAGTTTTTGTGGTGCCTCCATTTGAAAAGAGGAGTATAGAGAAAACGTTTGGGTGGAGAAGTAAAGATGCAATGAAATGTTTGAAAGCAAAAGAGATAGGACGTTTGGATTATTTCCAGGTCTGAAATTTATTCATCTTTCAAAAGTGGAGAGCCAAGACTAGATTAATTAAAATGTTCTATGGACTACCCAGTTCTAAGGAAGAACAGGATGAATAGCTGATAGTGGAAATCAAAAGGATTTGTGGGGAAATTAATAGCAATGAGAGACCTTTCTACCCAGACATAAACTGTGATAGATTTAATGGAAAAGACAAATTGAGCAGTAGATTTATGAACATTGTACTTGTTCGTGCAGCCTATAAATCAAGCCATATAGATAACTCTTGATTTAGCTCAGAGAAACCCAGATATTATGACAAAAGATATAAATGTTGCAAACCATATATGTAAAAGTGCTGTGACCAGGTTTATAATCAGGTTTAAACTGTGATGGTTTGGGATGACTAATAGAAGCTCTGGGTGGAAACCAATCCAATAATGGAATGGGAGGGAAGGATATTAAGAGGGAAATTACATTTCATGAGTGGGTTAAAGTCACTTCTGTGCAGAGAGCCAACACAAAGCCCAAGCACTTAAGTGGTCAAAATTGGACTTCAGTGGGATTTAAGCAATGGATAGGCCTTTTGCTGGCCCTCTGAGTACGGTGAACTTCATTCAGTCTAAGTAAGGCGGATGTATTTGTTTAGTGATGATAAATGCATGAAGGGCCAGAATCACTTGTGGAGTTACACTGGCATGAGCCAGGAGTAGACCCTTACATGGGTCCCATCATTGGAAACTCTGCCAAGGAAGAGACCAGAGCAGTGCAAAAGAGCTACAGCCTGAGTTTCACTGTGTTGGAAGGGGCCAGCAGGGTCCCAAAAGTAGACAGTGCTAGCTAAGCAAAATGCATAAAAAGATCTCGCAAACACCACTTCTATTCCCTTGAGGTGAATCTCCCACGTGATGCAGTGGGCCTAGCTAGTGTATTTTACACTTCCCTGCATGAGCACTAGTGAGAGTAGAGAGAGAAACCAATGTGGATACAGAGAGGAATGCAAAGATCAATCTAAGAGAATAAAAAGGCCTTTGATTGGCTTATAACATGAGCTACTAGGGACAATGGGAAAATGTGCTGGATGGACCTATAGAAGCGTAAAAAATAAACAGGAAAGGTGAGTGAGGTAAAAACATGGCTTACAACAACACTGCATACAAATGACAAGAAAGGCAGAGCAGAGCATGAAGAGTGCACAAGAATTAAAGAAAACTGCTTTTCAATTGTATAAGGAACCCAAGGTTGTTAAATCCTCTAAAATACTTAATATAGTGACAGGAGTGATACCTGTTGGGTTAAGCACATCTCTGAATTTTCAGATTAGCTTCTAAATGATGTGATCTTTACCCATTGAAATCAATAGAAATTAGGTTCCTCATTCATAAAAAAGTCACCTTGTTACAAGATGAAATGCTGTAGAGATACAGAAGCATGGCAATGTTCTAATCTTATTGATTCTTAAAGGACCCAATTCTCATTGACACTAAGGCCTGGTCTACACTGGGGGAGGGTTGGGGGGGCGTGAGCTAAGTCGGTCTAAGTTACGCAACTTCAGTTACGAAAATAGCATAGCTGAAGTCGACGTACTTAGAGCTACTTACCGCGGTGTCTTCACTGCAGTAGGTCGACTGCTGCCACTCCCCCGTCGACTCCGCCTACGCTTCTCGCTCCGGTTGAGTACCGAAGTCGACAGGAGATTGCTCGGCGGTCGATTTATTGTGTCTTCACTAGACGCAATAAATCAACCCCTGCTGGATCGATCGCTCCGGAGGTAAGTGTAGACATGCCCTAAGCCTTTTTTATACCAGTGGTTCTCAACCAGGCATATGCGTACCCCTCGGAGTACGCAGAGGTCTTCCAGGGGGTACATCTACTTATCTAGATATTTGCCTAGTTTTACAGCAGGTTACACAAAAAGCACTAGTGAAGTCAGTACAAACTGAAATTTCATACAGACATTGACTTGTTTATACTGCTCTATATACTATATATACAGTAACGTAACTTGTGCATATGAACTGTATTAGACATTCATTTTATGTCATTTACTGATGCGTGCAAGCATGTTAATGAGGTTGAAGTTGTCATGGTGTGTATGTGGTTGCGATGTAAAAATTGATAGATTTTTAAAATGAGGATCTGGAAGTAGCAGTAGTGGCAAAATTGTAAGAAATTGAAAATAACTGGAAAAAAATCATCAGTTCTGCGAGGAATATATTGCTTTTGGATTCACATCTTCAATAGCGATCCACCTCAAGCTTCATGTTTCCTTTGAGGAGAAACTCTATCAAACAACAGTATGAAGCCAGCACATTTGCAACAACATGTGAAGACAAAACACGCTGTGCATGCGGATAAGCCAGTAGAATGTTTTCAAAGAAAGCTCTGAGTTCCAGACTTGCCAGCTTAAAATGAAAAAAGCTTCAACTATTTCTACAAGAGCACTCAGAGCTTCATATGCTGTCTCCCTTCTCATAGCAAAATCAAAGAAGTGTACACAATTGCAGGAGATCTGATTCTGCCTGCCGCTGTGGCACTTGCAGAAAACATACTTCATAAAAAAAAAGCAGCTGATACGCTCAAGAAAGTACCCTTATCAAATGACACCATGTGTTGCAGAATTGAAGAAATGGCTGAGGATATTGTCTCTCAACTTGTGGAGAAATTTAAAATGGCAAAAACCTTCACCCTTCAGCTTGATGAGTCAGTGGATATTAGTGGAGAAACTCAGCTGATTGTGTATGTTTGATACCCTGAAACCACTGATATCAACGAGCACATGCTGTTTTGCAGAAGTATAAAGGCAAACTCAACCGGAGAGGACATTTTTAAACTAATTGACTTTTTTTTCTTAACACAATTTGAGTTGGAATTTATGCAA
Source organism: Platysternon megacephalum (assembly GCA_003942145.1). NCBI lineage: Eukaryota > Metazoa > Chordata > Testudines > Platysternidae > Platysternon > Platysternon megacephalum. The sequence continues at coordinate 4,469,042 of QXTE01000043.1, forward strand.
ATTCGTCTGCACTGATGGGGCCGGTGCAATGACCGGGAGAGTGAACGGACCTGTAGCTAGGATCAGGAAAGATAGTCTTTCCTTGCAGTGGGTGCACTGTATCATACACAGAGAGGCACTTGCTTCAAAAAAGATGAGTTCTGAACTTCAAGAAGTTTTAAATGAGTCTGTCAACTTAATCAAGTCCAGGCCACTCAATGCTCACCTGTTTTGCATTCTTTGTGAAGAGATGGGGTCAGAACATCAGCAACTGTTGCTTCACACAGGTTCACTGGCTTTCAAGAGGGGAAAGTACTTGACAGATTGACTGAATTACACACAGAAATTACATTTCTTTCTGATTATTCATCCCTTCTTACCCCTGTGTTTGACAATACTGTGTGGTTAGTTCAACTTGCTTACCTCGCAGATATATTTAGCAAGCTGAATGATCTAACTTTGTCCATGCAAGGCCATGACACTAATGTTCTGAATCTCTATGATAAAGTGAATGCTTTTATCAAGAAAATTGAATTTTGGAAGTCCAAATGTGGAGACAAAGACTTCACCTGTTTTCCACTGCTTCACGTGTATGTCACTGATATCTGCACAGGGGAAATCGAGCAGAGCAAACTTAAAGAAATAATAGATCATTTAGCCCATGTGATGGGGCGCCTGCCCGACACTGGGCTCTAAGGAGTTAATAGAGCCCTAGGGAGGCTGCGCAGGAGGCAGCCAATCAGAGAAGGGCTGAAGGGAGCAGCCAATAAAAAGGGAGCTGCAGGGCAGAAGAAGGAAGTTCTCTGCTGGGAGCCCAGGGAAGAAGGACTGTCTCTGGAGGGCTGAGAGAACTGCCAGCACCCTGGACAGAACAGTGCTGCTAGCAGGGACCAGGGGAGCGAGCGACAGATCCTGGCTGGCTGCTGGGGTTTGCAGGCAGAGGCCATGAGGCAAGGGCAAAGAGGATGCTGGGGCCATGAGGAATTGACCAGACAATTCGCTGCAGTAGTCACTAAGAAGTGGCTGAACAGTGGACTGCAGGTCCCCTGGAAGGGGGGGGGGGGCACAGTGTGTGGCACAGCCTGAGGGCTGTGTCACTGAAGAGGATGCTGCAGTCCTTGGAGAGACATGGGTCCTATAGCAGGAGTGATAGTGGCGAGGCACCACCCAAAGAAGGCGTATTACCATGCAGAGCTAATTCCCAAGACAACCAGCAAGAAGTGCCACAGTGGTGAGTGAATCCCGTTACAGCCCACTTGAAATCTGAATTCAAGTCATATTTCCCCAACACTGAACACAACTCAGCTCAACTTGACTGGGTAAGAAACCCATTCATTTTGTCAGATGTTAGCAGCAGTAACCTCTCTGCCGGTCAGCAAGAAAATCTTCTTGAGCTGTCTTCAGAGCGTGGCCTGCAAATGAAATGTAATGTCTCCACACTAACCCAGTTCTGGTGTTTAGTACAGAAATTACACTGACCTTGGGAACCAAGCTTTGGATGATCTGTGACCTTTTGGGTCAAAATATCTTTGAAGTCTCATTTTCTGCTATGATTGTGCAGTGGGGTGGTCACCCTGCTCCTGCCCTGAAGGGCTTAAAACAGCCCTGGGAGAGGGCTGCAGCGGGGGGAAAGCCAGGCTGTTTGGGGGAAGCAGCCACAGGTGGGGCCATGCCCCAATCAGACCACAGTTGGCCCTATAAGAGGGCTGAGGGCCAGAGACTGACACACACTCTCTAGCAGCCTTGAGAGAGAAGGACCTGGCTGCCTGGAGAAGGGTATCTAGGGTGGAGCAGTGCTGGGGAAGGACAGAGGGAGCTAGGGAGCTCCAGCCTAGCAAAGCCCCAGGCTGCAGGCTGAGTTAAGGGCCCACAAAAGGGTACTAGGGCTGCAGAGGGACAGCCCAGGAATAGGCAGAGGCAGCTGGTCCAACCCCCCTTGCCGATGATGAGTGGTTTACAAACTGCTGTCTGCTCCAGAGAGCAGGGGCTAGATGATGACTGGCAGTAGCCACTGAGGCAAGATGGGGATAGTGGGTTGGGGGTTCCCCTGGGAGGGGAGACCCAGAGCGAGGGGGTACTGTGGTGGGCAGAACCCCTGTGCAAAGGGCACCAGGGTCTGGGAGGGACATGAGGCCAGTGGCAGGTGAGACCCCGGCCTGCAGAGGGCGCTCTGGGCTGGAAAGACCTAATTCCCTGGATGACCAGCAGGATGCACCGTGCCGGTCAGTCTCACCTCGCCACAGACTGCCATCAAGACAAAGAGTAAGAATAGACTCAATGTGGAGAAAAACTTAATTGTTGCTGTCACTTCACTGCCTCCCAGAATGACAAGGCTCACAAGTGAAAAACAGTCTTAAGTGCAATATTTATATTCCAATCAATTTATTTGATAATTATATGGTAAAAATGAGAAAGGAAGCAGTTTTTCAGTAATATTGTGCTGTGACACTTGTATTTTTATGTCTGATTTTATAAGCAAGTAGTTTTTAAGTGAGGTGAAACTTGGGAGTACGCAAAACAAATCAGACTCCTGAAAGGGATACAGTAGTCTGGAAAGGTGGAGAACCTTTATATGCTTCACGAATGGTGTGGAATGGAATGGAATGCTAACTGTATTATACTGTTCAGCCACTAGGTGGTGGAATACCCTTAGATAAATCATGAACTAAAGCAAAATCTTGCTTGACAAAAACCACGTGGGGCAGAAATGTTGGGGGTTTGGCTATCCCAGTCAACAGTGTTAAGTAAGGGACTTGTTCCTTTAGCTATTGATGTAGCTATTCATGAATGCTTCTGTCCTGTAAGTTTCAGGCATTTTGTATTCCAGTTATACTGATTCCTGTACCTTTTTCATTTTTCCTTTTGTCAGGCAAGCTGGAGGTGCAAAAAATGTAGTTGGGCTTTTGTGACACTAAGCACCCCTCTGTTCATACCCTATACGCTATTGTAATAATCTTTGTACAAAATATACCTTGTAAGGTATCATTTGAAAACTAATCATTAACTGGTCATTAATATTCTTGCACGATGTATGTATGCAGAGGCTATTAAAAGTTATGGATATATGCTGGAATTATGACTAAAGTGTGTTTAAACTAGGGAAATCAGAGGGTGTTGGTAAACAGGTTGCTTTAGACAAAGGAATGTGTATTTGATTTGCTGACCTGCTGGATCTTCCCGCAAAGACAAAGAAGGTCCATTTTTACATATTAGGTAAGCACAGCTATTAAGCTAACAAGTGGAGGAAGAAAAAGCATAGAGCTTCCTTCACCACCAGACTCCACGGTGCCTTCCTCACTGCTTGAATAAACTTTAATTTGAGAGGGAACCTCCAGAAGAATCAATTTCAAATGTTTACTGGTCTATAAAGGCAGGGGAGATGAACCTCAAGTGATAACCAATTGAATCAACTGTATATGATTTTACTGTACTATGAGAGCGAGGTCTTTTCTGAAAGCTAATACACACTGGTGATTAATACCACTGTGAAATGTATGTATTAACACTACATGAGGAAATATGGATACTTAATGATATTATCTTTTAAAATCTCTGGCAAAACAGGTTCCACCCTGGACAGGAGAAAAGGCAGCTATTACCTGTCTGCTATGTAAATTAAGCATAGTGAAGCTTCCATTGTTTTGATTCCCTTTACATACAGGGGGATAGCAGGACCACAGGAAGGGAAAAACAGCATGAGATCATCTTGTCTCTTGAAACAAGTTCACTGAACTTTGGAAGCTATAAGCAAGGACAGAAGCCATCTTTGGCATCCATCACTAGGCAGACATAAAGGAATAGAGCTCTTGCAAGCTGAGAAAGATGGGTCCTTCACCAAGGAGGGGCTAAAGTCTCTGGAAACTGAATATAGGTGAGAAACCTGCTTAGGCGAAGATTGTACCTTGCTAGAGTTAGCTTTAGACTTTTAAATGGGTGTTCTCACTTTTGTTTTACTTGTAACCGTTTCTAACTGTATTCCTTTACTTGGCATCACTTAACCTATGTCCTATTGTTAATAAATTTGTTTTATGTTCTTAGTTGGCTTACAGGAAGTGCTGTGTTTAAATGGGAGGGTGTATTCACCCCAGTTAAGTTAATAAGTTGTGATGTGCTTTTGTCTCTTTAGAAGAACAAATGACCCCTATTATTTCTCTGAACTGTCCAGGAGAGGGCTGGACATTGCAGATTACACAGTTTTGGAAAAATTCGGGACTGGGAGTGTGTTGGGGTTACATTGCTGATTGTAACCAAGGCTGATGGAAGCCAGTATGGGTCTACAGGGCTATATACAGGCTGCTGAACCACAGATGTCTAGCACGCAGACACTCAGGGTGTAACCTGCATGCTTGTTGCCAACTGTTAGTATCACAGGCAGGGTGTTACAGTAGCAAGGCATTGTGAGGCACTCAGGGCTACAGGGGAAGAGATCACACAACCCCTCGCTGGTCTGGATTACCCCCTGAAACCCTCTCACAACTTTATCTCATATTCACTAGGTAGAGAGATCCTTTACCAGACTGTTCCACAAGGGAAGAATGGGACTGGTGCCAGAAACAGAAATAAATATACCTCGGAGAAAAAGAAAAATTCTGAACTCAGAACATATCATAAAGAAATCAGAGCAATTGAATTTTGGTAAAATAAGGAACTTCAAGACAGATATTGTATTTTCCCTGCTTCCAGTGAGATTGTAAATGAGGATTAGTCAAAAACTATTAGTGGACCAACATTTAGGAAGAGATCTAATAAAGATTTTGAATTCTACAGATTGCTAGGTCTAGCCTATTAAATTGGTAGGGTCCAAATAGCTTTCCTCAGATGAAAACGTGCTGTAAAATTGTAAGGCTAAAGGAAAGAATAATTCAGCTCAGCATGTATTTCAGAGCTATTTGTTATACAGAGCCTTAGCTGTGCATTTCACTTTACAAAACAAGTAGAGATGCAGTTTCTACCCTCCAGAGTTAGATGTACATACAGTATAAAGGTAAAAAACAGCATGGCAAGAATTCTACATGAGAGGAAGGTGCAAGATGAGATGGCTAAAATGTTGGCACATCTCTAGTACAAAGTTTCTTCCAAATAGATTTTTAAATGGTACTAGAAATACTCTCAGAGAGGCTAAGGGTCATTGATCTAACAGAATGCTTCCTGAAGCTTCATGAAACAGCAGTAATATGAGAAGCTGAATAGCCAACTGGGCTTAAGTTCCACTTTCTCACTGTAACCAAGTTATACACATTCATGGAGCTGCTTATGCAGGGAGCTGCACAGTGAGACTCAGTAACATCCAAGTTGATGTATACATTTCATTTGGGATTTCTGGTTTGTATACAAAATAGTTGTTAGCTTGCTCTCTCAAATATGGTTGATAATAATAGTAATAAATAAAAATACTTGGCACTTATATATATAGCACTTCTTATTCATAGCTTTCCAAGCACTTTACAAAGGCAGAGAAGGACTATCCTTATTCAATAGATGGGAAACTGAGGCACATACAAACGGAGCGACTTGCCTGCCATCACATAGGCAGTCAGTGGCAAAGCTAGGAACAGAACTGAGATCTCTTGGCTCTCATTCCTGTGCCCTGTCTTGAAACATCCTGGAGAATCTCAGAGAACTAACAGAGGGAGCAGCTGTTGTGGAAAAGCAAGATGAACATGAAAAAATACTTATGAAAAGGAAATAAAAATTGTCCAGTTAAAAAAAGAAAGAGCCATTACCTTCCCGAAGCAAGAGGGCCTGTTCCACTTTGCTGTTGGGGGCTGCCAGATCAAGGGCACATTTGAATTCAGCATTTCTGCGTGTCAAGCTAGCACCATAGTCCGTTAACAAGTTGACTGCTTCTGCGCTGGATTTCCTAACTGCAGCATGGAGTGGGGTGTCTAATCGTTTACCCAAGTCAACACTGGCTCCTTAAAAGAACACACACAGAGATAAGAATAGACCAGGGTTAGCATTAGGAGGAAGCCGGGAAACACATGACTGGCTGAGTCTAAGATTTCTATCACACACTTTGGCTTCCATCATTAGCATCAATAAATGAAGTGCACCTGATGGCACACAGGACTTGCTATCTTCTCTTGATTATAGCAGTGCTCAATATCCAGAAGTCACATGGCTACTATATTAGCATCAAGAGTAGCAGTAAGATGAGGAGGATGGAGAATCAACAGGAGTTGAGCCAATGCTGAAACTTTTGACTACCAAATGAGTGGGTGTTTAAAATCTAAAGTTGCTTCCATCTGATTAATTCAAATGGCCAGAAAAGCATGTTTTTAACATTTAATTAAAATAACTTTGCAAGGTCCAGGAGTAAAATGCTTATCCTGGGCTGACAGTAGCGCCCAAATTGGGCCAGAGCCTTAGCTGGTGTCAATCAGCATAGCTGCATTGGCTAAAACAAGCCTTACCACCTGAGGTGCTGCCCTGTTGTGTGTGGGATCTTCATGAGCACTAAAGGGATTATCCTTTTGAGTGGTTGGTTAGCTGATCTGCTCCCTCTGCATGTGGTGAGCAGTAGATGAGTGAATGCTTAGTATGCTTGGCTATTTATTTTATAATAATCAAAAGGAGTTGATGCGGGTCACAGGGCAAACAATATACCAAGACAGTGCTTTGTAGCTCCTCTCATCATCATCTTTGAATGACAGAATCCCTTTTTTTATCCCAATCTCAAAATTCTTGGTCCTCCAAGGAGTCATGAGGAATTAAATGCTAATATCAGGAGCGGGGAGGGATTAAGGAGAAACAATAGGTGATGGCTTCAAATATGTTCAGCTTCCCCTCCTCTGTCCCCAGAGCACCTAGTTCGAGAAGCTTCTTGACACAGTCTGTCCTCTGATACATGCAGGCCACATAAAGGGGTGTTCTGTGCTGCGAATCTTCTTGGTCAATGTCAACGTCATTGGCCACAAGAATTTCCATACACTCCCTGTGACCTGGATAACACAGAAGAGAGGTCATCTCACCTCAGTGCCTCTCTGCAGGATGCCCGACAAACACACACTATATACATAACATTAGAATAGAATACACAGAACTCTATATAGAATAGTATGGAATAAACCAAACACACATTTATCCCTATGGCCCAGATACTTCAGATGCAGATGAATTTCCCACGATTATTTAGGGACAAAGCCAGATCTATTTATAGTTAGCTGTACTCAAAGCCTTAAAATTACCTCTCTTTACTGCTTCATGAATAGGTGAAGCAAGGTGATTCTCTAGCTGTGGCGTGGCTCCAAATTCAAGCAGCATGTTCACACAAGCTGCACTGCCACTACAGCAGGCATTAAAGAGAGGAGTGATCCCATCAACAGTGACTGCATTTACCTGAAACAGCAAGACAGACAGACAATAATCTGTTTTAAAAGGGACGCACTTCCATTGGAAACCACCCACATCTCAACACTAAATACAGCGTAAGAAGACGACACTGGTTTTATTTAATGTCAGAGCCCATATTAGTCACCAAATTCAGAGTGACACGCTGTAGGAGAGACCATTACCCAACCCATCAAGTGCCACCCTGCTTCTCAGGGCGGCAGCAGCAACAGGACTCTGACACTGAAAATTGTACAAACTCCTACGTAGAGCTGGCTGGAAAATAGGGATTTTTCCCATGGAAAATTTAGACTTTTCATTTAATCCCCCAAAACCGTTTTCAGACACCCAAGCCCCAATACAGTTGCTGTTTTCTGACCAAATCAAAATCTTGGAAGGAAAGCAAATACTTTGTGAACATTTTTATTTAGTCAAACAGCCCTTCTAGCCCCCTGTCTGTTTCCTGCTCTCTCCAGTTTAGAAGTCACGCAGATTATTAGATTTCACTATCAGCACTGTTGCAGGATTCCCAGTTTGTCACAGAGATAAGTGCAGCTCTGCTGAATAAACTGCCTGGGAGGGACTTGTTGCATAATGTGGATCTAGTCACTAGTGTGCTGTATGATAGTACATGGGGGCCTTCACTACAGTTTGCTACAGAATGGGAATTGGAGATCCCACGTGTCCTTATGGAATATGATGAACAGTTTTATTGCCCTCCCCTTATAATAGAGCAGCCAGATTCACAATGACCCCTGTTTAAAACTGTCTCCTTTCAAGCTCTATTTCTACAGTGGAATTAGGGCTGCCTAAAACATTTCTGTGGAAGGTTTTTTTTTACTAATGGAAAATTGGGGGGTTTTTTACTAAAAAAAATATAACTTAATAGTCAGGTATGCAGCCCTCTAGGAAAAGCTGTGTCACATTTTATTGCCTTTCTGCGGTGCTGTGATCTTTTTAATTTTCTTCCCTACTGAGCCATTAACTCTGGAACAAACTTCCCAATATTCTTTCCTCTATTACCAGATAAGTGGGTACCCAGTGCAGAGGAGAAGCAGAGGGGCTGCTTCTTTGCTAGTGTTTTTGCTGGCATTTCGATGCCTGATTGGCTGAGTTGGCAGTCCAGTATAAAATGCTACCAATCAATTCCCAGTTATTGGAGCAGCTTCAACAACGTCTACATGAGGAGATTATGCAGCTGTGCGAATGGGTGCACAATTTAGCTTTTTTCCAAGATGCTGAATATATCTGTTTGAACTGCATATATTTTAAAAAGAAAAAGGCCATTTTCCAGCTCTCTTCCAGATTGCCCACCTCCTATTTTGGAAACAGTACAGAATGGGGGTTTGTTCGGCTTCTGGGGAAAGGGAGGGCCTGGCGAAAGATGAGGGCCAGAAGGAACACAAGCACAGTCTTGAAGGGAACAGTATATCTGAAGGAAGAGACGTCCATCATTTTGGATTCCTAAGTCCTACCAGACTGGTTCCCCATATGTGGTGCAGGGGTATTTGCCCAGCTTGGTAAAATGACGTCTAATGTGTTTTGAATGGCACTTCACCCAGCTGCAGAGCTCTACACCCAGGGAATGGGCTCAATGGCAGAGCCAGGTCTACAATGGGGAAAAATCATCGTGCTAGAAAACTTGTTAACTACCATGATGTTAAACATGACTTAGCACTAAATGTAAATGAGGACAAGTCATGTTTAAACACCTGTTACAATCATAGACCAGCTAATATGTTTTCATCATGACTGTCCTTGTCCACACTAAGGGCAAAGTCGTACTGCAAGTTAAAATGAGTTAGTGAATGCATTTCTAACATGATGCTTTCCCCCAGCGTAGACAAAGCCTTGCTGTGCAGCTCCTACATTTTGATGGGTAGCCAATTTGTCTTGCAAAAACACTAGCAAAGCCTCTCCACTGGGTACTGACTTATCTGGTAATAGAGGAAGGAATTCTGGGAAGGTTGTTCCAGAGTAAATGTGTCCGTGACTATTAATTTATGTAAAGAAAAAGCCACTGACTAACTGAGACTGTATGTAGCAATGAAGAATGGGAAAAGTTGAACAATAAGGATGACTTACTGACAGTGACAATTGATAGTTCAGATTTATGACTTTCTAGGTGCTAAAAAGATATGTGATCAATACACTTCAATTTTTTTTAAACTGGATAATTTCAAAAACAACCTGAAACTGAGTAATATGAAGATCAAGGTTTGTTTTTCCTGTCTAGGAGCTTAAAAGTTAATGTACAGTATAGTTATTCTATAATCATATTCTTCTCTGCTAATGAATACATCAGTTGTTGGACTGCACTTTTTTGATTTCTTGCCACTCCACATGTAAATTGTTCAGCATAGTAATCAGGGGAACCTGTAAGCAGACCCAATATAATAAATTCCCATATATTTCATTATATTCCCATATTTCATTTTTAAAGATATTTTTATATTAGGTCCAATGTGGAGAAAAGCTGCTCTTTTATTAGACAAAATGTTTAATTTCTTAAGCCCCTTTATGTATAAATCACAAACTATCTTAAAAAACTTGGAGCAATTCCAGTGACCATTCTGGAAAGCAAAACATAACTCATCATCATAACAGTTAGTTTGGTCTAATTTTCCTATTTTTTCCCCACTGATCACAGTGACGTTTCACAGAAGAAAAACGAAGAGGAATATGTCTGCGATCAAAACAGCCACCAAGCTGTAAAAAGGTCTTTCAGGAAAAAAGCTACCACTACAGAAATGTAAGTAATTTACTATTAGTGAAAGCAAAATATTGTCCCCTTTTGTGGCCAGAATTTCTCTCTCTCTCTGACACACACACACACACATCCAATACATGTATCTCTCTTGGGAATCCCTGCTAAGGCCAGTTGTGTCACCATGGTACTGATCACTTCACAGGGAAGCGTTGGCCTCGTTTAGATGCCCGTACTCACTTGAGCGCCGTTCTCCAGTAAGACTTTCGCACAAGCGACATGGCCACCCAGGCAGGCCTCGTGGAGAGCAGAAACCCGATCTATGGTTACAATGTTCACATTGAATCCCTAGAAATCAGAGCAAAGATGTGAAAAACAAACAAAAACCAAGCAATGCAGGCGGGAGTTACATAGCGGTCAAATCTACAGTCCTTGCTCTGGCTAAATTCCTACCAAAGTCAATGAGAGTTGCCCGGGAATACGCATGGCTCAGACAATCACTCTGATACTGCAGCTCTTGCATCCATCGCCACTGGAAGGGATTTAAAGCAAAAGGTAAAGAAACTGAGTGACGCTTATCTGTGTTGCTTCATAATTCATGGTAAATTGCAGGAGAGACACTGTACAGCTTTGGCTTCTAGTGACTGAGATTAATTTCCCTATTCCCAGATATGAAAAGTGCCTGTGATATGTCATAAGCTACATTTTTTATCCGCAAAATGAGCACTCTGACCGGGAGTGTGATTTGTTTCCTGAGTCACGTGGTGCTGTTTCTTCTCCCTGGTTGTTTATCAACCTGATTAAACAGCAGTAAAGAATACTGAATAGCAAATATGCTTTATAAGTGTTCCATTAACAGCTGTATGAACTGAAACCAGCCACTCAAACATTCACAGGGGGAAAAGCAGCTCAAATACGTCTGGATCCAAACATGACTGGGACTTTGTTGTATGTTTTCCAGACTATAGCTCCATCAAATGACAAGTAAGAATTCAAGCACATGTACATTGGAAATCAGTTCTACTGGAAAATAATTCAAACTCTGACATTCCAAATGCAGTATCTGTAAGTATATCATGCTAGGTTCTAGATGCTTCCCGCCCCGCCATCCTCAGGCAGTTCACAAGATGGTGGTGGTGTTTTTTTCTTTGTAGCAGCAAATATTACCCATGGGAATAAATATTTCTGGGCAATTCAGTGCTGTGAAAGTAGCCAGCCACAACCCACTGACATGATGAGCATTAAAAACAGTCGCAATACCCTCTAGCTCAACAATTTTATTTTTAAATAAACAATTCTCTTAAAATTAAAAGCTTTGCTGGCTCATGTCCATATGAGGGGGAAATGTAAGAGAATTAACATGAAGCCCAATATTCCTTTTGCACCTGACGTGACCTTCCTAAGATTACTCCATTTTATAGCTTTACAATAGCAGTGCATTCACTGCACAATATATCCCCCCCCCCCCCCCCCCCCCCCCCCCCCCCCCCCCCCNAAATCCTTTGTGTGAAGAAAAGAAATGGAGGCAGTGATACAGCAGTACAGCAATATACCGGAGTTAGATATATATGCCTAACACATGAAACGCAGTAATCCAGTGAAAGAAAAAATACCCCATCTATTGAAAACTGGAGTAATCCATTTCATCAGTAAAAAAATGCTTAAACTAAGAACTACTAGCCCTGACTTTAGATAATGGGTGTCCAGCACTTCCCATTAGAAGAACCAGTTGCTCATAACTTTGCCAAACTTCTTTGAAAATCCAGCCACTTATTTAGGTGCCTCAACAAGAACTGGGTGGGAGCTGAACTCTTGAAAATCTGCCCCTTAGTTTCCCAGCCTGGATGGGTAGGAGTTTTTAAAGCACCTAAGTGATTTAGTAGCACAAGTTCCATTGACGTTCCATGGCACTTGTGGTCCTAGATCAGTAAGATCATCTTTGAAACCACATCTTAAAATAAAAAGTGTTTGGATTTCTTTTAAAGTAAAGATACCTGTTTAATTTGAGCATAAAGGCGAACAGTATAGGCAGTTTGACAACAGTGAGCAATGCCTATGCTATAGCATGTACAGCTTTACCCCATAATTCATCTTGCTGCTGTGGATCAACTCCATCCTGCTTCCTTCAATGGTTACTCCCTTGACTTTAGCTTTACCAACTGGGAGTCCAGTCCTGCATTGCTGAAATCAATGGCTTCAAAACGTGCAGAATCAGACTGTAGATGCAACCATCGATTTTAAAAAAAAGTAATTCTGTGATTTTAGTTATAACTCTTGTTCTCCTTTCCTTCCATCATCCCTATTCTGTTATAACTTGCAATACCTAAGCTTAGGTTGTAAAGTTCTGCAAATCAGGTACTGTGACTTTTCTATATTCTGCAAAGTACCTAGAACACTTCAAGTACTACAAGTATTATGATGCACCAGGGACTAGGCAATGCGGATTCTGTTCTATTCAGGTTCTGGCACTTCACCTATCTCTGTAGTATTTGAGTAGCTTCCAATGACGCATCAAGCCATGTGCTTAGCATCAGTCATGGGCTGTTCTTTCTCCATTCCTCCCTCCAGGGAGAAAATTGTGTTTGTTTTAAACTATGTGCTATGTGCTTTTGTTTGTGACATTGCTGCTTGTTTTAAAGAAGTGTCATTAAGTAAATCCATATTTCGGCATTTCTAAGGGAACAAAAATCATGTTCACAGCTGCAGTTCAACAGCACTTCTTCAATATAGTACCATATGATCATCATGACAACCTGAAAACTAGAGCCAGAAAGAGAGATCTGAACAAATGAGCCATATTCCTTATCACTTGCACCCTTCATTTCCTCCTCCACAACGTGCTTTTCCCTCCTACCTTAAAAATTACTTGAAGTTGGAGGGTTGGTAAAGAATGATCAAGAACTAAGAGCAATGTAGAAGTTCCCATTTGGGCTGGAGCCTGGGCTCTGGGATCTTCTCCCTTTTCAGGGTTTCACAGCTTGAGCTCCTGCCTGAGCCCAGACATCCACACTATTTGCAGCCCTTCAGCCTGTGCCTCGCAAGTCTGAGTCTGCTGACCCAAGCTCAGAGACTTAGCACCACAGGTTTTTCTCTGCAGCGTAGACGTACCCTTAAATCCCGGTTATAGCAAACACCGAGAGACACAAAAGAGGCTAATAGCAATCACAGGCCAGTTGATCAATCTCTGTTAACTGCCCAATTTGTCTCTTACAGGGTCTTATCTCAGTAGCATAGGACAGTGACCCTAAACTGTGGCTCACGTTGACTGAGTTTATGTCCCATCTTTTTCTGGAATCACCAAGGCTTGTTAGCCTACGTAACTTCAGCAAATGTTTACAACTGTTCTAGATTAACTCAGGATCTCATGGCCACCACGATAGCAAATAGCAATGGGACTATTAGTTTCAGGCTCAATGTATGGATGGAAAAACTCTGGATCTCATTTTTGGGTCAGCATTGGTTACTGAGCGATGTGAAGATGACACATTTATTGTGGCCAAACCATTTCCTCTTTCAGACTGATAACGGAGCTAACTTTTGATCCCACCTGAGAGAGTGGACCATTTCTGCTTTTCAATATTAATGGAACTTGGGTTTCAGAGTTTGCTCTCTCAAAAAAAAAGGAAAAAGAAAGAAAGAAAAAAAAGAGGATTGTAAAAATGGTGAGCTGACTGGGAAACAAAATGGCAGATGAAATTCGATGTTGATAAATGCAAAGTAATTCACATTGGAAAACATAATCCCAACTTTACATATAAAATGATGAGGTCTAAATTAGCTGTCACCACTCAAGAAAGAGATCTTGGAGTCATTGTGGATAGTTCTCTGAAAACATCCACTCAATGTGCAGCAGCAGTCAAAAAAGCTAACAGAATGATGGGAATCATTAGGAAAGGGATAGATAATAAAACAGAAAATATCATACTGCCTCTATATAAATCCATGGTATGCCCACATCTTGAATACTGCATGCAGATGTGGTTGCCCCATCTCAAAAAAGATATATTGGAATTGGAAAAGTTACAGAAAAGGGCAACAAAAATGATTAGGGCTATGGAACGGCTTCCATATGAGGAGAGCTTAATAAGACTGGGACTTTTCAGCTTAGAAAAGAGACGACTAAGGGGGAATATGATAGATGTCTATGAAATCATGCCTGATGTAGAGAAAGTAAATAAGAGTGTTATTTACTCCTTCTTATAACACAAGAACTAGGGGCCACCAAATGAAATTAATAGCCAGCAGGTTTAAAACAAACAAAAGGAAGTATTTCTTCATACAACGCACAGTCAACCTGTGGAACTCTTTGCCAGAGGATGTTGTGAAGGCCAAGACTATAACAGGGTTCAAAAAAGAACTCGATAAGTTCCTGGAGGATGGGTCCATCAGTGGCTATTAGCAAGGATAGGCAGGGATGGTGTCCCGAGCCTCTGTTTGCCAAAAGCTGGGAATGGGTGACAGGGGATGTATCACTTGATAATTACCTGTTCTGTTCATTCCCTCTGGGGCACCTGGCACTGGCCACTGTCAGAAGACAGGATACTGGGCTAGATGGACCTTTGGTCTGACCAGCATGGCCGCTCTTATGGGCTGTTCTATGGAGTAGTCTGTAGTAAATTAAGGCCATCTTTTGTCCTTGACAGTTGGTAGAGTGGCCCCTGAGCATCCCCTATTTTCTACTTTCCACAGAAATCACAGAGAGATGTCTTGGAACATATCAGAGGCCTGAAATACATTAGCTCACAGGCAGGATCTGGCTTCCTAAAAGTATTTATATGACTCATATGACAAATTCCAATTCCTCAGAATTCAACCGTTCATTGAAAGAAAAGTTTTGCGACTTTATGGCAGTGAAAAAACCCTTCCAAATATGAATTGAGTGCAACTGATGCAGAGTTATCTTCCTAAATCTATAGACATCCTGAAAGAACAGCTCTAAGCAAGGTGAACTCCTTCAGCAAAACCGAGAGCTAACTCTAAGCCTTATGGTGAGAATTTACAAAATAGTTTTTCAAATAACTTAAGCTTGCAATTTGTACAGTCACCACAAGAGAGTGTCTGTGCACATATGCATACAAATTGAATAAATGCATGTAAATGACCAAACAAGCGACAGAAAAAGCAATGACCCTGCAGGCATCTTGCATCATTTTTCTCAGTGCGTGATGCTGAATGAAATTACTTTAGTTAAGGTATTAAGAGTTTAGTTACTGCATCATGGTCATGTTTTACCCTTCGTCTTTGTAAATACCACTATTGTTTTGTTGTGGTTCAATGGTGGGATATGGCCCTAACTTTGTTGGCCTGGCCCATAAACCATAATTCAAAATGTCTTATGGCCCTCGTCACAGAAAGAGTTGGACAACCCCATGAGAAATAAAGACTGAAGAGAGGAATCTTGAGCACCAGTGGCTGACGTCACACTTTGGCAATGTCTACACTTTGAGCAAGGGGTGATTCCCAGCTTGTGTAGACATCCTCACGCTAGCTTGATGCGAGATAGTGCAAGTATAAACAGTATAGCCGCAGTAGCACAGGCAGAGTACATATCCATGGGGTTCAAGCTGGTTTGTACTTGGCTCAGCTAAGCCAGGTCACCGCTACCACTTCCCATGCTACACTGCTATTTATACGAAGACTAGTTCTCTTCAAGCTACCATGAGTATGTGGTAGTGAGCAGGGAATCACAGCACCTGGAATGTAGACACAGCCTTTGACTCTGATAGATCATAATACAAAGAATTTTTGAAACCTACTGCTATGCAGAAAAAGAAAATTTTCTCTTCTTCCACTACAACATCCACTAAGTCCCAAAGACCAGCACAATTAATCCAAGTCATGACCAAGACAGTGAACACTGGCTGCCTTTGCTAAAAGATTTTAAATGTTTCCCACTGCTTGGAATCCTACATCTGTGTTATGACAAAATAGACTGTGCTTGGACTCAATGGACCATCTCCTTGGTAGCAGATCATTTTCAGGAAGGAAGAACCAATGTGTTATCCTTCCAGGTTGCATTTTGGCTAATTGTTCTCCTAGAGTTTCTAATTATAATCTGCTCCTTTGACCTTACGCACTATCCCCTTCCTCCTCTTGTTCTCCTCGATCCTTTTTTCCTCCCCACTTTCACCCCTCTAGATCTGTGGCTTCAGTGGGTGTGGAGGGCATACAGCACCTCACAGGACTGGGCCCCCACCTTGTAAGCTTCTCTGCATCAGGGAACACATCTGGCTCTGTTTTATAAGGCAACGTGCACATTTGCAGCCTTACAGAAGTGTAATACCTGATCATTAATACCTGAGAAATAATATTGGTATCTTTATGTTCAAGTCCTATGAAGTATTTTTTGCCTTTGAAAAGGAACCCAAAGATCATGTTTGCTTATTATAATTCAGTGTGATCTGTGGCCTTTGTTTTGAGTTTATCCCCAACATTTAATATGACAAAATGTGTCCAGTATATCTTTTTATTTAGAACCCTAACTCTATGTCTTTGAGTGCCCACTGTAATCTATCACATCATTCGTGGATAAGATCTAACCAAAAAAATCCTGAGGTCTAACCTTTTATTTATTTATTTTTGGTTTCTTACCTGCGCAATCAATGTTTTCAAAGATAGCAGGCGCCCTTGGAATGCAGCTTCATGAAGAGGAGATCGATCTGCCCATGAACCTAAAACAGCCCAAGAGTTCATTCAAAGGCATTGCAAAGGCACAGAGACACCAAGATACAAACAGTTCCAAAAAAATCGCAAGAGAAATTATTACACACATCCCCCCTTGTCTGCTTGAGAGGACTGATCAAGCTGTGTCAGTGTGTAAAATGTACCCTTGGCCTGAAACCAACAAAGTGAGATTGCCTACAAAAATTCATTTCAGTGGGAACTGCTGCATACCCAGCTTTTCTGAAAATTAGACCACTTATTTAGAAACGTAAGTAAAGCCTTATGGGAGGGATCTTTAAAAACATCTAAGTGAGTTAGGAATACAATGTCATTGAGACTCTCTGGGACAATTTTCAAAAGTGTGTGTGTGTGTGTGTGTGTGTGTGTGTGTGTGTGTGTGTGTGTGTGTGTGTGTGTGTGTGTGTGTGTGTGTGTGTGTGTGTGTGTGTGTGTGTGTGTATCCTGGCCACAGGCTTTACTGGGTAACTTAAATTTTGTCACAAATTGCTCTATGGGTTTGTTTTCACTTAGTTATGAGATGTATTGCATGCAAACACTAGTTTAGCTTTGGACATGTCCATCAAGCCAATTCTAATATGTCCCCAGCAAATTTTTCTCTTAAACCAATACATCTAATATGCACTATAAATGTGTCTACCTTTCCCTCTTATGCACATTAGCAGATAATAGTAGTTTTTTTTCTCTTCCTCACTTGAGGATTTCAGAGGAACATGAAAAAATACAGTCTGCCAGGTGCTTGATTCCTGCTTTTCTACATCATTTTGAACAGTTTAACTCCAACAAACTCCGCAATGCTGGCTAGTTTGTCTTAGTTTGTCTTTTTTTTGTGTGTCTATTTTTGGTCCCACTGCAAAAGAGCTGCTACCAACAGATTTATACATATTCAGCCAAACAGATCATTAAGAAAGTTATTTAGCTAAAGTGATTCAGGCAGAGAGAATTTACTAGCCATAGTTTAGCATCTAAAACCAAACTGCCTCACAATTAGAGCTGGCAGAAATCTCAGATTTGTGGGAAATTTCGACATTTTGAAATTTGGTTTCAGTCCAATTCTCACCAAAAACAAATTTTTTCCATATTTCCCAATCTAGTCTCTCCCTGCCCACCCAGAGCTGTCTCTCATCTCATCCACTCTGCATTTCAATCAGGTAGCTTCCCCCTCCATGCTGCCTGAGCCCAGCAGAAGGCCCTTAAGGGTATGTCTACACTGCAATTAGACACCTGTGGCTGGCCAGTGCCAGCTGACTCAGGCTTGCAGGGCTCGAGCTAAGGGGCTGTTATATTGCAGTGTAGACGTTGAGCTTGGGCTGCAGCCTGAGCTCTGGGACCCTCCCACCTCCCAGGGTCCTAGAGCTCGGGCTTCAGCCTGAGCCCAAATGTCTACACTGCAGTTAAACAGCCCCTAAGCCTGAGCCCTGTGAGCCCAAGTCAGCTGGCACAAGCCAGCCATAGATTTTTAATTGCAGATTAGCATACCCATTGAGCACAGAAGAGACAAGCTCCATACCAGTCCCAACCGAGTCTGCAGCAGCATAGGGCTATAATTGCAGGGAAAGTCCTGCTTAGCCCTGGCCTGGAGCATACCCAGGGCACACAGAATCTTTGCAGTTTTTTAACTAATAAGTTCTAGCAAGTCTTCTGAGCATATAAGAACTGTGATTTTTCAAAGGCTACAACAGGCCAAATTTGGGCAGCTATTCACAGGAATGGCAGAAGGATACAAAGGATCATCCTGCCAGATTGCAAGTCCTTGCTCCAAAGTGTGGGAGCACTAGTTCTTCTCAAATAAAAGGCCACCCGAATTTTTGAACGCAGGCAGAACAATGGATTTTTCCCTAGCCTTGTTCTGAGAAAATGCTGAAACATTTTGGCTGTAAGTTATATATATATATACACACACACACACACACACACACATATTCTATTCAGCCTGAGGCAGACACCTGACATGGAAAATTTCAGTCTGAACAGTTAAAACTTTGGCAAAGTTATATAATGGGACAGCAACCTTAATAATAGACAGTGCTTCCACCCCCACCTCTAATTAACCTCACACACACACACTGTGCCGCATATACAAACATTTCACACACATATATACTGTATGTATATATTTACACACTTCATGTTGCATAAAGCAGGCACGCTTCTCACCATGAGAATGCACACACATATATTTCCATGCCAGCTACAGCAACATACCTCCCTGAAACATGTGGCAAATGTAGTTCCCATAAGGGGCATCTCTTAACTCCCCGGTTACCAAAGGCATGTCTGAAATTTCATGTCCTTTCTAAATTTCTACAGATCATTTAAGCCGCTCTGCTGCTGCTTCTCTCCACATTGCTTTACTTTAGGCTGTGACACTGCATCTGTAATCCAATCTAGTGCGCAGGCAACAACATCACATGACCTTGTGTTTTGAAAGATTATCCTTGATGGATAGTTGCAAATGGCAACTTGCAGATAAAAATATGTTGTAGTCCTGGTAACCTTGTATGCACTTAGATAAAGAATCTGTATATGGGGGGGAAGCCAATTGTCAAATATTTCACTAAATTTAAATTAAGGCATATGTAATAAGTACTTTGTCAATAAATTAACAGCACTCTTTTCTAATGAACCGTAAGATAATTCTAACACATTGCAGAGATGGGGATAAATAACTATTTATTCTGCTTTATACGAGCTTGGTAAGAAGTTGCTGTAGCTTCACTTTGGCCCAGATTCTGATACTCTTACAATGAGCTGTCATCTTACACTGCAAATAGTTCCATTCGCTTCCACAGGACCACTCACAGAGTAAGGCACTATACATCATGAACCAGAGTCTAGCCCAGGGGTAGGCAACCTATGGCACGGGTGCCGAAGGTGGCACGCGAGCTGATTTTCAGTGGCACTCACACTGCCCGCTGGGGGGCTCTGCATGTTAATATAATTTTTAATGAAGCTTCTTAAACATTTTAAAAATCTTATTTACTTTACATACAACAATAGTTTAGTTATATATTATAGACTTATAGAAAGAGACCTTCCAAAAACGTTAAAATGTATTACTGGCACGCAAAACCTTAAATTAGAGTGAATCAATGAAGACTCGGCCCACCGCTTCTGAAAGGTTGCCGACCCATGCTCTAGCCCCTAATACGAATGATGTCACTAAATACTGTGTCTTTATGATTTAATTAGGAAATCAATTACTGGTCAGCAGTTATTTTTAAAGCCCTTACACGCTCTAATTAGAAGTGTTACTTTTGTGTTAATTACTATCAATGCACTATTGTGGCAAATGTGTTTTAAGTCTGTAGAAAAACTACTTGGAAAGAAACAAATAGGAAAATGCTTCTTTGGAGGCCCATTACGTATAGTCATTTCCATACTTTTGGTTGCACAGGAATTTTAGCTATGCTTTTTTTTTATGGTCTGGTTCAAAAGAACAGGGACGCTAGACTTAGATCCAGTCAGGCATTAATTACACCCTTCCTGGTATCTTCCTTATAATAATATATAATAATAATATATGGAGATATACCTATCTCATAGAGCTGGAAGGGACCCTGAAGGGTCATCAAGTCCAGCCCCCTGCCTTCACTAGCAGGACCAATTTTGCCCCAGATCCCTAAGTGGCCCCCTCAAGGATTGAACTCACAACCCTGGGTTTAGCAGGCCAATGCTCAAACCACTGAGCTATCCCTCCCCCCTTCCTTCAGAAAACCCACAGTCTAAACCTCTTCCCTAAATGCTCTCTGGTTGTAAACTAGGATACATAGTAAAACCCCTTGTCACTCACACAGTTGACTCTGACAAGTGCTTTGCTTTCCAAAGCAAACGTCTTTATTTACTTTACTATTATTCTACACTTACTATACTTAAACAAATGTTGTTCACAGTCAAGCGGCTAACTGTTAGAGAGTCTCATATTTTGCACGCCTAGAACATGCCAACCCACATTGCTTTTGCAAAGACTTCAGAAGTGGAATGCACTTGTGGCCAGAACAAAACATCCATTTTACACATTTATCAATCGCCTCCTCGTCCTATAGCAACACAGTGATTAAAATCTAATTTCTCAAGGCATAAAACATTTTACCTGGCGCTATTCCATAGATCTCTTCTGCTATCCTGGCAGCCTCTTTTCTGTTGCCTTTAACAATATAGAAGTGGGTCAGCAGAGCCAAAGAAATCTTAATTAAAAGCTTGAAGCAAAATAAAGCAAAGATTGCAAAATAGATGTTGTTAAAAGCATGGAGTATAGAATTGCCCTCCATTTTGGCTTGCTCTTTGTAGTTTCCCAGGTCTGCTAAGTTTCACCAGGCTATAATTGGTATCATATGACATCTATTTTCAACCCTCCAGCACTTGCTGTTTCTCAGTTACCAAAAATACATTCCATTTTTATTCTGGGGCAGCCATTGATGTTGAATAACAATGCTGGGTATTAAATCATTTCATGGTTTTATTGGGCTGTAATTATATGTCAAGTACTGACATTTTTCCATTTCTGGATGACAAAAAACACTATGTGAATATTCACTATAACTACCATAACACACACTGAAGAAACTGAAACAATGTTTTTCATAATGTATAGGTGTAATATTTGAAAATTAGAGATGTTACCTCTCTGTGATTAGGTTGACTTTTCTTTTCCTGAGAGGCACGTGGCTCCTGTACAGATCAAAGCACTTTGGCAGTATGTATTTAGTTGAACACACAATCCTCCTGTTATTTAAGTTCCTCTTAAGAACCACATCTCCCACCAGTCCAAGAAATGAGTTTATGATGCAAAAACCCCAATCCATTAAGCCAAACAACCCTCCCCTTCACGATGTCCCAGTGCTTCCCAATTTGTGTGTCTGTGGTAGGGTCCAATCCTGCAAAGGGATCTGCATGGGCAGGCAGGACTTTATGCTGGTTCAGAGTCCCAATCAATCTCCTTGGGGGTAGGGGAATATGTGTGTGTGTACTCTACATCCCCACACACTTTGTCAGCACTAAACAAATAAATAACATCTGGGGGCAGGGAATAGTCTAGAAACGAGAAAGGAACCATCTCACTCCTTCCTGCAAGTTCACCTGAAGCCCAAATGCAGAGAAAGACTGTAGCCTTCAGTGAACTTTGACCTCAAGGGTCATACCAGCTGTGGAGAAAGACCTCTCTTCTTCAAGATGGACATGTAAATATGGAAAAAATGTGGAAAGTTGGACATGTGGAACAAAATATTATAGTGAATTATTTCCCGG
The DNA here is from genome assembly GCA_003942145.1 of Platysternon megacephalum. Taxonomy (NCBI): domain Eukaryota; kingdom Metazoa; phylum Chordata; order Testudines; family Platysternidae; genus Platysternon; species Platysternon megacephalum. The sequence continues at coordinate 4,490,985 of QXTE01000043.1, forward strand.
ACAACTTCAAGTGCAGTTATTTGGTTTCCCCCTTGTCCTCCTAACCCTCCAGCATTCCAACTATCCCCATGTCACTCTTCAGCACCTCAGTCTCTCAGCTACCATTGGAATAAATACAAGTACTTGCCCGTTGGTGTTCAGATCCCAGTGACTAGCACCTAGCAGTGACTGCTTAGACAGACTGATAAAAGGGGAGAAAAGAAAAACTGGTGAAAGAAAAAGCACAATTCACATGAGTCTGTCACCTTTCAAGCTAACTGTGATACTGTAAAGAAGTTTAATATGCGCCACATTTTAATAAGAAAGGAAGTGTTTATGCACACCACTTGCTTTCCCACTCACAAGTGCATAACTACTGCAGTTGTTCACCTGGATAAGTAAAATAATGTATTTTTAGCTGATTTAATGCAGTTTAGCAAATGAAAATAAGGGGAAGAGCCAGTATCATGTGACCAGCCAGCTCTCCACAGACCAGTGTCTGAGAACTGCTGCAACAGAGAAAAGAAACAATTACTTACTGTAACTGTGGTTCTTCGAGATGTGATGCAGATGTGTATTCCACTTAGGTAGGTGCACACCCAGCGCACCAGAGCCAGAGAATTTTCCTAGCAGTACCTGTAGAGGGGCAGCACCCATGCCTCCTGGCCATAGGCCCCCCCCAGGCTATATGAGATGGCACTGACTCAACAGCCCTCAGTTCCTTCACACCAAACACCCAGTCAGAGACCGAATTCTGATGTAGAAGGGACAGAAGGTGGGTCAGTATGCCACTGCACCCCATATTCTTCATAATTGTATGATTGTGATATGATTATAACATAATTATGATGCATCCTGTATAAGATGTCATGTAAGGTGTCATGGAAAAGTTATGATTTGCTGAATATGATTATTCTATTTGTGTGCATGTATCATTTTTGTATCGGAAGTTATGAATATTAACTACGTATCTGTATTTCAAATGTGTTTACTCTGGGTGACATTCACAACTAGCCTTTCAGGTACAACAATGAAGAAGCCAGACAGTGCTGATAGCCCATCAGCAAAGACAATGGACTATGGGAGAGCTTAGCCTTCTTGTGAACATTTCAGTCAGCTTGTAAGTACTGGCTGCTATGACTCTGCAAGGGCATGTGACCAGACCACATGATCCTGAGCTCCATTTGGGTACCTGTATTTTTCCACAAGCTGGACTGAGAGCTGTGTTTTGAAACAAAGGGTTCTTGCCCTATGGTAAAGCTATACAAGGTGGGGTGTGACATCATTTAGGGGCCTCATTCCCAACACAAGAGAACTCCTGAAAACACCTGAGGAACAAAGACTGAACTGGGGAAGTGCTGGTCCCAGGCTAAAAGGATTTCTAGCCTGTGTATGGAAAGCTGGTGGACTGCTTGTATCATCAGCCAGGGTGAGAAATTGCTAGTTCATATCCAATCTATATAGTATTTTAGGCTTAGTTTGTGTTTTGTTTATTTTCCAGGTAATCTGCTTTGATCTGTTTGTTATCACTTATAATCTCTCTTTTTTAGTTAATAAACTTGTTTTTTGCTTTATCTAAACCAGTATGCCTTTGACTGAAGTGTCTGGGGAAAATCTCAGCTTGGTTAACACACGCTTGTTGGATATTCTTCTCCACATTAAAGGAGGGGCAAACTATTTATGAATTTACATTGTATAAATCCTTGTACAGTGCAAGATGGTATAATTTTGGGTTTATACGCCAGAGGGGGGTCCATGCCTGGGGAGCTGGGGGTTACCTTGGCTGTAGCCTCTCTACTGTTGCTTCATGCAGTGGCTGGCCAGAGCCTTCATGCAACTGCGTGTGTCCCTGCCTGTGTGAATGCTAGGGGGAGTATAAGACCAGGAGTGGTCTACAGCTTGTCACAGCAGCACGGTGTGAGAGGGAGCCTAGGCTGGTACGTCACAGAGCTCAGTAGTACCCCAGTTCCAGGTGGCACTCCGGGGGAAACCCGTCACAGTCAGGAATACATGTCTGCATCATATCTCAAAGAACCAGTTATAGTAAGTAACCATTTCTTCTTCGAGTAGATGCAGCTGTGTATTCCACTGGGGTGACTCACAAGCAGTATCCACAGGGGGTGGGGCTCAGAGTCTATTTAAACAAGGACTGCAGGTCTGCCTTCCCAAAGTTTGTATCTGCTCTGGATGCTGCAGTAATGGCATAATGGTTCAGAAACAAATGTAATCGACAGCCACGTGCAGCCCTGCAAACGTCCAAGACTGAGACATCACTTAAGAATGCCATTGACATAGCTTGCGCTCTCATAGAATGAGCTTGCATCTGTTGAGGGGGCATAGTCAAAGCTATTTTGTATGCAGCCTTGATACAGGAAGTCATCCATTTAGAGACCATCTGTGAAGGGATTACCTGTCCCTTCATACGATCTGCATATGACACAAACAGATGAGGTGAAGCATGAAAGGGTTTAGTACTGTCCAGATAGAAGGCTAGCCATCATCGGACATCTAATGTGAGAAGGCGCTGCTCCTCCAGAAATGAATGTGGTTTAGGAAAGAACACAAGCAAATATATCACCTGGTTCAAATGAAACTGAGAAACCACTTTAGCCACAAATTTTGGGTGCGGCCACAACTTCACTGTGTTTTTGGAGAGTTGTACATAAGGAGGCTCTGCCGTCAAAGCCTGCAACTCACAGACTCTCCTTGCTGATGTTATTACCACCAGGAATGCAGTTTGACAGAATAGAGGAAAGAGACAAGATGCCAAAGGCTTGAATGGAGGTCCCATCAGAGCCACTAAGACTGTATTAAGCTCCCACAACAGCACCGCGTCCTGCACCAGTGGATGGAGACAAAGAAGCCCTTTTAAGAATCTTGCTACCATAGCATTGGAAAATACCGGTCTTGAATGGGAGGATGAAACGCTGATATTGCTGCCAGATGCACCTTCAGTGAGCTAAGCTAAGGCCTCACAACTGAAGGTGCAGCAAATACTACATGATATCCTGGACAGAAGCCAGCATTGGCTGAACTTCGTGGGCCAACAAGCACATTGAAAACCACTTCCATTTTGCCGAATAGGCCATTCTGGTAGAGGACTTTTTGCTGTTGAGTAGAACTTGTCAAACAGCTGCCAACCACCACACATCCTCCTCATTCAACCACAGAACAGCCACACAGTGAAATGCAGGGAGCTGAGCACAGGATGCAAAGTGTGACCATGATCCTGTGTCAGCAGGTCGGGCTGGAGAAAAAGAGGTACGGGAGGCTGAATTGACAACATGAGAAATCAGAAAACCTGCACTGCCTCGACCATCCCAGGGCAATGAAGATGAGCTTGGCCTGAATTGCTTTCATCTCAAAGATGACCTGTGGAATTGAAGTCTTTAAACCACGATTTGAGGACTTCAATAGCTCAGACACAGGCTAGGGGTTTGATACAGGAGTGGGTGGGTGAGATTCTGTGGCCTGCGTTGTGCAGGTCAGACTAGACGATTATAATGGTCCCTTCTGACATTAAAGTCTATGAAATCTCTGAAATATATGAATAATTGGGCTTGGAGGAAAAGCGTATAGGAGAGCCAATTGTCAGTTGAGGTGGACGGCGTTGGACAATGAGCCTGAACTGAGGCTCTCTCGATCGCAGAACAGATGGCATTTCCTATTATACTTTGTAGCAAACAGGTGAATCACCAGGATGACCCAAGCTGCGAAGATAACTCGCAAAGCACTGGGCTTCAGAGACCACTCATGACTCAGGGAAAAATTCCTACTGAGATGCTCTATGAGATTATTCTGGACCCCAGGCAAGTAATAGGCTATCAGAGTGATAGGAAATTCACTGACTCGTCTTTTTACGAAAGGTGGGCAAAATCTTCTGCAGAACACAGCCACTGATCACAGCTGGTACTCAAGGAGCTAGGATGCTGTGTTTTAGATTTGCACCTTAGGCACATTTGAACTGTCATGGAAGGCTGAGACTACAGATCGAGACAAAGCCAGTGAATCATCTGACTTACCAACTGACTGTTTTCAGAGTGATACTCTCCTTGATGCAGAACTGCCACAGCTTGATTGCCTCTTGGCAGAGCATCCTGGAGTGGTCACATAATACATCATGGTGGTATTGTCAGTAAATATGTGAACCACTCAGCCTCTGATGCGGTCTCGAAAAGTGAAGTGAAGCTTCCTGCTCCAACCAAAGACCCTGAACTTTCAGCAACCCCAGGTGTGCTCCCCAACCCATCAGGGAGGCATCGGTGACAACCGTCCTTGTGGGTAAAGGCCAGATGAAGGGAATGCCCTGACATACATTCCTCTGAACCATCCACCGCGTCCAGGATCAATGCAGGGAGGCCTGTAACGTATTTGTGATAGGGCTCATGTCTTCTAGGTCCTTTCCAGAACATAGAGAACAACTTAGGGGAACATGAAACCAATAAATAAGTTTCCAGCTGAAATATACTCACTTTCTTTACTAGAACACACGCACAGCATGCACACCTGGCATATCAAGTAGAAAGCATATATTTGGGGCTGGACAGAGCCGTTGGTGTTCTATGCTTAGCATTTCCCCCCCTTTGAAATTCTGCTGTTTTATTTAAGGGAGGGGGGACATTTAGTAAAGCTGGTAAGTCAGTATTTTTGGGGGACAAACTTAAATCCTTAGAAGTCCAGGCATGGATGAAAGGTGAAACAGTAACCAAACAGATCAATAAATACCAAAAGGAAAATAAATTTATATTAAAAATTTATACCGAAAGCCTTGACCACAAAAATGATTAAACATTACAATGTGATATACCTTTACAGATCTATACAGACCCTTAAAAAAGCATTTGAATATCATACAGTAAGGAGGCATTCATACTTCACTTGATACTTGTTCTGATTTAAACAGGTTATTTTACATTATCAACATGCTGTTAAGTATGTTCACAGTGTCTGTACAGAGTGTCTAGGCACAAGAGGCAAGGTCTCACATGCTATGGAATGCAAATCAGTTTAAGATTTCCATCATCTTTGAAATAAGGAAGTAGGTCAAACCACTCAAGTTTTCAAGATGACCCACTCCATCAAGAGGGAAATGTCTTCTGTAATCGTTTATTCAAAAGGTCTGTTTCAGACTTTGCTCCATTTAAGACACATTATTTCTTCAGTTGGTTTGATTCACTGTTTGGTAACACTTAATGGATATTATTTCTAAAAGTGGAAAACACATTTCACAATTGTATCTTCCAATTTTTTAAAAAGTATTATTTGTTTACTATTATACTAGCATTTACCCATGAACTCTGCAGGGCTTTCTGTACTTTGTTCCTCAAGTATTCCATGCCTCTGTCAGTCCCACAAATATTCTATTCTATAGCTCTCTTCCTCCTCTCCTTTTCCCCATTGTTGCCCACTGCTGTCTTCTGAATCACTCACTGACTGTGAAAGGAGTAACCCCACCCTGCCCACTTTTACTCATCTAACTTGCATACTTGTCCAGTGCAGGTACTCCATAGGGAAGGTACCGTGACCAGATAAATAGCTTGGTAAAGGACTTAAAAAGGAGGTGTTGGTTAAAGGAGTGGAACCGGGGTGTGTGTCTGTCTCTCTCTCTCTGAGACTGGTACAGCAGGGAGCCAACCCCTCTTTCTTACAGCTAACCTTAACCCTCATTCAAGCGGGGGAGAGATGGTAAAGTCCCATCAATGGGTTGGCTGGAGGCCCTGGATGGAAAAAAAAGAGTGGAGCTAGAGGAAGTCCCCAGGTAGATATTGAATGAATATGGGGTTATCTGCTCTGTACATTTTTATCTGCTGGGTAGTCCCGGACATCTAATAATAAAATTGCAGCCTGATTAAAACCATATCAAGTGTCTTGTCCTTCTTTCGGTATAGCCAGACAGTGACTCCATCCTGCCCACTTTTACTCATCTAACTTGCACACTGCAAGTTTAGGCCCCAGATCTGCAAACATTTACGTATATGAGTAACTTTATGTAGGAGAGTAATCCTACTGAGTTCAGTGGAACTATTCATGGATACGTTGACGGGGTCAAAGACCTGGTGTTTGAAAAGAGGAAATGGGCAGAGTGATCAGGCGAACTACAGATATTATAAACTACACTGTTTGAGATACAGTACAGTTGTAGTTAAGCCAGTCAGATTAAACTTCATTTGAAACAAGCCAAAACCCTTTTCTTTTACACGTCATTTACCATAGAATGTTCTAGTTACAACGCTAGAATAGCGAGCAGCAGCATCAGTGCAGTAAGTTTCCATATACGTTGCTAGTGTCTGGGTATGCATGTTATAACTAAAAATATCAGTGCTTTATTGCAAGGTACAGAAGACTTAGGTAACCTGTAAATTATACAAGACTATGAGAAGGCCTTATTGTATTAGTCAGAAGCGTGTAATACTCTGGCACAAGATTATAATATATAATTCTCTTTCTACTCTACATTTGAGTTTTGTATAATTTATGAGTTCTGTATGCTTTACATGAGTTCCTGTATGCTTTTGGCAATCAAAACAGAAAAGTTCCAAAAGAAAACTGAAATCAACATAACATTTCAAAAATACTTATTGCAAAACTAAGTTGAAATGGTATCAGTGATTTTTTAGAAGTTGTTTTTACAAAAAATAAATAGTGCACTAGATTTTAAAAATTACAAAATTCTCCTTAGTAAAGTGTTACCTACAACTCTACCCACTTTATCAATCTCTGTAGTACTACTATATTTAATCTCTACTTTTTTCTTAACATTTAAAAAATGTTCAAATGTATAATATGTTTACTGTATGTTAAATATCTAGAGCTGAGCATTTTTTCTAACAGAAGAAACTAAATCTTAGACTTTGTAAACAGTGTGCCTCTTATAGTCCCATCAGTGCTTCATTAAAATACTGTTAATCAGATTTAGTTAAAAAAAAAGTTATCACCTTTGCACCCCAACACAGCAAAATAAACTTAAATTTTAGAAGATGTTTGTACAAAACATTGACTAGTTGCATGTTTTAAGTTATCCTGCAAAGTTCTGAAAACATAACCTTGCATATTGCACTTCCAGAATACAATAATATCATGGGGAGTTTCATTATGCACAGCTTCGTTAAACCCTTTCAGTTTAAAACAGTGCTATAGCAAGAAATTAATACAGTGCACACAACAGATAACGTCCTGAGAGAGATGCTTTACAGGAATGTGAAATATCATCTCTTCTCTTACTTCTTATGTGTTCAAAGTTGTTTTCTGATTGATATAGGTGTAGACTACTTAGATTAGGGCTAGAGAACCAATGACTGCAAGGGACCACATTTCTCACCTCACAGGGAGTATGCAAATCTATTGGCCAGATCCACTAACTTTTTCCAGAAAGAGATTTAACTTGCTGGATTCATTTAAGAATATCTTTGGTGCAGTCTAGGTGTCATAACATTTAACATTTTCTCTTCTGAAGATGAATTGAAATGCAACTGATGTCATAAATGAAAAAAAAATAGTAGTTTTTGTCTAGCCCTTAGTGGATGTTTATCTACATCTCTCACACAAACAGAAGTTAAGATGTTGGCAGGCCTGAGCTATTCTTGGAAGCTTGTGCCTTTGCATTATGCTGGTTTCTAAAAATAATATAATTCCCTCACTTTCATGAGTACTTTAAAACAAACAAAATAAAATGTTACTTTTCCATGTAAGAGTGAAATAGGCAGTATTTAGTAGCATTTTCTAAGATATCAAAAAAAATTCTATAATGGAGTTTTGATAGATCAGAGAGATACTGATCACATTTAGGCAGAACATTGAAGAACCCTTTCAAAATTAGTTTTGTGCAGCCAGAAGTGTCTGTCTAGGGGACACAGCTGGGTAGGACAAGAGCTGGCTAGCAGTACATCAGATGCTGAAAGTCTACATGGTAATGTGCTTGTTTTTATAGAAGTGATTTCACATATCACTTTTTGATTGATTTGGGTAGGTATTTTTATTTTGCCAATTCTTCACAGGTCTCCAATACAAATATCAGGAGTTGGCAAAAACCATCTAAAGCTAGTTAATTGTGTGTTTTGGCACCCTAGGTGCCATGAAAAATCCATGTTTATTCTCTGTATAATACACTAGTAGCAGATGAAATCTAGTATTCTTGTCTCTCTGAAGGTAGTTTTACACCTGAGCTGTGCATATTACCACTTTCCTCGCTACTTTAAGTATAAGTGCAAAATAATTATGTCCATAAACTGCATATGTTTAAGTCTTTCCCCAAAACTAATTGGCACAATCCTAACTTGAGGTAGCACATTTTACCAAGTTTCTCTCCAACAATTTAGGAAAGCTTTTAAGAGTTTAAAAACAATGTCTCTTTGTGGAATTAATTCTATTAGCAAATACTAAAATGTTTTAGACAGCAATGCCCTTCCTCCCCACTTAAAACATTTTTAACAGTTTGAAATCTCTTCTTTCTCACTTCCTTTTTTACTAGGAAAATACTGTTGAGTCCATGCTCCACTAGGACCCGTGGCATCTACTGCAACATCAATAATGGAATCTGGAGTCATCCATCTCAGAAATACCAGGAAAAGGAAGCTTAATACAGCAAAAAGAGCAAAAATACACCCAGTCACTGAGCCACAGTGAGATATTAGTCTGTCAAGCCGCTTGTCCATTGGTAATACCACTTCATCTGCAACTCTGTCATACACCTGAAAGAGGGGAATGAGGAAAGTGTTAAATTTTGGCGAGTCATCTTTATGATGTATTATCTCTGAAGATTAGGCAAAACTGTGTTTTACTACGTTTTGCACATAATAATGATCCTGTTCCAAACTTAGATGGGAGTGTCCAACAAAAATAGTTTCTTACATATAAAAGACTGTCCTTTAAAAAAAAGAAAAAGAAAAAAGGATCAATGAGAATAACTAAAGAGGTGGAAAAACTTCCACAGGAAGACAGATTTAAAAGATTGGAACATTATTGTGTGTAACTTGATAATGAATGGCACAGAGGAGTGAAAGATCACACATTACTATTCAGCCTCTCGTAATACAAGAACAAGGGGATAGTCAAACAGAAAGGCAGCAAAATTTAAAACTGATGAAAAGGAAATACTTTTCCCAACTTAATTAAATTAGCTTGCAGAACTCATCATCACAAGAGATCACTAAGGGCAAGAGCTTAGTGGGATTCAAAAAGGATCAGACACTTAGCTATTTAACAAGGATTTCCAATTAGAAAAAACTAACTTTCCATGAAAGTCTACCAATCCAGACTCAAACTCTATTCACTCACACTTCAACATGATGATAAATAATGAAAAGATTATTACTTTCCCTGCCCACAAAAATATGTGGGAATCCCGAAATGCTGAACACTGTGAGTCCGTTTTATCAGAAATTCTATTTTTCTTTATGAGAGGAAGCCTGAAGCTCTTTTGCTATCCTTCCATTAAAGGTAAAGGGTGTGTGTGTGTACATGTAAAATTAGAAGCCTATACACACACACACTCACTCACCACAGGAACAAACCATAGTGATTTAACTACTTGATTTGCAGCACAAAGAATCTTTGTGCATCCATGCAAATCAGGTAGGGCTGTCTAAATTCTAATCTTTGTACCTGCAGCTAGTGAGAAAGTAGGAATGGAACACACTCTATAGCTTTCTTGATAAAAATAACTTTGTAAGAGTTACTAATACAATAACAGAATAGGCTTGAAAATATATAAGTGACTTTATAACTTTCTTTTTAGTGAGTATTATTATTCAAAACTGCTATTTAAAGAATGGTGCTATACTAAAAGGGCAGCACTATAAATACCTACAACATATAAATAATGGAAGTTTTCAAATAGCCCAAAAGCCATGTCTTTGAAAACCTGATGCAACTATCATGTGCCAGTTATTTCAGAGATAAAGTGAAGTTAGTTCTGCAAATAACCAGTATTGTTTCATAGTTGAAAAATGTGACTCTTCTACTCATCCCAACATTTTCCTAGTTTGTTTAGAATCCAGTTTCTTTTAGCTCTTTCCTAAAAACTAAACCAAACTAACCTCTATAATCACACTTCAAATAGTGGTAGTTTTTTTTAAAAGGTTACATACAACCCTTTTAATCTTCTATTCCACTATTGATTAAAAGACTATATTCTTACAGTAGCTGCAACATTAGTATTCCTTATGCAGCAACGGTTAACCAAACATAGCTGACATCAACAGCAATATTGGAGCAATGTGCAATAAGAATGTTTCAGCATGACAAGGTATTCTTAAAGCGCAAGTTAAAACATTCAAAACAGTAAAGTTTAAAAAGAAATGGATAGAGAAATACAATTCACAATCTTATGGTTGTGTTTGTTTTTTTAAATATCATTATTCTATAGGACACTGATAAAACCAAGCTGACATTAAGTTGCATGTTATTTTATCTCTTGCCAACCCCTTTGAGGCCAAAATCAGTTTTTCTAGAAGTGTCAGCTGGAGGTGTTCGCTGCAACAAGTTATAACTGCGTTATCTATAACAGGTAAAGTTTGTCACTAATGTAAAAAAAAAGTACTAACATGTAAAGTACAGTTCTACTCTGATAAGTGGCTGTGAAAACATGGCAACTTCTTACACAACATATCCTTAACTTCAGATACAATTGGACACACAGAAGATGTTAAGATCTTATTTTAGTCACTAAATTTTACTTCTGCTAATCTGGCAGAGCCAACAGAGACAGACAGATTCTATTCCTTCTTGTGCATCAGACTTGTTCAGTACCTTTTCCAATTCCAAGGTCAAGCAGTTACATGTGCACAAATCAACTGAAAACAATGGGGTTGCACAGACATAATTGAGGGCATTATCTGCACTTCTAGATCTTTATTGATGGTAACAGTGCATAACAAGGAAAGAATCCAGTTTGATTTTCTAGTGGTAGTGTGAATTTACAGGGCTAGTAGTTGGCGGAGAAAACATTCACTTTTTATTTGTTAAACCATGCACATTTGATATGGATATCACTGAAATAATACACAGAATCTCACAACGCTACTTGTATAGAGTCACTTTTCGAGTAAAATCACACTTTAAGACAGTCAGAAGTAGAGGTCTACATACTTTTTCAGTTCTCTCTGCGACATTCCTCCATGTATAGAATGTCTTTACTTTGTTATGGATAGTTTCTGGGGTTGGTAGTGTTCCTGACCTGATCTGGGCAACAGCTTTTTCCAGACCATCACACAAAGATTTCACTGAGGGCTCACATAAGATGATAAGATTTTCTGGTAGCACCTCAGGGATTCCACCAACTCTTGTACTCACAACCTTTGGAGGCAACAAAACAATTAAGTAGTATGCATGCTGCATAACATAACTCACTAAAATACAGCTAGACTGGTAATAAGACAAAATTGCTCAACAGGAGTACTTTAGATCAAAACAAAGGATCCAACCTTGCAGGTGCCTTCCAGGCACAACATCAAATGACTTCAAAAAGAGTTTCATCTGCATGACAACTAGAGGTCTTGGCCCTAGAAGAGGTGTTAGTGCAGTAGCTAAGCTGTGGGATGTTCAGAATCAATATCTGGATATCAAAGGGACCTCACATACAGAAGCAGAAAGGACTATGTACAACAGAAATTTTCAAAGAAGGGAATTATCTTTCCCTAAGGAACTTGTCACAATACACAAACGATTATGTATAATCAGGCTTGGATTCCCTCCCCACTGCCTCTTTCGTGCCCCCCTCACCTCCACCATCCCCAAGGGAAAAAGGCCAGTAGGTGAATTTTTTTTGGGGGGGGGGGGGAGGCAGGGGGGTTGTTTTATCTCCAACACACACTTTTGAGCTTCTATGTCACTAACATTTACAAGAACATAACATATTTGAAAGTTTTGGAATACTAATTTTAATCTAAAAAAACCCACCTTTAAAAAAAAAAAAAAAAAAAGGAAGGAAGGAAGGAAGGAAGGAAGTAGAACACAAACTCTTGTCAGGTCTATTATTATTATTAGGCAATAATAAAAAAGTTTAGAACTCACCCCAAGCAGCAAGTGGAAAGGAATGGGTACTGGGACTTGTGACTGGAGAGAGGGGTGAGGCTAGCAGGCAGAATCTGCTATCATGGGTCTCTGGAGAGGATTCCAGTTCCCATCATTTAAATTTCTCTATGCCCAAGACAGCCTCTATATTTAAAAAGTTACTTGGGAATGGAATCTCTGACAGCATGACTCTGCTCAGTTGCTATTTTAACCCTTACAACACTAACATGGATTCATAACACTCACAAAAGTATACAAGCCAGCAAGGGATTCCACCAAGAATGTCCCAGTCTTTGATCTCTTTTCCTCTTTCCTCCTTATGTGAAATCTCTACATAGAGTAAATACTTCCTCAGCTGACTTAAGAAATGGATGTCAGTTCTTGAGTCAGCCAAAGAACAGTGATAAGAACAATGGCTCACTCAAGGCTACGTGAATTAACCAAAAGATTGGTCATATTCACCAAACATTTTTATTCAAATACCTATTGCTGATGGAAGGTAGAGGCAAAAGTCTAACAGATATTTTGTCCATGGACAGAGAGTTAACTGGCCAAAAACACTTTAAAAAATACATACAGAACAGCATTTTGAAGAGGCAGCTTGGTTAGTTCAGAGAACTGGGAATTAGGAGACCTGTATGCTATTCCCAACTTTACATGAACTTCCTCTGGGAGCTAAGCAAGTCAGTTAACCTCTCTTTGTCTCAGTTTCCAGAGGATGTGTAAATGTGGATTAATATTTGCCCCCCTTGTTAGACTGCTTATAGATCCTCAGGTGAAATGCACTGTTATAAGCATATATTATGAAAATAAGCATTGTAAAAATATGTATGCATGCATTCTATACAGCAAAGATTCTTTTACCTGTAAACCACAACTGGCTGCTTCCACAATTGCCATACAGAAGGCTTCAGTGAGAGAAGTATTGAGAAAAATGTGTCCCTGGACCAAGATGTTTCTAACATCCTGGTGTTCCAAAGCCCCTAAAAGACGCACTCTGCCCATAGTTAAAGAAAAAGATAAACACTGGTTTCACATACTGTAATAATGCTACAAAACATTAAACAAATATTTTTGAACATACAGTTTACAGCATATACATAGTACTGTAGTAAAGCAGTGTGGAGACTATCTTATTCCAATTTCTTTAAACTTGATTAAAAAATTAAGCCTCTGTATTTAGCTTGAAAAGAAAAACCAACTGTTTGAAAAACTGAGTTTTTATGGCAATTGCCTTTAAAATATTTCTACCATGTTTTCTAGGTTAAGAAGGGAAGATTATGTTATTTGGTTAATATTCCAAATTTACCAGCCTCCCGTGTTCAAACAAGTGCAGCAAACAGGGAAGTTCTACAGGGAGAGTGAGAGGCTCTCTTTCTAGGTATGTTTCTACATTCAATACCATGACCACCAGCAATGGAAAAGTGGTTGTGACCTGCAACAGATGTGCCATGTTTTCTTTCCTACCTGAAGCAAGAGAGACTTTGTTTGAGGTGGAAGTTAGTGGTTGTGCTGGAAGATAAGATCCATGGTTTGAAAGAATAGGTATTGACACTGCATATCTGAGAGGCTGAGTACCTGGACAACCAGACTCTGAAAGCATCACCATCCCAGGTTCAAGAAGGATTTGATGACCAACGAACCAGAAAGAGCGGAAACCAGACAGTATTGCAGCTTGTAACCACCAGAGGGCAAGAGAACAAAGTGGCATTCTACACTGCTGGAGGAAAAAGAAGATGGACAGACTGTGACCAATTGAGCAAGGACCACAAGGAATTCCATACAGCTAGAAATAGCCAATCATTACCAGATTATTTGCATGGACATGGTAAAAAGTGTGTCTGAAGATCCAGCAAGTCAAATGGAATGGAGAGCATACAGGACATACCTGAGAATGGCTGCTCACCCCAACCCATAAGAAAATCCCCCATGCTCACAAAGATCTCCAAACATGCAAAGAAAACAGATGATCTTTGTCAGGGATTCTATGCTACAGAATGGAAAGAACATTCCGCAAGGGACAGGCAGACAACAGGATGGCATGCGGTCTTCCCAGAGCCAAGACACAAGATGTGACTGCAAGATTAGACAGGCTTCTGCAGTTGACAGGCAAGACTCCACTAGCGATGGTGCATATCTACGCTACTGACACTGCTTCATGTGATAACTCAGATTATAAATGACTTTAGGAGAATTTAGAAAGGTGCTGAAGGCGAGGAAGGAAGTCCTCTGAGTGAAGGAAGACAGCAAACAAAAGATTCTGGAAGCAAACCGCTGGCTAGGTAAGTGGCATAAAGTACAGAGTTTTGGTTTTGTGGAAAACTGGATCACCTTCTATGGGGAGAGGGGGCCATGCAATTTGGATGGTCTCCATCTTCTAGGGGACTGGCTGGCTAAACTAGTCAGGAAGGTGTTAAACTAATAACAAAAAGGTAGGGTGAAAAGGGAGAACAAATGAGAACTCATTTAGCACAAAATCAAGATATCAAGAATAAAATTAATCAAGGTAAATGCAGAGAAGAAATACTTTCATTACCTATATATGAATGCTAGGAACTTGGGTAATAAGCAAGAGGAATTGGAAGTGATCATTTATGAGCATAAATTTGACCTCGTTGGTATTATTGAAACCTGGTGGGAAGATCTGCATGATTGAAATGTTAAAGTCCCCGGTTATAATGTATTCAGGATAGATCATGTGGGCAAGAGAGGAGGGAGGATTTTTCTTCCTAAAAGATATGCTCTAAACAGCTACTGGACCTGACACAGGAATTAATTCAGGGGAAGTTCAATGGCCTGTGTTACGCAGAAGGCCAGAATACATGACTCACGATAGACCTTTCTAGCCATTATAAAAAAAAAATAATAATAATAATCTATGAGACTATAAAAATTGTGTCCCACATGAAATGCAAAACAGGAAATAGTCTGAAAATATTTGTCTGAAAGTTATAAAATCACACTAAAGAAATCAAAATGGCTTCTTCTGGGTAATTATCAGACAGATATTTGAAGTCTGTAATACATAACAGGGATATACACATCTCTAGTAAAAGTATTTAGGAAAGCATGTCCTGCACATATACAGTAGATTTAAAAAGAGAAACAAAATACCTATCGCTTTTTCATATCCGTTGGCCAACCAGTAACTTTTCAACACAACATCTAATCAATTCCAAAAGTTCAGGGAGTGTTCTAGGCATCAATGGGAGGAACCCTTTAGATTTGGGGGGAAATAGGAAAACCAGAAGAGAGACATGTTGACACCCTGAATTATTTCTCCCTCAGAGAGAAAAGAAATAATAAAGGGGGAAGGGAGGGCACACACAGAACCTCTGGCATGGGAATGGTGGACCCAGGTAGGAGGGCACACAGAGCCCCAGCCGTGAGGGGGAAGGTGTGCCAGGTTGTAGGGAGTTCCCTGCCTTGAGGGAGGGCATGGGGGGGGGAGGGGGGAGGGGAGAGTTGAAGGGAGGCCCTGAAAGAGGGGGATGGAACGGTGGCACGGGAGGGGGGGGGGGGGGGGGGNGGAGGAACGAAAGGAGCCTCTGAGTGTGCAGTGAGCTGAACCCACAGAAACAATGAATGGTGCAACCCTCTAGTATAGTTTTCATATATCGAGACAGGCTTTTTTTAAAAACCCACTAAATTTTTGGCTGGAAAATGAAAAGTTATTTTTAGTTTTTCAAGGGTATAAATTTGAATATGCCAAAACATCAATAATAAGTGCAGTGTAAATAATTAAGTAGAAAACAGTATCTTAATCCAGTGAGGATTTCATTTCTGTTTGTTTTATAAAAGGACACAGATAGTGCAAAAATCCCTGAAGTTGTTTTTCTATTGCTTGGTATTATATGCAGAAACAATGAACCAACAACCCATATTGTTGTCTAATAGAAAAACAAGCTCTCCTCACCCCCACAAAAAAGAGGAGCCAACTCACACCAATATTTGCTATGGAAACAGATCCTACCTCTATTAATTTATCATTTTATTACGATAGCACCTAGGAGCGCCAATCAGGGACCCACTGTGTTTATGTGTGTGTACAATGCCAAGCAGATAGTCGCTGCTCCATAGAGCCTACAGCCAAAGTATAAAATGAGACAACAGGTGGGTACACAGATGGGGGAAGCACAATAAAACAGTACTGGTCAGCTTGATAAGCAGCAGTCACAGCAAACCAGCCTAACCACTAACACCTTATTTCACTGTATGATACTGCTTGTGATGGCTAGGATTCTAACATGCTGATCCTGCAACTGGATTTGTGTGGACAGATCTTTAGGCCTGTGCCGAGTCCCACTGAACTCACTGGGGCTTGGCACAGATCTGCCTATACTCGTTTAATCTGTGTCCCTACCCACTTCCCTCTACCCCCTCATTGTTTCAGCATATTCCTTTTTATATTTACATTGTAACCACAAACACAGAGAACAAACCTGTCATGTAGTTGGTATCTTTCCCGTACCTCTTCCAAAACTATTCGCTTTGGTCCTTCTCCTCCAACTAAGAAATGTAAATCTGGATATTTCTGACAAAGTTCAGGAATTATACCACTAAGCAAATCTATACCTAAAAATACAAAATGTAGAGCAGTTATTATTGTATTTGAGTGTTTAGAGCTTATCTTTCTGAGGCCATCCATTCCTGTAACACTATTCACACATGTCAAAATCGGAGGTCTCTGAAAGACGGTTGCATCACTGGCTATTAAAATATCAAAACCGATGAACTAGCAGAATGCAAGAGTGTAAGAAGTGTTTAAATTACATATCCTCTTTGCTTAGCACTTTAAAAAAAAAAAGACATTCCTTGTCAAAGGAGATTTTTAAAAAAAAAATCTAAGCAAATTTAGGGCCTCAAACTAATTGACATTATTTTAAGCATATAACCATTTTCAACTTTACACAAAATTACTATACAAGGCATCAAAACCCCAAGTGCCACAACTGAGATATGAACACAGTTTGCTAAAAAGCAGAAGACAGACTCAATCCTGCAACTCTAGTCACATGAGTAGACCCAATGAAGTCAATGGGTGAGATTCTCACGCCAGCTCCAACCTCTTTTACCAGTAAAGGGACCCTAAAAGGTCCAGTTCTGGTCAGATGAGAACTCCCTTGGTGCAGGAACTGAGGAGGACAGCTGCAGGCTTTCCTCTGAGGACCCCCTTGCAAGTCCTGGTACAAGGTGGATGGCTGAGGACAGGAAGGGCATGTCAGGAGCAGGACCTAAGCATGCAATGTTGTGGAGATTCTGGGCAGCCCAGAATCTCTTTATAAAGTAAGTGCTGGACCTCAAAACAACTAGCAAAAGGAATCTAAAAGCAGAAATAAAGAATGAAACTAAAACTACAGTTTTATTATTCTAATGTTTTAATTAGCACGGAGTTAAAACTGGTCATACGGATATGATATTTTAAAAAAGACTCAAATTTAGAGATAGGTGATTTACATTAAAACAGTATCTCAGTCCGAATTGTATGCCCTACATCTGATCTGACTGAGCCGCGCTTCTATGAAGCCATGGTGACGGTGAGGCCAAACTAGTAGAGGCACAGGAAATCCACATGAATGTCCCTGGCTTCCCAAGGATCCCCCAGGCTTAGCTAAAGACCCTGCGCCATTTTCTGCAAGGGAGGGGAACAAATCCTGATAAGGTGGCAATGGAGAAACTTCAGGAGGGAATCCTTATGGAGCAAATCTCCACAAGTCCCTCCCACCACAGGTTTGTTTTTGTTGTTATTTTTTAAAAAGAAAGAAAGGAACTAGGCCATTAACATCACACTGAATGCTTGTGATGGCCATATTGTTTTAATGGCTCAAATATTGCCTCATATTGTTCCTTCCCCCACCTTCCAACAAAAAAAATTCATGGTAGCAGTAAAAATATTTATGAATTCAATTAAGACAATATTTTTCATGTATTGGTAGCTTAACTATTTTTAGTTTTATGTATTCATATTAGCCTGAATCAGTATGTTGTATGTATATTAGTCTAAATGATAAAGAGTGAATGATCAGAATATTAAGAGTTACTCAGCAATGCTACAGTATTCCAATATGCTGTATTTTACATAGCATTTGTAAAACCTGAACTAAAAATTTAGAACTTTTAGGTTTATTATAATATCAAGAAATGTCTTCCTTCTTTCTACAATTATAATAAACAAAAGCAACTGAAAACAAAAACCTATGATAAACATTAAAATTCTGTTGAAGAAAAGAAATGAAGGGCATACTGTCAATTAAAAATTATGTAGTAAACCAATTTCTTTACCTCTGTTACCAGCCCCACCTACGCTTACGGAAAGTGAAAAAAATTAAAATTTTCACAGTTTATGTCAGTGATGCTCAGACCTCAGTGGTTCAGGAATCAAATTAGCAATCAACATTACTCAAAAGAGCTAATGTGAATTCATTGTTTCTTTTATTATAGCAATATATATTCATATTTAAATGGTATGACAGGCAAATTATTTAGTTTTTTTTAATATATATTAATTATTCTCACAGCAAAATGACTGACCATTATTATTTTATCAACTACAATTGGTTAATAACTTAGTAGAAGCATCCTGATTGGTTAATAATTAAGTCACACAGTGTTTTAATATCATGTGCTGCAAAGAACCACAAGAGAGACATTAAAGAGCCACTTACAGCTCGCGAGCCTCAGTCTGAGTATCACTGGTTTATATTCTTTGTTTACTCCTTCCATTTCTACCTACTGGGGCAATGAAAATCAAATGAGTCAATTTTCACTTATTAAACAGCTTCACTTTCAAGTTTTTAAGATTACAATGCTTAATTGCTTAAATATCAGCTCATTGCTGCAATTAAAGAGGAAAAAGTGGAAACTTTTTTTTTTTTTTTTTTTTTTTAAACCGGTCAGGATTTGTTATAGGAGTGGGACCTAAGTAGTTTCATAGAGTTATTTATTTTTCTATTTAAAAAGGGACATTGTCAGGATAAACACACATTTACTATGTGCAGGGACAGCACTGTGCCTGCCAGGAGCTCCACTGATTTCAATGGGGTTCTGTGTGACTGTAGAAATGGGACCTTACTGTAGAGTCTGTACAAGACCAAAATTTAAATTAATCTGACCAAAGTGTACATATATTCAAAATCTAAGACCAAAGAATTTAAAAAAAATATATCAGTGGACGTAGGTTTAATTTTTCTTTCAACAAGAACATTCCCCTGTACCCCAGTACCAACCTCCCACAGAAGTCTGGCTTGGCTGGATTTGCTGCAGGGAGGCATGGAGACAGACAGTGAACACAGATGTTGAAGGCCCAGTCTTGAGGTCTTAAAGGCCATGGGCCTCCCCTGTGGAACTGTGTGGGTCTTTGGGGCACACTACATAGGTCACTTCCAGGGGACTGGAGACAGGCTGGGGGCATAGCACAGACCCTGTGACTCCATGACAGTTGCTGAGTACCCTCAGTCACTTGGTGACTCACAGGACTGGCTGTTCAGGACCAGCTTCTGTTCCAATAAAGTCAATGAAGTTCCAATGAAGCCCCTTAGGATCAGGCCCTTAGACTTAACACATGGAAGTGGAAAGAGGGAAAATGAGTGAAACAACTGTTTCAGATTTAACGCGTTTTCCTTCGGTCATAGATATGGCATCTGTATTCAGTTGCTTAAATACTGAACATTTCTTACCACCCATTTAAAAAAAAAAATGAGAAAAAAATTATTTGAAAAGCAACTTACAGTTTGGACCTCATTACCTTTTCTGTAAACAAGCCTGCTGACAACAACAACTGTTATCATACTATCATCCCTTCTACTTGGGTCTGGAGTGAAGTCGGTGGGATCAACAGCATTAGGGATGACAGATACGATCTCAGGATTCAGTGCTGCTCTTAGTACAGTGTTTTCCTTGCTAGTGTAAGAGACACAAATGATGTGGTTTGTATCACACAGTGACACAGTTAGAAGTTTGTTTGTAAGCACCGAACTGACATCAGCAAATCCAAAGAGAGAATGGTCTGTAAAAACTGTCTGTAGTCCCATTGTCTTGGCATGGAAGAGTGCATCATGAGCCATGGAAGAAAATGAACTATGGGAATGGACTATGGTGACTCTCTCCCGCACAAATATGTACCTGAGCAGAGGCAGACTGTGGAAGAGCGTTGTTGCTGTAGACTGATTGTACATGACCTTCAAAGGTAAATAATAAACTTTCAGACCATTGGCGAGGTAACGAATGCCTTTTCGGTTTCCATAAGCATGGGTGACAATTATAACTTTATGCCCTCTTTCAATCAGGCACTGTGACAGCTGGTAGATGTGACTTTCCACTCCTCCCATATTTGGATAAAAAAAATCAGATACCATGCATATACTATGTGTTCGAATTCCAGTTGCTAGGGCTTTTACATAGTTAATGGAGGAAGCTGGAGAATGAGTGTGCCCATGGCCTCCTATTCTTCTGCAAGCCATACTTAGAAAAAGTTCAGAAATCAGTCCTTCTGGTAGCCAGCCAGTTTGTCGATTTGGGCCTGCTCATTACCTAAGACGGTGAAAAAAAAAAAACATTATTGCCAAATACGTAAAGAAGCAGGGCTTAAGACTGTCACTTCTACACTGGATTTATGGCTTATTACAACAATCTGTAACCCATTAACCCCTCCTTTTTGTCCTACAACTACAGGGGCGTTAACAGGCCACTTGATTGGAAATGGTCCCTTAAAATATGCGCTATCTATGCTAAACTATCTGTTCGGCCTTGTATTTAGCGGTAACACTCTGAGTGCCTTTCCCAGACCTGAAGAAGAGCTCTGTGCAGCTGAAAAGCTTCTCTCTCTCACCAACAGAAACTGGTCCAACAAAAGTTATTGCCTCAGCCTCCTTGTACTTTCATTACAACAAAACAGCACATGCTTGTGCCTTCCTGCACAGTGCTCACAAAAACATGTGACATCGAGTCCCCCCCCCCCCTTATTGGCAACTTTGGAGCCCATGAACCACTAACGTTAATGACCTTGAGCCTTTTCTACCGCACTGTAAGACAATCATCACATTACGAGGCTCTGCGGGACGGAAGCCTACCACAGCGTTGCACAAGCAGTAGCCCGCAGCTGCAATGTGTGTCTATGTTGGGGGGGCTGGAACCCAGCCGCGCCTGGCGCTGTACTCACACTACACCGGGGAGAGCGCGGCCGGGGGCAGCAGGCGGGCAGGGGACGGATCGTGGCCCAGGCTGCAGGGTTTGGTTGTCACCGGGGGGGGGGGGGGGGGGGGGNCGGGCCGGGGGGGTCTCAGCAGCGCCAGCGCAGCCGAGCATGTCACAGGGGCCGGGGCCGCCTCACAGCCCAGGCCTGGCGGGGGGGGGAACAGACCAGGGGACTCGCTCCGGGCCCCGGCTCTGCGGGGGGGGGGAGGGGGGGCGGCCCAAAGGAGGGAGCGGGGCAGAGTCACTCACGTACCTGCCGCCGGCCGGGTCCACCCATTTCCGGGAAGGAGGGAGCAGCGTCCACTCGCTGTCCCTCCCCCGCCCCCGCTCTGCCTCAGCGCCCGAGCAGCCAACCAATGGAGCGGGCAGCTTAAAGTCACGCGGGGCAGAGCAGCCAATCGGAAGCCTCCGTTCGGTTCAGCCCTGGAACGCTGAGAGGGAAAGGGGGCGGAACGTGGCGTCCCTGACGTTCTGAGGCGCTCCGTGCCTGGACTTCCCTTTAACCCCTTCCTCGCACTAGCTCTGGGGTTCCTAATGCCCTCGTGCGAACGCGGGAGCAGTCACGCCCCTGGCCTGCGCCGTGGGTGTGTGTTTGCAGGGGGGTGGGGCTGTGATCCCGCCCGGGTTTCTGAGCCGGCAGCCGGGCGCCTCTTCAAGCTTTTCTC
Organism: Platysternon megacephalum; assembly: GCA_003942145.1. Taxonomy (NCBI): domain Eukaryota; kingdom Metazoa; phylum Chordata; order Testudines; family Platysternidae; genus Platysternon; species Platysternon megacephalum. Next base: position 4,512,830 of record QXTE01000043.1, read on the forward strand.
TGCAGCCGGGAGGGCTAGAAGCTCACTGAGCTGGGACTCTAACACACTCACCTGACTCCGGGAGCTGGGGCTCTAAGAAACGCACCATGAATCGCAAGACTCATAATAAAATCCCAAGGGATTGGAAAACTAATGTGTGTTTCTGATGTCCCACAGCTGTCGCCCTGGAGTCTGCTACCAACCAGGCCACACCACCACCACACATGGCAAGAATCTCTACTGCTCTTTGCCAAGAGTGCTGACTTGTGGAGTCCCTCGGGGCTCAGTCCTGTTTTTATTCAAATATCTATGTGCAAATCTTTGATAGCATGGCAAGATGACACAGGCTGCAATGCCAATATGCCTCTGACCTGCAGATATCTGTATCCTTCCAGCAGAAGACACCATTGAGTCACAGATAGCATAGTGCTTGGCTGAATGAAAACTAGCTGTCTTAAATTCAGGAAAGACCAAAGTAATGCTAGTAGAAGGAGGTTAAAGGTTCTATTCAGCGCCTACACCTCATCATATCTCTGGCATTGTTGGTATGCAGTCTTGGGATAATGCTGATCTCGGAGAATCACCAGCTATCAAGAAAACCCCTAATCCTTTTAAGATGTTGATTGGCCACAGTAGTTTATATGTTTGTCACCTGTTGTCTGGAGTACTGCAGTTCTTTATATCTCAGCCTGAGAAAATTCACAGTGAAATGACATCTGGCATACAATGCAGCACCCTAAGTGAAATGGGCTGAAGACTATATTACTGTGCTCTGCAAGTTGTAGCTGACTCCTGGGCAACACCAGATCCAAAAGACCTCTTTTTATTCAGGAACCTGCCATAGCAGCTATGATCTTTGGGCCCACTGTATTTATCTGAACACTAGATAGGAGGTAGAGCCTTTGCCACAGCTGATCCAAAACACTGAACTGTCATTTCAAAAGAAGTCAGGAAGAGTATTCTGGCTAAGTTTTCCTGCCTGCATCCCTAGATGTTAACTACTGATAATTTGGCACCTAGATTGCACATTAGAAATGCTTAGATATAGAACCAGTCATTCATTCCTTCAGCCTCCAGATACCAGCAACCCCATTCCACTCCCAGCCACTACAAAATAGCCCGGAAATATGCACACATATTGAAGTTGGGGTCCCAAAAAGCCAATCATAAGGTCATAGGTCAAAACCCTAGAACAGTGCAACTCCACCATATATTTAAAATAATACAAGCAAGTCCTGAGGCCTATCCAAAAAATGCTTCTAACAAAAATTAAATCCCCTTGCCATACCTGCTTCCTCGTCCCCTATCCACTCCACAAGGATGGAGCACGTCCCACTTGTCCATAACCATATTGTTGGATTGTTCACATTTAAACCTTTTTAACAACAGCTAGTGGGGAGATCCAGTTTCTAACCTGCCCTAACCTGAAGTGAAGCTGTTTCACTCCTGTTCATTGTGCCAATGAATAGGATGCATGCACAGGGCTGGGAAACATCGAGTTTAAAACAACAACAAAGGGATTATTCCTCCCCTGCCCTGGTTCTTGAAGGTAGCACACTGGGTTTGTTGTTCTCTTTAGGAGTGCTCCCTAAGGCAGTCCAGAGGTTGTGTTAGGGAAGGTGGAGAAGACTGAAGCAACTCATGTGATTCAGTTCTGGATGTCGTTAACTCAAGGGGATCACTTCAGGGCTCTTGAAAGTGAAGAATTATTAGTACTGCCTTATACCAAGTGTAGCTCAGGCTAGCAGTTTACCCCTTTCTTTCTCCCCCATAGCTTTGTCACTGTTCCTCCATCCTGATGTGTAACATCACCACTAGTACACCTCTACCCTGATATAACGCGACCCGATATAACACGAATTCGGATATAACGCGGTAAAGCAGCGCTCCGGGGGGGGGGGGGGCTGCGCACTCTGGCGGATCAAAGCAAGTTCAATATAACGCGGTTTCACCTATAACGCAGTAAGATTTTTTGGCTCCCGAGGACAGCGTTATATCGAGGTAGAGGTGTACATGCCTGTCTTGAGCGAAAACTGACAGTTTTCTGGTGGATTTTCTATATTGCTAAACTGGAGCACTACAAGCTCTGCGTAGTTCTTTTAATGGACACAGTACATTTTTAAAATTAAATGTATAAAATCTATATATATACTATTATATATAATTTGTTTAATTCTGTATGCACACACATATGTATATTAAACAAAAGACCAATGTTTAAACCATACATATTATTTCATTTTAACACAAGTGTTAGTAAAAAGATAATTTACCAAGTGATGATGTTCCTGACATCTATACTACAGCACTGTAGCAAACATGCACCAATAAAGAATCATATGAAACCAAATGGAGTTGTGATGGGCTGTACGTACTGTGCTCAGAATTTGGCATCAAGGAAGTTAAATTTCTTCTTTGGACTGAAGAAAGCTGATGGGCTCTGCCCTATAGAGATTGGCTTAGGCCCCAATTCTGTAAACACTTAAATGCACATGCTTGACTTTACTACTGTGAATAGTCCCACAATGCCAGGTATAGAGCACAATTGTTAGGTGAAGCTGAGCAGGAAGTAGCAAAGAGCAACCAAGAGCCATATGAGGAAAAAATAGGTTTTTTTGGTCTGTGGTCATGATAGCTTTGCCTCTGCTCTGAGGTGAAGAGGTAGTTGATATTTTGTGTCTCTACTCTGAAGTGAAGGGTAACCTGTTCTTGGTTTTTGTTTTGTGTCTCTGGCTGGAGGTATTCTATAGTAATTGAGAGTGGAGATTTTTGGCATTTCTGCCTGAGATGACACAGAGAGAGGAAACTGTCCACTTTAGTAATTTTTGAAAGTGTAAGAATAATAGGTTCTTGTAACACTCTAGACTGACTGGTGCTGCATTATTTCTGTAGATCAGTGATACTCGGACTAAGGCTCGCAAGCCACAAGTGGCTCTTTAATGTGTCTCCTGCAACTTTTTGCAGCACATATTAACTGTGTGATTTAATTATTAAACAATCAAGATGCTTTACTATGTTATTAACCAATTGTAGTTCATAAAATAATAATACTTGGTTAGTCATTTTGCTGTGAGAATTTTAGAGAGAGAGGGAGACAGAGAGTAAAGGAAACAATGAAATCACACTACTGTGGTTCTTTTGGGTAATGTTGCTCACTAATTTCTTTCCTGAACCATTGCGGTCTGAGTATCAGTGCTGTAGATGGAGAGCCAGCCAGATACTTGACACAGCCCAACAATTGGTTAAGAAGGATAATGACATTATATACAAACACTTGTTTTTCCTTAAAACCCCACCTGTAAATCTTCTGACTTTGTAGATAATAAAATCTCATGGACACCGGACAAGATTTTATGTTGGTGTAAGATTTTAAATAAACAACCAAAGGGTTAAGCAGCATAGTCCATGTATAAAATGACACATAAACAGTAAAAAAGTACTTATTTTCTCTTGTTTGAAATTCCCTCTCAGAGTCCTGAAAATGAGTTATCTTTCCATGTTGCAAACTCAGATCCCAGCCCAGCTCCTTGCCATCCAGTGTTTCTAGTGCAGCTGAACTGACTATTTTTTTTCATCCGTGGAATTAGAGATGGACACTACCTATTGGGTCACCTTGTATAGCTTCCTGCCAGTGCAGGATTGGTGTCGTCACCCCCCCCACCCCACCCCCCGGTGTGCTGTCACTTGTTTTGTGCAGTCCTGTTTTAAGTGACTCAAGATAGGAGTCTTTCATCATTTCCATTCAGAGACCATTCCAAAATCTAAAGGCCCAGTCCTACAGTCCTCCCACATGAAGACTTCAGGATCAGACCCTGATAATTTGTTATGTAATTTCACCCAATATTCAGCCTACATTTTTCTTTGCTCAATTTTCTTCACTGGAGCTTTTAGAGCACCCTAATAATGACTTTGTGTGTGTTAACTTGCAGAGAGGGTACATATCTAAACCGCCACCTCCCTAGTCCTGGAGCTGAACCCAAACTGGACAGATTGGACACGTGTTTTTCCCCATTTGTGCATCAACAATGTTAGCACAGATCCAGGAAGGCCAATCTTACAAAATAATTATTTTTGTGATAAATCAGATTTTGAATTTAAATAACCAAGATTAGACATCATCCTTTTAGAAAAATAATCTTTATAATTAATGCCATAAAATCAGTAAAAAATAAATAGCAAAAACTCTTAAGATGGTTCTCACATTAAAATGTTAACAAAAGTGGTTTGTTAGTACAAATTAGGGAAAATGCTGTTAGAACAATAGATGGAGCTAGAGGAGCCTTAAAATTTACTGATCCAAGTGTGTTGTGAATCAAGGCACTGCCTGCCTAGGTCTGAATGCAGTTGTGTAAACCCAGCAGCCGTGTGAAAGGACTCTGTGACAATGTGATATGTTATTTCCTTCAACTATCTAACTGAAAGTGCAAAGATTATTAAATTTATTATTACTACTACTACATGCATTTGAGGTACCCCTTACTGTAGCATCTTGGATGCCTTCTACAGGGCTTGGATTAAGAGCAAACTGCATTTCCCATCTCAAAGGATGTATATATACTGTACTGTATCATGAACTATGTAATCTTAAAGGGCAGAAGTGAAAAATGTAGCCAGTTGGTTAAAAGCTAACCTACTTTATAAAGAATCAGTACTCAACTGTAACTGTAATTAAAAATCAATATAAAGTGAAACAAGTATTTCTTTAAAGGGATACACAGGATAATCCCAGATTGGAAATGGACTATGTGGATTTAAAGGTCTTTTGATAATAGTGCATTTGTAATCTGATTAAAGAAAATGTTACAGTTCATTAAATGGGTAACATCTAGTAAACAAATCTTTCATAGTTCTTATTAATTTGGTGAGTTCTGCTTTGTAATACAGTATTTATATAATTTCTTTTTCGCCTCAAGAATAGAGCTGGACAAATACTGAACAATTACGTTTGAACATCCATTCCAATTCTGAGTAGCTGCTCATGTCAACAGGGTCCATACCCCTTTTAATTAACTTCCTTGGGACTACTCTCAATAGCAATGCACTATGCTCGCCAGTAAGGTTCATTCATAGGGTGACCAGATGTCCCGATTTTATCGGGACCGTCCCGATATTTCGGTGTCTGTCCCGCGTCCCGACTGATCTTTGGTCGGGACGCATTTTGTCCCGATATCCGCTGGCAGCACTGTGGTTTTGTTTTTTTGTTTTGTTTTTTCTCAGGCGGGGCAGGACTCGCTCCACTTTTTTTTTTTTTTTAGGACTCGCTCAGCTTTTTTTTTTTTTTTTCCTCAGCTCTCCCCGCCATGTGTCCCGATATTTTCTTCCCATCATCTGGTCACCCTATTCATTCATAACAAGCAAGTAATTCTTTATCAGGAAAGTAAGAAAAGTAAAGTCCTCCATGAAATCCACTAGGGATGTTGCCACGCAGATATAATTTTCCAGGGGAGTAAATTAATTTAGGTATGAAAGTGATGGGCTCAACAGAAAACCCTAGATAGATACTTTACCCTGCAACAGTGTCCGTGGATTCAGATAAATGGAATGTGATGGGTTAATTAGTTTAGTCTTCATCACATTCTCACCTGGGCTTGTGAAATAACTGCAAATAAACCAAACAGTAGGATTAGTGTCTTCATAAAGAAAGAATCACCACTATAACCAAACACTCTCCAGGCCAGGAAACTAGATGAAACACTTCCTGGCCTGTTGCTATCTTGTCACCCAACCTTAGATTATTTCTCAACAACCGAATATCACATTTAAAAAAAATCTAACAATGTAGAATCAGGGAGTCATTGCCTATCCAATTATAAATATTTTAAAGTATGTTAGATTTTGCTCTTCAGAAACCTGGCAGCACTTGCTGTTCTGCAGAAGGTCAATGCTCTCACCCCCCGAGGGGCAGGGGGCATCTTGCATTGCTTTCCAAGGAAAAATGCTGGCAGGGTCTGGAAGAAACAGATTCCAGGTTTCCTCTACTAGAGGGAGGGGTCATCCCAATGAAGGGCCTTTAAGAATTAGGGGCTTTGTAAAATATGGTAAGAATAAAACAAAAAAAATGGGTATTGTGAGATGGGGTGCCAAGCCCTGCCACCATCCATCATACTTCACTGACTGGGAACAGTTTCCTTTTAAACTTAATGTAAACCAGATTATTTCCCCCTGGGTTAAAACCTCTTGTTGATGTTTTCTGTAACTATTGATATGGGAGGCTGACTGAGAAAAAATGGATGACAGGACATCATTTGTACATCCTGGTTTGTTTATCATTCAGTGTAGAACAGATTATGTAAATAGCATAGATTCATTTGCCTTGTTACCCACTTGTAGTTACACGTGGTAATTCACAGCTAGGATCCAAAATCTATATGGATTACCAGCTGATAGTGTCTATTATGTTTTGCAGTTGAAAGATGAGTCCCATTGCCTGGAGAAGATAAACCAAACCCACTCCTGCAGGTTTAATTCTCCTTTTGTTTACACTAATGTAGCCACCTCAGTGTAATTATTGATTTAAACAAAGTTCCTCTTGATTTACACAAGTGAAAGAAGGAAGAGAAGCTGATCTTCTGCATGGAAACACCATCATTTTAATTTGTTTGTTTGAAAGGGATGGACAAATAGGCTGCTAGTCTAATTCATGAGTCCTTACCTATCTCATAGAACTGGAAGGGACCCTGAATGGTCATCAAGTCGAGCCCCCTGCCTTCACTAGCAGGACCAAGTACTGATTTTTGCCCCAGATCCCCAAGTGGCCCTCTCACGGATTAAACTCATAACCCTGGGTTTAGCAGGCCAATGCTCAAACCACTGAGCTATCCCTCCCCCCATTCAGCTAATATTCAGCTTTCTGAATTAGACTAATATCCACATACAATAGTAGCCTGGAACCACCATCTCTGCTGCCACAGTATCTTCCTGCCCATTCTTTTCTCTAGCCTTCAAAGTATATTGTACTGGACACTGGCCCTGGACACCTCCTTCAGGGGATGTTGTGGAGTGTGAGTAGGCCTGCGTTGATGGTGGTGGTCAGTATTAAGTTAGGTGAGGAATCCTCACAAGTCTGAGGTGGAGGAGATGATGTGCAGACTGTGCCCATCCTGCGCCTCATGTTCTCTACTTGCAAATCCCAAGCTCTACATGGTCTGCAGAATGGGCCGGGGAACAAATACTACAGAGCTGGAGATCCACAAGTGGAGAGGACATGAGGGACAGGGATAGATACTGCAATATTGTTTAAAAAACAATAATCTTTTAATGATCTCTCAGCTTTCTATTGCATATTCCATGTGCTGCAGGCCCTTCTACAAGTATACAAAATATGGATTGGTTTGAAATAAGTAGGTTATTTATCCTTACCAGATTTGTTTGGAGTTCTTCATTGTCACCTCCCCAGGTAGGCAGAACACATGCCTCTGTCCCTTCAGAATTTAAGTACATTTTTCATTAGTGGACAATACTTTTCTGACTGTTTCAAAGGTCGGGGCTGCATCAGTGTTGAAGCTTTATTATGTTTCTCATTCAGTCCAAGAAAAACACATGGAAGATGTGAAAGGGTTAGTCAGTAATAACTGGTGTTCTAATCAAACTTCATATTGGCTTTATGAGGAATTAGCCATTATTATTTAAAGGTATTGAATCTTAATGTACATATTAGTGTATAGAGGAGAACTCAAAAGGCCAGAATCCAGATGTAGACAGTTCGGATTATGTAAAAAATATGACATACTATAACAAGAAAGTTTAGAATTCTTACTCTGGTTATGAGATCTGTAGATCAGGTCCATATGTTTGAAAAGCAATGCAGGCTGAACACAGTAATAAAAGGCATGTCACATTTCAGACAAGGAACCTTTTTGCAGTGGAGGTCTTTTAGTCATAGGTCAAGAGCTAATGACATCAATCAAAATACAGATCTGCCATCAGTTTTACATGCCTCACTTAAGTCTTCTGCATTGTTATATTAAATCTCTATTATAAAATCTGTAAAACATTTTATGATATATTGGTATGAAAGTTGCTACATAAAAAGCATTTATTTTTTATGGTACATTAAAGATTTCAAAATGGATCATTTCCGGTATCTGTCAAATAAAATATCCTCAAAGGGTTTGTATAAATCCTCATCAACCTCTTTTCATTACGTATCTGCTTGTGTTTCCATCTGCAACAAAGGATCCTGTCAGTGTTTTCCTTTTAGTCCCTGTTTTCCACATGGAGGATTTATGGTCGTTTCCATGGTGTTTGCAACACCCGGACCGTCTTGTGGCTGTAATAATCAAGAACATCCCACAGAATTGGCATTTGCAGTGTTATGCTTAAACACTTCAGCTTTTCCACATGCTGCTATGTGGCATGTTATGAATATCCAGTACATGCTCCAGTTTAGTTTTTTCACTATTCATATAGGATTGCATTATGGAAAAGGACAGCTTCCAGTAGCACAAACACTGACAAAGGACCTTGGTGGCAGAAGATCTGCCAGGGCAGGAATTTATTGTAGAAGAAATAAGCTGCCATCTCCCTTGTGCGGGAAGGACAGGCGTGAGCCAGCACCACTCAAAAAGTAGGCTGTGGTGACAAGGGATGTAGGAGGATGGATGTACTGATTCGGTGCATCTTCCATCAGCAGGGTTCCCATTAAATCTACCCTTCTACACCATAGAAACCCAAGGGAGGGCAGTGCTGGCACATGGTGCCCTTTCAGGTGAATCTCCATCAAGCCAACAGGGGCCTAGCAGATTTAGGGATTTTTTGCATTCCTGCACCAGCTGTAGGGAATCTGGCCAACGGTATACATGAGAGACAGGAAAGAAGCTTTGCTAATGTTAACTTTGATACTATGTATTATGAAGGAATGGGGAGGGGGGACAAAAAGGCAGCCCTGATCCTGCAAAGACTCATGCAAGTGCTTAACTTTGCACACTGGGAGTAGTCCCATGGAAGTCAATGGAATGACTCAGAATTGGTAAAATAAAGCACATGCATAAGTCTTTGCAGGATCATGGCCTTCATTTTTGTATTATTATTTTTTAAGAGTATCATTCCTTGCAATTACAGAATAGCAAACCTAATGTTAACAAGGTCTCTTCCTTGTCAGTTGGGCATAGAATTGTATTGCCTGACTTTGTAAACAATCGTTTAGCTGCACAAACAATGCTATACTAACAAAGTTTTGTGCATTTAGGTCCTGGCCCAAAATGGGAGGCAGCGTGGTGTTCAGGACGTGCAGTTTCTCTGACAGCTCCGTGACATATTGGGGAAATGTACAAGCTGCAATAACTATTGGACCAGTGCAGCATACTCTGCCAGCAGGTCCAACCAAGGGGCTGGATTTTGAGCAAAGTGGAGGGGTGGCATTCTTCTATCGCCTTGAGGAACCTGCAGAAGGGGCCAGGACAACCTGTCCGATAACAAATATGTGTATGAACTTGAAGTCTATCAGGGAGAAGAGAGTACGCCAGGAGAATCCACAAGTACACCAGCAATAGCCAGATGATAGAGGGTCTGGGAGTAACTGTTCAGAACATTTGTCTAGGGCAAAATCCAATATCCCTTACTCAGATAAAAGTCCCACTAAAGCAGTGGCGCTAGAACATTTTTAATACTGGGGGTGCTGAAAGCCAGCCCCCCTACCACTATCCACCCCCAGCCCCCAGAGCTGAGGCCGGGACTCCAGGCGCGCAGGGCCATCAGCCAGGACCCTGGGCACGCAGGGCCGTCAGCCAGGACCCTGGGGTGCTGCAGCACCCTCGCACCACTAGTTCCCGTGCCTATGCACTAAAGTTAATGGGAAATTTGCCCAATTACTGAGTAAATACTGCAGGATTTGGCCCTTTTCTTTTTAAAGAAACCCAAATGTTAATCTGGTATAAATCCAGAAAATAATGCTCAGCCCACACATTACAAAGATTTGGTTCTGTTCCTTATGTTATGTCCAACAGTCCACTTTTGTTTCCACTGTTCCTCCTGAGCGTCCATCTTCTGAAAATAGCATATGGAAACATAGAATTTAGAACTGGAAAAGACCTGTTAGGTCATTTAATCCATCCCACTGCTAATGTAGGATTTTTCCTTACAGTACTTTCTCCAGACTTGTCCAGTCCAGGTTTAAATGACTCATATGATTGGGCTTCCCAGCCTTTTCCCACACTTGGCCTGCATAATGCTCCATTGCTCAGGTCTTATGTGGGTGAAATGAATTCCCTCCTAAAGAAGATACCCTCTATTTCCATAGCATCACAGCCTAAAAGTAAGACAAGCCCTCAACAGAATTTGACTTCCCAAAAATCTCTGGGGGTATTTTGGTAGCTGTGTGAGTGTCACCTCAGTAGGGCACCAACACCCCACAGCAGGAGCCAAAAAAACGCCAAAACTGAAGCCCATCACCTGTGTGGGAAATTAAATCCTTTATTCAAACTACTGTGACAACCAGATTTACCAAGTGTCCTTACTCCAAGCTAGGTGTGGACTGGGGTCAGTTCCAGTGGGGACAAACCCAATTAAGCCATAGCTTGACCCTTTTGGGGGGTGGGTTTGTTTGCTTTTGTTTTGTCTGCATTTGTTTGAGATGACATAGGATAATAAACAGCTTGAATAACTGAAGTATTTATTTTCTTATATACATTTAAATATGGCACATCTGACAGTAGTTGTACGATAAACTCAAAATGATAATCAAAGCTGGACAGTAGATCAAATCATTCAGTGCTGAGCATATTAGAAGCCAAATCCTGTACACTGAAGCTTTGAAGAATGTTTCACCAAAGAGATGCACTAGCTAAGGATTCAGAGACTATTTAGTTCAAATTCCTGAACTGCTGGACGGTGACGTTCACTCTACTACACATATACCAGTCTCATCCTCCATATAACAGTGTTGAGTTGGCTCTTTCCACTCTTCCTTTCCTACAGCTGGTAATCTTTCTACTGTAGTTATCCATTAGAAGACAGCTATCAATGACCCAGAGGGTCCACTAATAGTTAGTGATTAATCTAATAAATAAATGCAGACTGGATTCATTCTTCTGCGATTAATGTGGAAGATGTCCCATGTTTACTAATGATTTAAAAGTCAGTGACAGCTACTTTGCAAAGCAGTGTGTTTTTGGGAGAGAGGGGGAAAGCTAGATCAAGGATTTTCTTTGCTTTGTGACCCATGAGAGCTTCTCTTCTCCTTTGGACAACGGCAATGCTTTGTACACACTGGCTTTGCAGTTGAACACGTTCTGGGTTGGAATGGGCACTTGTCCTCACAGCTGTTTAATAAAGAGAGAGAGAGAGAGAGAGAGAGAGAGAAGCATGATAATGTGATAGCTCTCCACTTGTATATCCTTCAACATTTTCAGCATCTTAGCATATTTACCCAAAATGTAATGCCCTTGTATGGGAGGAGATTGTGAAGGCGTGGAATGGATAGGTCCAGTAGGTCCACATGAAAGGGGAAACCTAGATAAAGAGAGGCATCTGCATGGAGGATTTCCCCTTTCACACCATTCTGCTGACATCCCTTCTCTTTAACAACATGTCTTGCCATTGCCTGAATTTCCCAGCAGTTGCACAGTAGCAGCCCTAGAGTGCCCCCAAGTTAATGTTGCTTTAAAGAGTAAATTAATTTCTAATCAGATTCCTAAGTGGAAACCCAAAGGCCTACCAGATGGCAATGCTGAAGAAAGTAGCTGTTTCCTTGCTTCACGCCCTCTTGACCTCCAAATCCTGCAGAGTCCTCACCTCACAGAGCTCCAAAAGAGAATCCCAGGAGAGGGAGCAATACTGTGGAGCTAGCAGTCCCCCCGCCTCCTTCTGAGCCCCCTTCAGAGCAGTGAAGGGGCCACTCTAATTCAATGTCTTTTAAATTATGTGACTGCAGTGCTCCCGGTGCTGAAGTGATATCTTTGCAGATGAAGCACTCTACTTATCCCCACAGGACACGACAGATACAATACAGACAATGCAGGCTTCCCCACACAGCCTCAAGGTACCTCAGCCCTGACCTAGAGGGTCTTTCTCTATGCATGAAAGGATAGTTAATTTCCCACCTTGAGTACTCTGCTGAGGTGGTGAGAAAATATGCTCATTTAATGGTAGGCATTATGTGATGATGTTTTTTGTCACATGGACACCTGTTCACTATGAATTATACTGAGACAATTAACTTATTTCCCAAAGGCCACTGCACAGCAGTCAGATGGTAATGACTGTCAGTCACAAGGGACATGGACTGAATCTGAACCACCTGGAAATGAAAGGCTCCAAATCCCACCACAAATCTTCTGGGACATACACTGTCTTCAGATAAGATAGTTAAAGAAATAGTTCCCCAGATATTAGAAACAAATACGTCTCTGTGCATGAAGGGTGCTTAGAAACTACATAACAAATATTAGCAACTCCTCTTTTCACTTAAGTAGCACCTATTGTCCAAGGGTCTCAAAGTGCTTTAGCTAAACAAACCTCACACCTTCTACGAGGTGAATATTGTAAGTATTATTTCCATTTTACTGATAGGTTAAGTGACTTGCCCTGGGTCACACAGTGAGTAACTGGGAGAGTCGAGAATACAACCCAGGGTCTTGACTCCCTGTCCTCGGGTTTCATCAATAAATGACATTATATCAATAGATTGGGACTGCAAAGAAAACTGGCAAACACATTAAAAAACAACTACCCCCAAAACTACAAAAGTGAATTGTATTTTCCAAGTTCATATGTATTGCTTAATTGAAAAGAACATGGTTTTCATGTGGCTCAGCTATGTTAAGAGGTGTGAAATTGAAAGGAAAGAAACACTTACCTGCAAGTTTCTGCATGAAATATCTTGTGTTTCTGAGAGCAGCTCTCCTGGCTCTCCCTACACAAATAGCAGCTGCAGTTCTCTTTATTTTGGAAAAAATCGGTGGGACATTTCCATCTACAGATACACTCACAATTATCTTCATCAAATTCCATATGTGGTCCACACTTAGCCAGCTCAGCAAGAGGAGGGAGTCCTGTAACAACAGACAAATCTTTTGGCAATAAGGTCTGTATACCCAGATTCTGCTTTAGATTATATGATTGTATGTGTGGAACTTCCATTGAAATCACCAGGATTTATGCATGTGTACATGAAGGAGGAATCTGGTCCTTAGAATTTCTATTACGAGTTAATATGCTGGATGAGACCACCACCAAACTGAAGAGAAGATCGGGATGATTTCCCTGCCTCTGACAGAGCTATACTGCTAAATCACCCTTGTAAAAGACAACCTCCCCTGGGATGCCTACAAAAAATATTTGCGAGGAGCTTTTTGATTTTTGGAATGCACCAGATTACACCAAATGGCAGGTATTTAAAAAAAACAAACATGTATCCCATACAAAGTACAAACAACATACACACAACATTGTGCTTCTCAATCAATGTACTCAGTATATTTTTTCAGAAACGAAGTATAAACAATTCTAGCAAGGTACAGCCTAGTCTAAGTCTGTTTGCTAAGCAGCACACATTCCCTTCTTGGTTAATATGGTTAGGGCAGTGAGAAAACATTTTGTTTCAATAATAAAAGCAGAAAATAAATGACTGTGCTCCTCAATACCTCACCCCTTCTCTGCAAACATGCACATCCTGGCATACCATGAGATTTATCATGGCAAAAGGTGAACATTTTTATGAGAGCCCTTAGTAAAGTGTTGGCAGCACACCCTGGTTAAAGGTCACAGCATACAATGTGTCATTGGAATGGTAATTTCCTGTAATTTTATAAATAGGTCTTGGACTTAACCTATGGAATGTGAAATTTAACCTATGACTATGACCTCTGGAATCTGAGCTCTGACCTCAATGGCCAGAAAGGATATACCATACTCATTATTTGAGGGAAGCCTCCATTGTTGTTAACTTAATACCAGAAATTAACAGCCAAACAACATAAAAAGCAAATATAATTTAAAGATACAAAAATCTGCATAGGTTCTGGTGAAATGCTCTCCACCCCCCTCCTTGGGTGATGAGCCTTGGCATATATTAATTGGTGTAGATTGTTCAATTCTCTCTTTGCTTTAGCCTCAAGGTCTTATTTAAAATTAATTTGTCTAAGCTACTGTCAAACTGCAGCAAATGATTGTTCATTATTGCAAATTTTTGGCTTACATCAGTAAAAGGCATAATACAGTTGTTATTATAAGTCACTCTATTTATCTTGTTAGCCCATAGCACAAACGGCTAGCCGTTAGGTGAAATATGAGTTTGCCTGGTGTCCCCCTAACCCCCACACTTTGGTCTTCCTATAAAGTATCAATTACTTAGCACTGATAAAGCCAGGATACCATAGTTGATGGACTAATGATCTGATCCAGGATGACAAACCTGTGTCCCAATAAAATTGGTTTCTTGTCTATTAATGCTAAGAAAGCATACTAGACAAAAAGAGTTTATGAAGCTATACAGTTTTATTTTAGGTCACTGGTCTAGGAATGCAAATGCTTGCCAAATTGCCTTTATTAGTGGTTTGTATTCTTTAATTTGTTGAATGTAAGATCATCTAGAAAGGCAAGATTTTCTTCTGTGTCCATGTAGTCCAGGTATATTAGATTCCCATTATTGCCCATCTGAATATAAATATTGTATGGTATTTAGGAAGATTTTAATACCTCTCAATATGTTCAGCTTGAAAGATTCTTTAGATTTATAGCAGTTTGTTTATTTCCCCCCAAGGAAAGTTTTCAGTTGATTTCTTTGATGGATTCAGCTCTTCTCCACCAAGAAAAGAGGAAGGAGGCAATAGCTGATAATGACCTTATGGTTTTATACCAAGTCGGATGCTTTCTTGGAAGTCACTTCTACATATCATTTCTACTAATGTTATTCTGTTTGGTTTGTATCCAGTAGCCTAACAGAGAGCCTTACTCTCACAAGTAGCCCCATTGGCATCATATAGAGTGTGCCCTGGTTTTCCCTGCATGCATACCTCTCTCCACGCAGTGGGTGAGGACTGAGGAGAGAGGGAGGGAGTCACAGCTCAACCCTGAGTGCGAACTTGCCAGCCAGGGAACTAGCTGGGCACAAGGGGAAAGAGAGCAAAGAGCCCTGTAAAAGGCTTGAGTGAAACATTCCCTCCTTCCCCCACACATGAGGGGAGTACAGGAAGCATTATGCCTCAGAGGGGTGTCTCTGAAGCACATTTCCTCTCAAGTGCAATTTATGCCGAGTGTAGCCTATAAGAATCAATCATGTGAGGAATGGTTTGCAGGATCAAACTCTAGAATCACTGGGGGCAGAAGTCCACACTCGGCACATTTTTATTCATACAACCCTACTGATTTCAGTCAGGTTTTCATGTGTGCACTATGTATGAGGGTAGAACGTAGCCCCAAATTTGAGTGGTAATATCTTTGCCAATTTATTTTAAACCCAGAAAAACATGAACATTTCTTGAATACAGGTGAATAGATGTGGGATACTGAGTTGAAAGCCCCCTAAACAAACGACGAAGTCATCCATGTACAATGAAAATGTAGAGTGACTGCCAGCTACATTAATTCCTTCCAGTATATTGCTATTCCTTATTCCCATTGCTAATATGAAAAGACAAAAATGCCTCAGAAGAAAATGAGATGAGGTAACACCATTTGTGTGTGTGTTTACAACTAGAGTATTCTATAATAAGGCAATGCAGTCTATTGATTTAGAATCAAAGAGAAATCTCAGTGAGAAGAAGGAGAGAACCTTATCAACCCCTTCTGATAGAGATGGTAGCTGCGGAAATGTCAGCCAATGATACTACTTTTACCTTCCCTTCTGCCAGGATGTTCTTTATCTACCACGCATTCACATTTGTTGCTGTCCCATATCAAGCCACTGTGACAAAGTTTGTTGGTAAAGGGGCAACTAGAAGGAAAAACAACATGGTCAGGTATTTTAAAAAAGCTTCACAAGAATTAATGTAGCTACTGAAAAAGACTAGTCAGCTAGTTTGCTCAAGACAATTATTTACTGCCAGACCTGTCAACTGTATTATGTGAATTAATGGCAATAGCAGTGCTTAATTTATGCCAGGGCTTGCTAGGGCTGAGCCTCAGCACCTCTAGGCCTGGCAGTTCATAGCCTGGGTGCCTCTGGGCTTGCCATGTTATGAAAGTAAAAAAATTGCTTGAGCCCTGGCACCTCTTTCATTACAAATTAAGCACTGTGTCAGATTACCCTAGATAGGAACACTGTGGCAGTCTGCACTGATGTCCCAATTCAGTGATGCACAAGTTAGGAACGTGCCTAACTTTAAGAATATGAGTAGGTACATTAACTGCGATGGGATTACCCAAGTGCTTCTAGTTAGGTACTTGCTGAATTGTGGCCTCAATCTGGCTGCCAAATATGTGCAGACTAAACCTGTTTACAGCAGGTTTGAGTTTGGCTCTATAAGTTTGAAGAATACCCAGGATATTTGGAAACGAGTGGGAAAGCAAAAGATGGAAGAAAACCAGTAGCAAATGACTTAAAACAAAAGAGCTTCTTAGTTAATGCAGTATACTCTGTAATATTTTGTAAAGACAGAGAGCCTTACCCATCCTCCTCTGGGTACTGGACAGATCTTCGTATGATGGCATATTGGTGATGCTGAGCAGTTGATAAGCATCTACAACCTGTGTGGTTGGCAATTTTGACTGGCACTGGCTCTGGCACAGTGGTCAAAGGAACTGAAATCTCAAAGAGCTAGAAGAATGAAATATGCTGTTCAGTTTCTATTATACAGCTATCATTATTTCTTAAAATCTTTTAAATGCCAGCTTCCTACCCACTGCCATTCCTCACCCACCCCCTTCTACTGGTAGCCACCACAGGTCTGACCTAAGTTAACCAAAAGGGAAAATTAAGCAATGCCCACTGAGCTAGGAACTGGTCAGCATAGTCGACCCAGGGCTAAAAAAATAATATATTGTAAATATCATTTACTGAGCAATCAACAGTATGTTTCATGAATAAAGCTGAAAAACATGTAGATGACTGGAACTTGTTTTCACATACATTAGCAATGTAACCTCAATCATTTATATAGAGACTCGTTTATCTTCTCTGTCTCAACTTCCAGTGGATGTTTCACCATGAAGCCTACAATTTTTCTGCAAAGAAATAAAGAGCTCAGGGAAAAATTCTGTTCTCAGAAACACTGATGTAAGTCTGGAGTAACTTCATTGACTTTAGTAGAATGATTCTGGATTTACATGGTTGTATCTGGGAACAGAATGTACCCAAAGGCTTTTGAAAATAGCTATTTTGAAGGAAGTTAAAGGAATGTTACACTCTGCAGAATTGAATAAACTTTAGTTTTTTAACAAACTTACAACTACTGCTCCAAGCATAACTACATGAATAAATAAATGATTTCTAGCCTAACCCAGACCTCTGAGTCGGTCAGACATCTGTGGTATACATACAACAGTTCATAAGAGCGCTCTCCTCCTGATGTGAAATGGAACTGATTAGCAAACATCTACATAGAAGGTATTGGGCCTGATTCACCATTGCATAACTCCAGTTTTATTCCAGCACAACTCCACTGAAATCAGTGGAATTACACTGATACACAACTGGAATAACACAGAGGTGGGTCAAGACCACTGGTTTTAGAATGCTTGTTCCAGGAATATTTTAACTTTCTCTCTAAACAATTCTCCACGAATTTTGTACCAGTGCAGAAACTTTTCATAACTAGAATTTAATGTATTTCTATAAAGGCATAAAGTTTTAACAACTGTAAATTAATAGTGCTGCCTACAAAATTCAGGTTATTTGCTGCCTATTGCTACTTAGCAGTATCTGCCTATTGATTTAAACCTACATTTTCAGAAGCAATTTGTGATTTTGGCACTGAAAACCTAAGGCATTTGTATTGAGGGCATCTGATTTTCAAAGAGCAGCTGCACAGCACTTGGGAAAATCAAGCTCCTTTAAGGCATGTGAAGCAGGATGCCCAAACGATGAGACACCTAAAATCACTAGTCACTTTTCTTTTGTCACTGGTCACAATTTTCAAAATGTATAACTTATCTCTGAGGCACTACACATCAGAATTTCCTATGGAATTCATTAGGTCAGTGGTGCTGGGAGTCTCCATGAGCCACTAGCATCAGGAAGGAAATCCCAGGTCTCAATAACTATTGAATAAAGAAGAATTAAACTCATTAATGCAACACGAGATCATAGTCCATTCACGTGACCTCATTCTCCACAGCTGTGCACTGGGTTTCCTCATGTATACTTGTGTAAAGTGACTATAAAATGGCACTAAATCATCATTCGCAAGGCCTTATTCACTCTGTATCAATACAAATGTATGCTTATCATTATGACTGTAGAGAATAGCTGTATCCTCAGGTATCTCCATAACTGTCCTCTTCCCTCACTTTGTTTCAGAGCCAGTGACAGGCAAGAAGGAAGACAAATTGTTTCAATTACCGTTTTTGAAACATAAGTTGTGCTTGTGTTCATACAGCCCAGGCTCTCCTCATTGCAGCAACCTCCACATCGGAACACATTCACACAGGGAGGCTTAAAGAACTTGTTGGTGGTTGTACCTAGCTCTTTGGCAACTTCCACGCAGGTCTCCCTTGGCACACACTGAGTTTTTTGCCATTCCTCATCTATGACTGTAGAAAGCACAATCATTATGAACAGTATTGAAAAAATAATAATAACTGCATTCAATTAAAAAGATACAAGAAGCAGGTCTGGGGTGGAATCCTGGCCCCACTGAAGTCAACGGCAAAACTCCTATTGACTTCAATAGGGACAGGATCTCACCGATAGGCAAAAACATTAAAAAACGACCAGTGAATTTGAGTGCCTCCATTTTTGGATACCCAGCATGAGTCACTTTAAAGGAACCTGATTTTCAGAGGGAGGTGCTCAGCGCTTTCTTAAAATCAGGCTCCATCAAGATCTCTCAAATTGGACACCCAAAATCACCAATCACTTTTGAACATCTTGGCCCTAGGATCCATTTATTTGCCATTGTTCAATTAGGACTTTGGAGCATGGATTCTGATTTTCATTACAGCAGTGTAAACCTGGAGTAACTGCACTAGAGTCGATAGAGTTACTCCATTTGATACCAGTGTATCGAGATCAGAATCTGACTTTAAGCTTCCTGTTAAAGTAGAAAACAATGCGCTCTCCAAACTAATTTAATTGTGTGCACATCATCATTCAAGATGTCACTTGCATAACAGAAATACTCTTCAAGCACACATATTCTCCCACTATTAATCACTTTGAAAAACTGAGGTGTTGTTGTAGGGAGAATAGGTCAGAGAAGTGGGTTTTACATTTTCTTCTGCAAGCACTGAGGTTTGTGGTCATTCTGATCTCTTCCATGCATGAGTTACATATTCATGTAGCTCAGGGAAGATGAAGATGAAAACCAAAACCTGGAATTTGCCCTGGTAGTTCATGGGGAACCAGTAAAGAGAGACAAACAATGGGGTGATGAGTATCTACGTCTTTGGCCTAGTCTTCACACAATACCACCACATTAAAACAAAACATTAAAACAAAACACCATAGACAGAGATCAGTCCCTGATGACTGGGAGAAATATAAGTTTATGTGTATGATTTTAGTAGGTGCTCAGTCAGATTCTGTGGTAATTTAGGGCATATTAGAACATTAATAGAGTCGGCCTTGGAATAATTCTGCCTTAGAAGATGGGGAAGAAGACCTAACAGGATTTTTCTACCACAAATGTAAATTATTTGAATTTAAATGATTTTCTCACCTGGATCCGGTGAGAATATTTGGCAGCTCTGTATCTGGAGTTAGATGTTTAAAGGGAAAGGGAAAAGGAAGCTAACAGCTCCTCCGGATGGCACAAGTAAAGGACATCTGTAGACTACTGATTCATCTGTTTACACTTGCTACTCTTTTGAGAGGGTGACTGTTCTTCTAACCTTATTAGCTGAGCAGTTATATTACTTTTAGGTGTTGATAAAAGCCTATTGCCATACACTGCACCAGTGCCACTTGCTGGGCTCATCTGTTGTATCGTTGTGTGGACAAATGGAGGATTACCAATTTTTCTGCAATGTTGCTGTTTCACTAAATGAGAAACCTAAAAGGTGGATTTAAAGTTTTCTATAGAAAAATCTAGCAACTGGCACTGGACATTAGTTCAATACAATGACTGGATCATGACTGCTAGTGCTTCTGTGCATACAGTAATTCTTAAAGGTGCATAGATAAATTCCATGTTCTTTAACTATCCCCTCGAGGCGTTCTCAGATCACTAGGATTTTGTTGTCTTTAAAATAAATTCTGCAAGTGGTGGGAACATTTTTCTTAAGTACGTCAGGGTGGTATACACCAGGAAGGGAGAAGAGCAATTTAAGTTAAAGAAAAATGTTGGCACAAGAACAAATGGGTATATACTGGCCATGAATAAATTCAAGTTGGAAATTAGAAGGTATCTAACCATCAGAGGAGAGAGATTCTGGAATGGCTTTCCAATAGGAATTGTGGGGGCAACAAACAACCTAGTTAGTTTTAAGACAGGGCTTGACAAATTTGAGTGGAATTGTATGACGGGGTTGCCTTTGGTGGTGCACAACTGCTCTTGGTAGTCCTGGGGGGGTCTCTGGTTTATGTCTTATGTTCCTAAATCTCATGCTTCAGGACTTCAGCCAGTCACCTGCAGTGGTCAGGAAACGATATTTTTTCGCTAATGTATTCTGCTTTTTTTGGTCTCCTTCCTCTGAAGCATCAGAGATTGCTACAGATGGAGATTGGACACAGGATGGGGTGGATTGGTGCTCAGAATTCTCTCTCTCTGGTGCTTGGCTGATGAGTCTTGCTCACATGCTCAGAGTTGGACTCACTGTCATACTCAGGGTCAGGAAGGAATTTTCCACCAGGTCACATTGGCAGAGATCATGTGTGGGGGTGGGTGGGTTCACCACCTTCTGCAGAATATGGTGTTGGTTGCTTGCTTGGATCATGTAGGCGTATCTCACTAAATCAATTCCCTGCCATTGCAGAGGCCTCAGGTTTTGGTGCAATTTGGTCCCTCCTGTCCTCTGCCTGTGGCACACAATAGTTAAGTTGCTTGAGGGTTGTAGTACGTTGGTCTAATTCTAGTTCTTGGGTTTAGTCTGTGGGTGCTGGGCGGCGGTTGGTGGCCTGCGATATACAGAAGGTCAGACTGGATGATCTGGTGGCCCCTTCTGGCCTTAAATTCTGACTCTGTGACTCTAAATCCCATTCAATCACTTGCAAGCTAATTTAGTGTGGGCATTTTTGTCTGTATCTTTGTGCTCCAGCTCAGAGATGCAAATTAAGGTCCAGCTAACACAGCCAAGTCTTAGTTTAGCTAAAATTAATAAGCAAAAGATGTGGAAGTGTCAGCAAAGATGTGAAAGAGGGACTGCAAATATCCTAGAAGTCATATGGGAATAGGATCACTGTTTTCTGGCTTCCACACAGGGAAGTGAATATTCTGGCTGTAGTTAAATCATATCAAGTTCAAGACTGTACAATAAAAGGAACAGATCTTTTACACCTTGTTACTTCACAAGGAACAATCACTATCTCTTTGTTTTAGTTCAATGAACTTAGATTAGAACTTGAGTCTCTCATTTGAAGGGAGTCGTATTTTAATTCATTCTAAGTGGGAGTCTACATTATGACTAACCTACATCTCATTCGGGTATTAAGTCTGTTGTTTTAGCACCTACTTCCTCTCTCCAGAGAGATTTTCTCAGACTCTTAAAGAAGATCAAGGCAGTACCTCCTTGCTAGGTAGCTCCCACCCATATATAGTGGTGGCAACCTCTCTGCTGATGAGGTGCCTTATATCAGAACACAGCTCATAAAAGTAGGAATTCCAATGCTTTCTGTAAAGCTCATTTGTCTCTGCCTGCAGGCAAATTCCAGGACTTAGCATTTTGCTGTTGGCAGTCCCCTCAGCCAGCCTTTCCAAGCCATTCCTGCATGTTTACTTCTCCTCTTGTTTTGTTGACTGGCAAATCCATATTTCATATATCTTTTCTTTGGCTTGTGTACAGAGAGCACTAAACCAGCTCTGACCATAAACCGGGGAGACGTATGCAGACTGTCGCCTAACACGTTCCTTCATATGATGTCTCTTTCCTTGTTCACCATTTCCCCTCTGAAGTTGGTCTATTCTAAGAATGCCTGTTTATTTAACTCCTAGTCACACATGCGCTTGGTGATCCTGAAGATGAAGTTGATGACTCATGCACAACCGCACACTTACCTCTCAGTGTCTCAATGTCATAGAAAGCAGCAGCAAATCTGGTGGAGCGATGGGACGCAGATCGGGAATCTAAATGGGAGAGGCTTTTGAGTTTTAGTCTGCATTTCCACAGCTTCCAGTCCTCGGCGTGAGTGATTCGAAGCAGCTCTTCCAGACTGGCTGCGTTCCTTATCAGCTGTTCTGACCGTTCCAATGCTGACAGAGATGCCCTCTACGATGAAAGAGGAACATCAGAAGGGCAGTGCACTTGCAATGTGTACAGAATGCAGTATACAAGAACCACACTTTAAAAAACCAGCACTTTACTTACAGTGAGGCAGCTCCAGGAGACACTGTGCTTGCCTGAGTCACAAAGCCCGCTGGAGCTCCTGCTGGAATGATATAACTCTCTTCCACCCCCAAGGCAGACCTGTACCTATAAGGCCCAATCCAGCTTGTTGCCTGATGTCAGTATTAATAAAATACACCCATTTGTGAGAGGATGTCATATTCCAGGACTCTACATAGAAATGCAGGGGTTTTCTGCTGACTCAGCCTGATGTAAAGATTAGTGCCCTGCCTACAGCATTATTTATGCTGACTCAGCAGAACAGATGACTCCGAGTAGCTCTAACCAATGTGAAGATAAAGGGTTTGCATGTCTCTGAAGAACTGGGGAACCAGGGGTAAGGCCATACACAGGGAGAAAGGGGAGGGAGGCTCTGCAGGAAGACATCCTAGGAACAAGCCAAACTCAGGAGAAAGCTTCGACTGAGGTTCATGGTTTGTTAAAGGCTAACCGCAGGAAGGGGGATGAGTTTTGGACATTAACCCAGGGTGTGCACAGTGCTGAGAGCCAGGTGGAGAGTCTGCCTGTTCACAAGAATCTTACCTGTTTTCCAGTATTAATTACTGGCCAAATCCTGCAGACCTTACTCAAGCAAAACTATTGTAGTCACTGAGAGTATTGTTCACAAGTCAATTTACAGCTGTGGCTTTAGCATAGTAATTGTGGGCATTCCTTACTGGAAGCATACAGTATTTCTCTGAGTGTGTACGCACATGTGTATTGTGCTGTGATGGGGCTCATGGTAATAATTTTTTGCCACATGATGAAGTGCTGCCCTCCCTGGGATCTTATCTCATCAATTCTCATAAGCAAAACTTCAATTCTTATAAGTAAAAGAACATTAAGGAAACCCCAATATATGAAATTGGTGATTGAGCAGGTAATAGTCCAAGATCTGTATCAGTACTAAGCCAGTGCTCCATATACAGTCAGGGGGACACCATGCCGCATGAGGAGCAGTCTTCTGGACAAGATGTAAAACCAACAGCCTGACTACATATGTTGTTAATTATCAAAACATCCGTGGCATTTTTATTTTTATTTATTTATTTTCAAGAGTATAGATGTTAGCTCGGATGTTCTGGCCAACTTTGTTTTTGAGTAATTACTTTCCACCTACCTAAAATTCCCTGCTTAGGTCACTTGAAATAAGTTATACACTCCTATCCTAACCCTATATGTAGCGTTACTCTGTACTCTGGCCCGTGGTCATGTTTCATCTTACAGGCTGCTGTGTTTCACTGGTGAGTAAAGTGATTTCTGCTGTAGTTTACATTTAGTGAAGCCTGAAAAGTGCTTTTTAACCCTTCTGGAAATCTAGTCCAAAAGTGTAATATAAATGTGAATCATTATCACAAATACTGAACTGCAATGCCATTCTCGTTCTGCTGATCTAGGAAAGCTGAAAGAAAAGCTGAGAAAATAATTTGTAATAAATAATTAATTGTAAGAATTTTGCCTATTTTTTTTCCATTTGCAAATTGTCTGCTCGATCCCACAGACGCTAAGAGTGTAGGACCAATAATGAAGCAGTTAACAAATAAGTAGCTCAAGTGCAGTAGAACGGAATAGAATGGCAAACACCCTCAAACAGTACCATGATGTCCTTTATTATTGCAATAAGACATTCCAGCCCAATCAACAGTGTCTGGGACTTTTAAACCAGATTTAAATTAAAGGGAACTTGTGAAATGAGACTATGATATTATGCAAATTCAAAGAGATAGCTCTGTACTTTGCATGAAGGCCAGTGGTTTGAGGAGGAATTTTTTGTTTGGTCTTTGGGGGGGGGGGGGGGGGGGGGGGGTTAAAGGNAAAAGTCTGACAACACTAAGATCAAAGAACACAATAAAGAGAAAAGCATGAACACATCTGCATGATCACTGTGAATCTATGCCTCGTCTACGCTAGAAAGCCATACCACTTTGATTATTATACCTGTATAACTCTCTTCACTGTTCCAAGCCCCTCAGTTTTATAGTGCAGCTAAGCCAGCTGTACCTGCACAAGGAATAGTTCCAGGTCTTTTCATATATTAGATTCTTTTGGGGGTGGGAAAGATTTTATAGTCATTTTCTTCTCCCCAGTAATCCCCATCCTAATCTATGGCGCCCTGAAGCACTTTACTGCTAAGGCAACAGCTGCTAAGATAAACCATTTCTCCCTTAGGAGCACTGCTTAGCCTGCTCAAAGTTTGTACCTGATCAATGGTATGGAGAGGGAATGATGCGGGGGGCGGGGCAGGGTGATGCAAAGCCTTTGCCCTCTAGCATCTTGTATTCCATAACCATTTCCACTTCACTTACTGACAGAGATCGCCCGTCATCCTCAAAGGCCCCACCTCATGCACAACTGTCTGAAAAGACTCCCTCCAGACTAGGGCCCTGATTCCGTAAAGCACTTAAGCATATACATATCTTTCAGCACATGCTTAAGTCTATACATATCTTTCAGCACATGCTTAAGTCTATCAGAAAAGCACTTAAGCACGTGTTTAGCTTTAAGGGAGTTAAAGACATGTTTTGACTACACTGGGACTGCTCACATCTTAAGCTAGTGCTTAAGTACTTTGCCAGATCACTTTGCCGGATCACAGACAGAGTGTTCAGGACCTTGAAGGCCATCATCCCTCAAACCATAGGGTAGATTGAACTAGCCTTCTTAAGGCTGTCACAAGAAGGGATAAGGCTGTGTAGCATTGAGAGGAAGACAGACTTCAGGTAATGTTTAACTAGCCATTTCACTGTCCTACCAAAAATTCAGCAGCCTAGATTCTTTGGAGGTTGGGGAGGTTTTCTGAGTTGGGCCCCCACTCTGAGTCAAGTGGAACAAGAGCCAGAAAAGTTCAGTTCAGAGAGTGTAATGTGGAAATCTTAGTTCTATTGGCAGGGATATTGTAATAGACTGTGTTTCTCCTATTTCCAGTCAGATCACATCGTGTATACATGGTTTTTCATAATTTAAGAGCATTCAAAAATAAAAACTTTTTAAAAGAGTGTGAAAATGCAGCAAACCTGTTAATTATCCATAGCCCTGTGAACTCTGAGACACAAGGGATTCTACAGGATTATGCACTGTTTCTTGTGGCAGAGAGGCAATGAATATTGTTTGATACCAAAATCATCCAAGAACATACACGTCTCGTCAAATAAATTGTTCTAAAAATGACCCCGTACAGTGAAAACATGAAAACTCTAATACTTTCAAATAATAATATACGTGAAGCACCATATGGTTGCCTGGTGCTGTAAAACATGCAGAAGAGGACATGATTGTGCCTGCTTATTGCTACAAATCTACAGCAGACAACACATATTACACACACACACACACAGAGGCCGGAAAGCCTTATCTTAAAACAGTGCAGCTGTGCCGGTTTTAGACATGACAAATCATGGAAAGGCTCCCCAGAAGATGGGTGCGTTAGCATTTCCCAAGCCCACCTCCTGCTTGCTGTTCAAATGTCTTTACCTCCCTCCACCACAGCCTCCTTTTGGGGACAAAGGTTTAAAGTTGATTGAAACAGAAGGGCAGCGAGCAAAGCACAGCCAAGGAAGAGGGGGAGCGGTTTGAGGAGTGCTGCTTATCAAGGGCCTGATCCTGCACCATTAAAGTCAATGGGAGCTTTGCGATTGACTTTGGTGAGCATAGGATCAAGTCCCAAAAGCACGGAAAAGGAGGGGAGCTCCCCTCTGCTTCAGCAGATGACGGGAGCTGCATTTTCTCGGCTATCTCTGACTTCAAGCAATGTGCAGCGGGCACCTCCCACTCACCTCTCACTGCCCTGATCCCATCCCTTCTGCACTCTTTCCACGTTCCAGACATGGCTTCTTCCACTGGTCCATACTCTGGTCTGTGCCAGACAGCCCATCTCTACCTTCTTTCACTTCAATTCGGTCTGCAACCACCTCCTGTCTGCCCACGCCATCTCACACGGCTCTGATCCTCACTGTGCTTTCTAGTTCGGTGTCAGACACGCCTTCTGCCAAGGCTCTACCTTTGGAAATAAGTCTGGTGGGGTCTGATCAGACTTACTTGTGGTCAGGTAGTTCAGTCTCAGGAGGGTTGGTCAGGCTGGAGGATTTTGGTGCTGAAGGATCTCTCACTCACTGTCTTCCCCTTTCCTTAAGCTCAGTCCAGGAGGATGTGGAAATATCTGTCATTTCCACTGTTGTTATTATTTGTATTGTGACAGTACCTAGTGATGGACTGGGATCCCATTGTTCGAGGCACTGTACACACAGCTAATAAAACCAGTATCCATGCCTCAAAAAGCTTACCATCTACAATGCTTTGGGAGAGTCATGAGAAATTAGTCATGATAGACTCATACACATGACCCTAAAGTGAACAAAATCACATTTCAAACTATTTCATGGTGAATCTGACAAGTTTTACAATGTTCAAATACCGAAAAGCACACACTACAAATGACAAAACACAAATGCTATGGCCTGCAGTAAGAGGTTCTGCAGGAAGACACAAATAACAAATATCAAACCAAAGTCTTATGTTTACATAACTGATCCCAGGCGCTTTGGTTTTACAACCATTTGTAATATTATTTTTGAACTGTAAGAACGGATTCCATACCAGAAGGTAATAATCATATTTGTACTAGTGTCAAGTTGTATGTTTTTCCATAACACTGAACTCTCAGATTTTCCAAAGCTATCCTTCAACAATAAGAGGAAAATCTGTTTTCCTGCACTGAGCTACGAACAATCTCACAGACATCAAGAAACAATTCCTCAGGTCAACTTTGGGATGTTTAGATACTCATAACGTTTGTATTTCCAGAAGAAGCCATAAAGAGCTAACATCTATCTTCTCTCTAATAATTTGAGACGTGTGCAGAACCCTAAAACCCCCTAAAATAGGTAACACTGGAATGGAAAAGAAGATGGTGCGAGCAAAGGCCTTTCCAACTTGATTTACAAAGACAAGGCCAGGTCCTCAGCGAGTATGAATTAGGCATAGCTCCACTGAATTCAATAAAGTGCTGATATACATCAGATGAGGATCTGGCCCACAGACCATACGGTATATCTATAAAGTGCAAACTCAGCACTGTCCTGAGATTGGGCTTTACTGACAAAACAATCCACAATCAGATGACACCAATATCAGTAACACCTTCTCCCTAGCTCCTAGGTTTCCTTCCCAAGGATTGCTCAGCCCACATCCTACATCTTACCTCTCTGTAGAGCCATCTGCACCAGTAAGTCAGCAGAACCCACCTAACACTTTCCCAGCAGGATCAACATCTGCTAACAGGGTGGGGATGCTTAAGACTAATAAACTGCTGGCCTGTTACAGATGGATTTTGCACTTTTGATTTGTTTGGACTTTGGACCATTCAGCATCTCATGCAGGAATTTTGCACAAATGGAAAAAGATGAGTGCAAAGTAATAAGAAAAGAAAGACATACTCAGGTCTTAAATTCATGTGAGGAACTGTAAAAGAAACAAGAGTATCTGCAAATCAAAAGCCACTTTCTTCAAGGACTGCAACAATCAGCTTCTTCACTTAGGGAAATGTATCCATCGTGAAGCCTATCCAGTGCAGACTGAGAGACAGAAAGCTTGACTAAAAACCAAGGTTGCATTTTCATTAATTTGACGATGGTCCCACTTGTACCTTTCACTCTATATTCAAACACATTACAACCCAAGAAAGGCCTCACGAAAACCTTATTTAACTGATAAAATCATCTCCCCAAAGTCCTACCCACACCACCTTCACACCTAAGCAAATGTTCCAGTGCTTTCCAGAATCACAGACATGGATGCTGTTGTAATGAGCACTACATAAATAGCAATGGAAAGCTTAGCTATGACTCCTATGTCTCAGGTCAGGGAAAGGGAGACCTCAATAATATTGCCCTGTTTAATGGAGCACTGATACAGCTTCTCAATGGCTAAGCTATAAAGAGAAGCCAACTGCTGTATCTCGACAAGGAGAGAGTCTGCATAACACAGAGTGGAGATCTTGTTAATACCATGTTACAAACATTTTAAAATAAGTTGGAAATAAATCTCTTTTTAACATTAATCCGTTTATCCTGGGAGAGCGCTACTCACAATGTAGCATGAGCGTCTGGACAATTTCGAACCTTACAGCTGACATTTGAAAATGTAAAAGGGACAAAAAATCTGGATGTGAATTTCTTCATCCTGGTAAGTAAGTAGGAGTACTGTTACATTCATGAGAAGTCATGTGGAAGGTGGTGAGATGAAATAATCACAATCTTTTTATCTAGAGATATCTGTCGTATAGCTTCCAGCGCTGCTTGGATGCTATCCTCAGAACTATGGCTGATCCAGCCTTTAAAATAATTTGTGTATTAATCACCACAGCACTGAAATGGCCAGTTACTTTGGTGTCACATGTCTTTGTGTGGTGTATCTGAAAATAACCTAGTTTCTATTCGTATTTATTCCCGCATGTATATGTACAGAAAATGCATTAGTCAATAGCCATTATGGGCCCAGTTTGCAGAGACATGGAGCACCCGTAGCTCCCATCAACCTCCACTGGAATTGTGGATACTTGGTACCCCTGGGTACTAGAGCCTATGAGATGATGTGGCCACAGACCTCCTGTGCTACTTGTGTGTAGAGCTGTGCAAAGAATCAATTTTTCAGTTCAGTGGCTAAACCGAAACATTTAAAAAAAAATTGAATTTGTTTCGGGTTGAGCCAGAGTGAAATTTGTTTGGTGAAACAAAATGTCCCCAAAGTGTTTGTTTTCCATTAACTGAAATATTTTCTTTTGATTTTCTGTTTTTTAAAATGTTTTTACATTTAAAAAATTAAATTGTGGGAGATTCCAAAATGAAACATTTTTCTGGAATTAAAAGTCAAAATGTTTCCTTCCAGAATGAAACAAACCATTTCAACGTTTCTGATTTTTTTTTTATATCCAGCTAAAACAATTTGCCAAAATTGATCCAAATCTGCAAATTGTTTAGGATGACCCAATCTGAAAATTTTCAGCAAAAAATATTTTGCACAAAAAGTTTTGCCCAGTTCCACTTGTAGAATTACTTGGGTATTACTTGGGTAATAGCAAGCCTCCTTCCCTCCCAGCCTACCCCATCACCAGCTTATGTCAAGCCACCACAAAGACCCATATATTATGTGGAGGCTCCTCTGTTTCGCCATCCACTCTTGGGTTTAAGCAGTGGTGGCAGACTTGTGTGGGCTCTGCAGCGGCATGAACGCCACTTGAGGAATTCCAATATCATCATAATTACTATTATTATTACTGTACAGCCTAGGAGCCCTAGTCAGGGATCAGGACCCCATTGTGCTAGGTGCTGTACAAACACAGAACAAGACAGTCTCTGTCCCAAAGAGCTTACAATCTAAATAAAAGACAAGAGACAATGGATAGATACAGACAGGCAGCTGGGGAAGTACAAGGAAACGAGACAATATTGTTGAGCATGATAGGCAGTAGTCTGGGAAACCAGCAGCTGAATCCTCCTGTTTTTTATAGACTTATAGTGCAACAGTGACATTTGCAGTGCTCTATACTAAAATTATGAGAGAAAACCTTGAGCAGCTGGAAAACATCAGACTTGCAAGAGTAAATCAAAGCCTTATTAACAACCAACTGAGGTACCCTATAAAATCCTGTATCAAGAGTCCAGCTTTATCATATGTCTAACAAACTAGGATCTGGCTTGCAGCAATAGTATGTCATTTCTGAGTAGCATTATGGAAATTCTCTATTTCTCGACATTCCATCTGAACACTATTTCTGAATCTATATCAGCTATGAAATCATGACACATGAATTCCCATCTGTAACACTATCCACTGTGAAGTACTTGCCTATACGTATTATTATAAATGTTATAAATTATAAATTAACAAAGTACTTGATTTGCACATTGCACGTGATAATCATTAGCTACAGTAATGTGCAAATCAAGCACTTTGCTAATTATCAATGTGATCCTAAACAAGTAATTACATGTTTTGGCTTCCTAGTAATAGAGTTCCAATTTTAACATTGCTGTCTTGTATGAAATGGGCTGATCCTGAACTTGATGGCCTCTTGCTTTGTTATAGGAAGCCGGCTTAATACTCATACAGTAAAGTTCCATGACCTCATTCTAGCTTTAAGTGGTCATTATTTGGCTGTTGATTAATCCATCTGGCGGACAGCTCACCTGTCTGGCAGACAGCTCACTTACCAAATCTCTGGATGTGCAACTTCATTCCATGATGGATTAAAATGAACACTCGTTCAATAGTTTCCCACTGTGGCACATGTGCTCCTACCCAAAATCGGGAGAGACGCACACACAGCTCATGAGTATAGGTGAACCCCGGCCAACTTGAATTTACCAATTCAGGACTACCTCCAGAACCTTCCAAAGACACATCTGAAATCTTGCAAGGTTTTTGGGGATTGGGCTAAAGTTCTTAAAGCATCCTCATTCCATCCTTAGGTACACTGGAAAGAGTTCTGGGATAATGCTAATGTCCCAAACAAACATCTGATTGCCAACCCCACTAAAAAACTCCTAGGCTTCAACCTACCCTGGAAACAATGGTTTGCATTCAACCATTTCAGAACTTTGCACAGCAGACGCTGTCATCTCTGACAGCTCTGCAAGATGAGAGACAATGCACAATGTGACAGTGCACGCCAGTCGCAAACTATGGATCACATTGTAAATCAGTGCCCGCTTTGATTGTTTGTCAGTGGCATGTCAGACGTATGTCAAACCACTTCTGAAGCTACTCACTGGTTCACTAATCTGGACTTAAGTTATTTGAACATTGCTACTCACCTCTCTTGCCTTAGGATAGGAAATTTGCCTCTAACACTTTAGAAAAAAGTGTAAGCTATCCCATTGTATTGGGATTTCCGTATCATTCAGACCATATTGTCATTGTTACAGCAGGGCCCATACAGTGATGAGCTGGAGGGGCTCACAAAAGCCGCTTGTTGACAGAGCCAGTTTGGGGGCCCTGTAAAGGAGAATTTTATCTTTACTTTTTTAAAAGGCAGTCTCTAGCTCTTTCCCTTGCAAAGATAACCTTGAAAATGTAAACATGTTGTGCACAAATGGAGTGCTAGGATTGACAAGAATATGCAGCTGGGCTCAATTTCTGCAGCAGGAAGTTGGAAAAGACTTAAAGATTCCCCCTCCGCCCCCCCGTACACATTGGTTATGTAAATTGTGTCAGTTATGTTTGGGGTATATATCCCAAAATCTCCAGCGTGGCCCTCTGCATAGTGATGTGATAATCATGGAGAGATAGCAGCAATTGTTTCACAACATGCTCCAAAATGCTAAGGTTGTTAAAGTATTCAGCCCTCTCGGAATACGCTCTTTACTGCCATGACCTCTTGCATCTTCCCCCTGTAGCTATAGGTCCACATAGGCAATGCACTGTTAGTCCCTGCAGCTCCAAGCCAGCTGCTCCAGCAATGCATGAGGAAGAGGAGAAGACATGGCCAAGTTGCTGCTACACCAAGTGGGTGTCCTGCAGCCCAACTCTCTCCCTATTAGTGCCTGCCTGCCCAGCTGTCAACCAAAGTTTGAAGAGCTCATACTGGGAGGGAGCCTGGAGCTCTGTTCTCCCACCTGCTAGCCTAGGCGAAATCCATCGGCTACTCACAACAGCTAGGGGAGACCTCCCACATTCATTGGACACCTGCCTGCATCAAGAAGTAAAGAGGGTCCACTTCTTCAACTGACCACACCCTACCCACAGAAGGGACCTCCTCTCCACCCATCCAGCCCCTCTACAGTCAGAGAGCAGGACAACCTGCCTGCCACCACTGCTGTAAAAGAAGCTGCAGGATAACATGTCTGCCACCACCAGCATGGTGTGAGGAAGAGCACTGGAGCATGGTGGGTTGTGAGGTACTGGGGCCCAGGGTAGGGATGGGAAGGATGGAGGTGGGGGAGTCTGTAATGAGTGGATTTCTGGGAGTAAAAAATATGTACAATTAATCAGGTTTTGTCTGGAGTTTGTGTGAGGGAGAATGGGATTGATGGATTTGTGTTAGGGGGAGTATTCTACCCAGGGAATGTCACATGTATCACCGACAGAGGGGGAACATTTCAGGGAGCCCCTCATTAAAATCTTGGCAGCACATTCTTGGACCAATACCTAAAACTTCAGAGACAGGGAAACATGCTTATCATGTTCCAACTGTGTGATCCCATGCATGAGGAAAAGTTCCTTCCTATCTCCCATATCCTAGTAACTCACTCCATGAAATAGGAGGTTTAATTAATCTGCTGCTTCTTAATTTTCACATTCATAGCTACAAAATGGTCATAAAATGGCTATTGGCTTAGCTGAATGTGATGTGTTTTCACAGCAAAACTGTATTAGTTACACTGTGATTTCAAGGAAGCAGCTGTTCTATATTTTGATTGATTTGGTCCACTGGAATTGCATCCTTTGTAAAGCTACAGCAAATGCAGCTCGGACTTCTAGCACTTTAACAGCATGCTTATGCTATCAAAGCCCTCAGAGACATATGCAAAGTAACGTGCTTTGGTTCCTAGCTCTGGGTTTCACTCTGGGCCTTTGAATTGGATGAACTCAATAACTCAAAGGAAGCACACAAAAAAACAACCCTGCAGATTTTCACCAGATTTTAAGGTAAAGCCATAAATAAACTCAGGTCAATTCAATTTTTTGTCACGCTTGCTGCAGTTAAGTGCTGCTAATATTTTATCAAAAGGCATCTCACAAATATATCCCTTACACACACACACACACACCCCGTTAGCCAGTAGTAGCTTTTGTAGTAAAAGGTGGGGAGGTGGATGTATGCTTGCGGAAAGGAGTCGGGGGAGGGTTTAGGGAGTCAGTTTGCTCTCCCATTTAAACAACACTACTTTTCACACCGCTCTAATACAGATCGCTTGGTTTTCTTACTGAAGTGCAGAGTCGGCCAAGAGAACACAAACCACACCCCATTCTGGAGGCTAATCACAGAGACAGCAGTCCCACAGCTAAATATGAAATTAACAAGAATGGGCCTGATGGAGCAGTGCAGCGCTGTCCCTATACTCTAGCTAGATTGGTGCAAAGGAGCCATAGGACAGCCTCAATCTCTCCCCTTGGAAGGTCCACTGCTATGGGGAGCTTCTTCACCACCACCACCACAGGCCTGGCTGCAGGGACCATTCCAAGGCAGAAGTAGCATGTGGCAGGCATGGATCTGTGCTCCAGCAATTCTTCGCCCTTTTAGTGGCCCTCAGGATGGCTCTAGGGACTGTGTACCCAGGAGCGCCGCCAGCTTTTCCAGCGCCCTAGGCGGCGGAAGGTCCCGCCCCCAAAATGCCGCCCCCAACAGCGGCGGCGGAAGGTCCCGCCCCCAAATTTCAACGGACGTCCGGGGCGCCAGCGCCCCGCAAATAGTAGCACCCTAGGCGACCGCCTAGGTCACCTAATGGGTTGCGCCGGCCCTGACTGTACCTGAATAGGGAAGATGCCAACTGCATTCCATCCATCCTTGGCTGGTGGCTGATTGGGGCCCATGTTTTCATCTCAATTATTATTGTTTTTAACGTATGTGTGCTGCCCACGGCCCCCTCCTCTAAGTGTTCAGTCCAGATCCTTGTGGGGCTACGGAGCTGCGCAGGCAGGAGGAGAGCTGGGGAGGCTGCCGCTGTGCTGCAGCCAGACCACCTCCTACTTATACTGGGGGAGCCAGAGAAAAAGACTGGAGGGAGACTCCTAAAGCCCTTTTGTCAGTATCCGGTTCTGACCTGCGTTGCTTTAATAAATGACTTAGAACTGTGACTAGCCAATCAAAGAAGCAGGATTTCTAAATGTCACTGTATAATGCAGAGCGACTGCCATCACTGACTGAACTTATGTTACCTCTCCCTCATGCATACGATTTCCTGGAACTGTAATTTTTCTTAAGTAATATTTCCCTAGCCGTTCAGTCAAGTATCCAAAGGAAAAGGTTTCTGAATCATGTTCCTAATTCAAATTAAAGAGCTTGACCAATTGTGTGCATCACTCTCCACTGGCAGCACTACAAAGAGTACACAAGCAAGATGAAAACTTCTTGCGCTTGAACAGGAGCCAAACTTAACTCTTAAGTTCCATGCAAACAGCACTGTTGCAGTCAGTGGTGCTGCAGGCGTGTCATCAGGCACAGTATGAAACCCACAGCTAGAAAAGTGCCTATGGCTGAAATACAGCCACCTGCAAAACAAGCCCTGGAATCATCCCTGCCCATTCAGTCTTGCAAAATGTCATCCATTCCATAGCATGCCTCCAGCTGGCTACCTGATGCAGTTCTGTTTAGATCCCAAGGACCCTAGATGGCGCTGTATCACCAGCTGAGGAGACAGAAGTCATACACTAGAAATCATATTGGGGGGAGGGGGGCGGGGGGAAGAGTAGGCACATAAATGCAGCTCAACAAGCAGAATAATCTGAACATGAGCAAACTAGTATGCTGTGTTTGTTCGCTCTGCTATCTATAGACACAGAAAACCGTGACTACTTTGCATAGTTATCATGAAAGTCCAAATTCTGCCTGGCCCCTCACACGGGTGCACAGTGTTCGGTGGGGGGAATGTCGCAAGGACCTTTCTCCTTCTGCCCTGCCCCTGCACAGTCTGTGCAAGAGCCAGGCACAGTACCCCTAAGGGGATGGGGAGGAGACAGGGCAGATCCATAGTAGCCCCAAAGGGACGGGCACAGTGCAAGGGGAGTAAGGATGTAGTACCACATGTGCAGGGCCATCCCTGGAGGGTGTGGGGCCCGGGACAAATCAGCCTTCCTGCTAGTCTCCTCGCCATCCACCCGGGGCACCTGCCACTGCTCGCCTCCTCACCCCCAACCCCACCGTCCGCCTGCCACTCACCTCCCCGCTAGTCCTCTCACCGTCCGTCCAGTGCGCCCACCCCTCCACCCGCTGCTCTCCTCCTCGCCGTCCGCCTGCCTGTCACCTCCTCGTTCACCTCCTCACCCTGCTCGCCTGCCCGCCTCACCTCCTCACCTGAATATCGGGACAAATGGCATCCCGACCGTACATCGGTCGGGACACGGGACAAAGGGCTAAATATCAGGACAGTCCCAGTTTTATCGAAGCGTGGGGCCCCCCATAGTGCCCCGATTCGCCCTACCCAAGGGACGGCTCTGCACGTGTGCTTTCATTGTGTGCCAGCGAACTCTGAGAGGGATCCTGCCTCCTTGGAGCAGAACGCCTCCTACTGCTCACCTGGGGGCAGTCGGGCACCCCTCCACTCCGTACTATGGCTGTGCCTTCAGGGCAGGAGTTAGCCCTAAGGGACTGAAAACGATGTTTATTTTAAAGCCCCTTTTGATATAGCAGTGGTCGGCTTTTATAAGTGCACTCACTCACTTGCTATATCAAGAGGTTTTAAAATAAACCTAGTCCCCAGTCACTTCACTATAACAACACAACTGCTATGTGAGGTTTTTTATGATAATGGTTTTTTAAAAGCCCTCAACAAAACCAAATCTAGATTTAAAGCAGTGCATAAGAATACGCTGCTTCAAGTGGATGATGAGTGGTCAATACTGTGCGTGTGAGTAAACACTACTCCTCATCCACACTGGGGATTGCAGCAAGCCACTGGAGTACCTGCACCAGTACAAAACCACTACTGCAGACAGGCAAATCTGCTACAAGCCCCAATTTGCACCAGAGTAGCTTACCCCATTTTCCAGCAGGCTAGCCTTGTTTCTGCTTTGTTTGTCTACGCTAGGAGTTTGCACCAGTGCAACAACACTGATGACTGGTTGCTGGTGGTATAGCTGAAGCAAATCTCTCATGTAGACAAGGCATGAGTAAGGGATGCAGAGGAAGACCATCAATAAGTAAATGTTGCTTATTTTTATTTCACTGTGATCACCAACCAGCAGAATGGTGACCCCCCTCCATGATTGTCTGAAAATGTCTTCCAATCCCCATCTACCATAGCCTCTCCCCACCAGTTTTATAGCCTTCCAGTTGTGGGCCAAGATTGATGTCCATGTTTAGTTAGCTGCTGTGTTTAGTTCAAACAGCTGATTGATTGAAAGCATCTGCCAGCCTGTGTTTGATTACCCTAAACAGCTCATCGTATTAAGAGAGGTCTGCTGAATCTCCACACATTACATTTCCTACTGAGACTGTGCAGTCAGGAGGATTTCTCCTGCTGTTTCTCATGAACAAGAGTTGTGTTAGCTAAGGTAACAGCATTATTAGTTTCCTTTCCAAATGGATAAGAAAAGAGTCAAGGACTGATGCAGTGTGGGATGGCAATAAAACAGAATTCTGCTTTAATCTTCCTGTGTTGCTTTTGAAAGTTGATGAGAGATAGAAGCCAGGAACAAACCGGCTTTCTCCATGATTTACTGGAGGGAAATCATACTCTCCAGGGGAAGCATAGGAACATTTTGCAGGTTTTGTAAGATATTGCTCATGGTGACTATCAACTTCAGTCACAGTAAATCAACATCAGCAAAGGTACAGGAAAAGCAAGAACTATAGTTGAAAGCCACTGTTTCATACTGGTAGTTTCAAACAGTTTGCTAACTGCTATAGAAAGTGAGGTGTAAGGAACACTGAAGACATGCCTAGTTAAAAGGGGGAATGTTTTCCAGCAGCCTTGAAACTCCCTTTCTATTGGTCACTGTGTGCTAGCCTCTGCTTCCAGGTGTTGTAGCCTCCACAAGGAAAGAGTCAGATGTGATAGGAAATTTACTGACTCGTCTTTTTACGAAAGGTGGGCAAAATCTTCTGCAGAACACAGCCACTGATCACAGCTGGTACTCGAGAAGGAGCTAGGATGCTGTGTTTTAGATTTGCAAAATCTCCTCAGTTGGATTTTGGTTTTTCAGGGTGTTGCATCCTACAAGCTCATCTTTAAGCAGGGCAGCCTCAGAATTTAATGTCACACACTTACTCCACGGCTTCCAATTTTCTGACCTCAACAGCAGAGTTATAGATGGCACTGCACTGATGCATAGTTTTTGTCTGAAAGACAATGCCAGTGTGGTCATTAAGGGACAGAGCGTGACTGGCTTTTGGAAAGGAAAAGTCGAACCTCCCTCCTCCTTGGGCACCCTGCATGAAGACCATTTACATTCACACTCCCTGTGATCGCAGAGGCATAAGGCATGCTCTGGCTATGTGCCCCTGGGGATGAAGATCATATTGAAGGCAGACCCATGCCCCCTTTCTCCACATTGTGCAGCAGAGCAGGCTGGGTGGACTGGTGAGGGCCATGCCACAGGAATGGATGTACCAGTTGTGCTCTGGAGGCAGTTTCTACCTCTGGTAAGCCTCCTGTGGGAATCCCAGTCTGATGGGCCTCCGGAAGACTGTTGGACTGCAAACAGCCTCTACAGGTTTAACTGTATGAGTGTGGGGTGCCTAGAAAAGGGGTGGTTTTAAGTGTGTGTGGATGCATGAGTAATTAGAGAAGGTACAGTGGTTTTCATGGGGATGGGGAATATCTAGAATCCCTTACCTTGCAGTTAAGCCTAGCAGAGGAGTTCCAGTCCAATGGTCTTCCTCAGGTCTATAAGCCCAGGGCTCCTCTCTAATAACTACAGGAGGTCTGTCAGAGGGAGCAGACTTCAGCAGGAGAGGTGAGCTGTGAATCTGACAACTTAGGCTTCATCTCTCCCTTTCAAAGAGGGGTTAGCAGAGGGTGAAAAGGGGCAGGGAAAGTTGAAGCCCAAGTTTCAGAGATGAGGAACTTGCAGCTCCATTACAGCTGTAGTGTTGGAGAACGGAAGTAGCTGATGGATCGGAGCAGTTCCATTGGCTTTTCTTGGTGGAGATCAGTTGAGTTATGATAAATAAAAGGAATTGCTCTCTTAGTATTTAATTTTAAAGTTCTGGAAAAAGTGGCCTATGCCTGTGATACTTAAAAATAGAGAATTTCTGGGAGAGAGACAGGAAAAGATGGTTGGGGTTGTTTAGCCAGCAGATTCCTAAAAATAAGAGACTGTCAGGATAAAATTTCAACAAGGGAACATTTCTTAATGTTGCTTCTGCAAAAATTAATAAATAGTCTTCAAAAAAGTGACATGGAAAATGCAATTGTTGTCTGAACAGCCAGTGTGCCAAATTTTGCAGCCTGAGTCCAATCATTAAAGTGTGAAATAGAAGGCTTTCCAATTTTGTACCAATCGCAACCCGACCTCCGCTGTAGAGTCACTACTGATGCCTGCCATTATTTTAGATGGGGCTGGCAGCATTACCTATTATGAAGGATGCCTCACACTTCCCATTAGAAGACCTTGTTGTCAGTTGCTCATAACTTTACCAAACTTTAACTGTTCAGGATGAACTTTTTCCTGGCAAATGTCTGCCTCTGGCTGAATTTTGTTTTTGGAAAGTTTCAGCCAAAATGCTTCAGCCATTTCCATGAATGAGTTTACAGAAAAATACACCATTTAGCTTATGTTAAAAAACTGGTGACCTTTAATTTAGAAGCTCCCGCTCCCCCCAGGCTGTGGAGCACTTACTTGAAGTTTGAGAAGCAGGTGGCCTTTGTGTCAGGAATGTGCCTTTTGCCATTCCCATGAAAATCCACCCAAATTATCAGCCTTTGAAAAAGCACAGCTCTCACATGTTCTGTAGAGATGA
Source organism: Platysternon megacephalum (assembly GCA_003942145.1). NCBI lineage: Eukaryota > Metazoa > Chordata > Testudines > Platysternidae > Platysternon > Platysternon megacephalum. Next base: position 4,552,002 of record QXTE01000043.1, read on the forward strand.
TTTATAGTTTAGCAGCTGAAATCTCTAAAGGTTCCATCTGCACTGAGCATACTCCAGCCCAGGGTGAACAGGACTTTCCCTGTAATTGCAGCTAAGGGTGGCTGGGCCAGGCACAGGCCCCAAAACTGAAAGCACGGAGTCTGTCTCTTCGGTGCATGCAGTGCCTCATCTTCTGGGCTCAGGCAGTATGGAGAAGGACACTGCTTAATCTGAATGCACAGGGATCAAGAGCCAGACCTGGGATGTGGGGGAGTAGATTGGGATAAGGGGCCGGAGGTGGAGGAGGGGAAGACTGGCACTGGAGGCTGGCAGGGAGGGAGATGGTGGCTGGGACTGGGAGCCAGGGAGGGAAATGGGAGGGCTGGGAGAGACATTGAAGCTGGGGCAGGGAACTGGGATCAGAGACAGAGCTGAGGGGGTGAGGGGGGCTGGAACTGTCAAGACTGGGATTGGGAATTACTGGGCAGGGGAGACATATCTAAAAAGGAACCAGGGTGTGAGGGGACAACTGGGACAGGCTGGGCAAAGAGAGCTGGACAAGGAGCCCAGTGAGGTGGGGACATTGAGACTGGAGGAGGAGCCCAGGGTGGGAGACTGCGATTGGGAGCCAGTGGGAATTGGGAAGATGGGCAGGGGGGATCAGTGAGTAGATGATGGGGAGAGAAACAGCTTAGAAGGAGATGTTGGGAGGGGAGGAACTGGGACTGGTGGGGCAAGGAGACTGGGACTGGGTGTGGGGAGGGGGCAGATGGTTGCTCAGAGGGGAAGACTGGGACTGGCTTGGCAAGGATACCTGGAGTGGGATGAGGAGCTAGAGAACTGAATACCAGTTAGATGAGGAGAACGGGTCTGGGATGAGGAGCCGGGAGTAGGGAAGAGACTGGGCAGGGCAGAAGGGTTCAAGCTTGGGGTGAGGCCTGTAGGATTCCCAACACTGTATTTCAAAAATAAGGGACTGTTCTCTTAGCATCCCCGCCCCACCTCTCCTCCTGATAGTATATTCTTCATCAATAATAATTAATAAGCAGTACTCATCTACATTCACCAGGCATATTTCTATCTGCTTTTTGCAGCACTCAGCAAGTCCTGGTCTTGTTGTACACAGATGAAAAAAATAAGGGACTTCCCTTGTAATAAGGGACTGTTGGTGATCCTAGGCGGGGAGAGGGGGGAATAGGCAGACGGGTCTGTGCCCACTAGAGACACTACCCTACGGAGCCTGGAATGCAACCCAAAATTCCTGGGGTTCTCAACATTCCTCTGCTGTCAGCAAATATCTGTGAAACCTATTGGCAAAGTGTGTATCTCATCCCCCCATCTAGCGCTGGGCCACATAGAGGAGACACCTACCATTGCTATTAGTTACTCTCTTACCTCAATTGGCAGAGGTCTGTGGTGGATCTAAAGGTTCCAACCCTGCTGATGAACTATGTGGATGGCAATATGATGCCACATGATGTTATTTCGGGGGAGGGTTTAATCTGGGAAATTCCACACATTTTTTGTATGTAAAATATTATTTAGGGTTGCAGAGTCAAGCACACAAAAGTCAATCTTAATTCTGGCATTTTCTGACTTTGACTTTGCAACCCAACTAATGTTCTTTAACGGCATGTGAGTGAGTGTAATTTTTAATATACTACACACACCTCTATTCTGAAGTTGTTACTCAAGCACAACTCCCATTGACGTAAAAGAGCTTTAGAAGCTTATGGTATGAATTGCTATATATTTTCTGTGTTCTGCAACTAAAGTAATGTTTGTAGCATCCTTGGGTACATATGCAACCCTCTGGGGTGACAGAGTTGCTACTTGCGTGCAGGAGAAATACTTAACAGCTGAATAGCACCAGATAAGTCACAATATGATCCCACATAGCTATATTTCCTCTCCACGTGGCCTCTTAGGTCCATTTATTCCCTTCTGTACTGCATAACAGAAGAGATGATCTTACCCAAGAGGAGCAACTGGGCAGTGGTTAAACTACCAGGGGAAGAGGCCAAGGTGCCATCACAGAAATTATTCTAAAATGTCTTTGTTCAGACAATAATAGAAGCGCTGTAGATCGGAGGCTTGCAAAATTCAGGCAGACTGACTAGATTAATCAAATGGCATTTTCTCTCCCTAACAGCTAGGAATCTATGGATTACGTGAAACACCATTACATTAAAGAGTTGTATTTTTAGGAAATTCATCTGAAGTAAATGCCAAAATAATATCAAAATCTTGATATCAAGAAGTAAAATATCTAAAAACTTAAATGTGCTTAAAACTCAACCACTAATCTTTCTCTCCACAAAAAAGAGAAGAATATTTCAAGTATGAGAAAGCAGAGAAATTAACTTTGGTTTTATCATGTGGTGAAGTCTACTTGAAACACAGATCTTTTTTTAGAGTGACCTACACCACACCTTCAGGTTAGTGCTGGAGTGTAACTGGTCTTATACTGCAGTAATACGTTATGGCCAAACTCTGACTAATTGACAGTGCAGCCAAATGTCAAGCATTACAGCTGTACATATGTTGAAAAGACTGTATGACAGTGGCATCATAGTACATACAGTGTGCAGAAAAGCTATTAAGAATATCATAGCTAAATAAGCCATTGTATTTATTCTTGGGAGAGTGTATACTGTTACAAAATTCAGTGAAAGACTTTTTACTCACATAACTATTGGACTACCAATATACTGAATTAGCACTCTGTGCTGTATCTGCAGAAAGAGTTCTCATCATATCTTTTACTTCTGTTGTGCACCCAGTCACATATAGGTTTAGTCATCTACATGGAAGAAACCAGTGATTTGTCAATCAAGGTGCAAAGGAAATGAACAGACTGATTATACTAGTCTTTACTGTTTCAAATTACAGACTGTTCACGCTGTAAATTAAAACTTCATACCAGCAGGATGCAGAGGGACTAGTCATTTGTCATTCTCAAACACACATCATGCACTAATGCTAATTGTCATTCTTGTAGTGGATCTCTGTGTTTGTGTGTGCAACCCAGCCTCTTGAAACAGAGGTCAAAATTCAGTGTGTTTTATGGACTAGTATGTGGTCATTGTTTAGCAAAGGAAGACGTTCTCTGAAGTAAGAACAAGAGTGTTAACTGGTGTTGTTTTTTCCCCTTAATGGCACAAGGACTTGCTAGTGTCTCAGGAGCACACACTGGATTAACTGTGACTTGGAAATCCTACAGACTAGGAATCTCATTTTACACTTGGTTTCCTTTAGAAATTACTGTCTGGGGGGTATTTACATTATCTCAAAAAGTCAGATCTGAAAAATCCCACATTCATGAGGATGCTTCGTCTTAATTTTCAATGTACAAATCCCATTCAGAAGAAAACTGAATCCCTGGTCAATATGCTGTATTATTATCTGTCACTGCATAGGTTAAAAATCTGGATAAAGTCTTTTAACAACAGTGAGAAGAAACATTAATTGGTGGCAAATTACTGAACAAGCGCTTCAGAGGAAATCTTTCTATACCTTGTAAGTAATTCCCTAGATAATATACTAATGCAAAATGATAGGGAGCGTCTATTTTTTTAAAAATATCTAAATTTTCTGACTTTCAAGTTAATTTTTTATTTTAAAACCGATATTAAAGGATTTATTTAAGGCAGAAACTTTATAAGTGGAAAAAGGGCAAAACTATCAAACAATGATTATGGATTGAACTATTTAGTACAGAATACTGGTTCCTCTCTGCTTACTTGATATCGGTGTAACTGAACAACAACAACTCACACCACCAAATAGGTAAACAAATAAAAATCATTTAGACACTACCGCCACTTCATGCAATGCGATTCACGTATTCTCAGACAAATTGAAAATTTGCTATATTAGTAAATTAAAGCCCACCTACCTTCACAGGTCCATACTCGTAATCAGATCCCTGCAGGAGATGCAGAAAAGACACCATGAAAATATTCAAGGTTGCCCACGGTTTGTACATTCTGATGTTTAAGATCCACAGATTACTACGCAGTTGATATCATACAGCTGGAAGGCTCTGTTTTGAAATGCATTTCTCGCAACAATTAAAAAAAAAAAAAGCTTCCAAAATTTCAGTTGTAAATCCAAACAGAATATGCACGTGAGAAAGTAAATAACTGTTGTCTCATCCAACACAATTATAATTCACCTAGACAATATCATTTCGTAGACTGTTCTTTAGATACATTTGAAAAAAGTTTTTAAGGGTTTGCTTGGTTTTATCTGATACTCTCACAAGTAACCAGGTACAGATTCACATTAACGTTATTAACTGATCTCCCATCTGGACTCACAAAGGGACTCAATTCATTTGTGGTCCAGAAAATTTGAAAATATGCTATACTCCGTGCTCTGTGTTACAGCTGCCTTTTAAGATGGTAGTATAACGGCCAATGTTTTGAGCTACAGAGAGCTGTAATCCAACTCTGTATTAAAACTTTTTTCACAACCCTCGTGGAAGCTTGCAGAAGCATGTGTCTTAAATCTGATACAGACTTTGGCAGAAACAGAGTCAAACTTTGGCTCTAATCCCATTCTGTCCCTACCAATAGCATAGCAGTTTTTAAACTAACTGATGCAATCTAGACTGCCATTATTTTAAAAAGATTACCTGAAACATGAAACTTCAGCACACGTTCTTCCACAGCACACGTATTACAATAGCTAGTTCCCTCTTTTTTTAAAAAAAAGGGGAGACGACCACATACTCTTTTATATCTTCTGGGCTGTAAGAATTGCTTAATGGAGTGTCACAAAGAAAAGTAAATAGTTTAAATAAATAATTTTCTTAAAAAGACCTTATGAAGCAATCGATTTAAAATGAGAGTCTTTATTGCAGCAAAAGAGAAATATATATTTTTGTACACCAAAACAAAATCACTTAATGCACTTTCCACACACATTTGCATATATATATGCAAAAAATGTAGCATTAACCCTCAAAAAACATTAATCACACCTACACACCTTGGTAATTAGGTATATTAAGTATATGCTACTGGCCTGATCCAGTAATTTTTATTCATATGAGTAGTTCCACTGAAGGTAACAGGACTATTCACATGTGTAAGGGTTTGCAGGATCAGACCCTAATGATGTAAATATGAAACACCCAGCTACACTCTTAACATTGCAGATCATTGGTTTCCTATCTTTGACTTCCAGGTGGCAGCTCTCTCAAATCCATTTTTTGCATTTCTGTAATCATCAATTGCTTGTATAATTTCTTCCTGGGTATTCATCACAAACGGCCCTAGGATAGAAAATAATTTTAATCCAATATTTTCAGCTGTGATCTGTTACTTAATAGAGAAATTATTTCTGAAACACACATTGTTATATTATTTGTGGCTTTAGTCTTTTGCCACCTGTTTTCTGAATGCAACATTCTACCCCTGCCAACCAGTTTGTCCCCAGTGATTGTGGCTTGACCTTGCTGTATTGGTTCATTCAGGGATGGCATGGAGTTCCCTTCCCCAGGCAGGATGTGCTGAGTCTTCCTCTCTCCTCTGTCTGTGTGTCTGTTTCTCCCCCTTCCCCTCTCCCTCCATTTGCAAGGGGAATCATAGAGTTTCAACAGGTCCTTTGCCAAAGGGGGAATTTCACCCTGTATGAATAGTGCCTTTCCCCACTACATTATAATCAGTTAATTAACTAATCATTTTAATTCAAATGCTATTTAATCTAAAAATATTTTAAACTGAAATGCCTCATTTAACATTTGGCTTCTCTGCTCTCCTTCCCACACCGCTATCCATCCCAAGTACATCACATGACCCTGTTTGCTTTACTGTAAACTTCCCTTCGGAGGCACTACTTCAGTGTGCTCTAGTGTGGGGAGGCAGTGTATCCTAGTGGCTAGAGCACTGGACTGGGACTTGGAAAATATGGGATCTCTTCCCAGCTTGGCAACCTGGGCAAGTCACTTCACCTCTCTGTGCTTCAGTTTCCCCATCTGTAAAATGGGGATAAAGATAGTGATGTCCTTGGTAAAGCGTTTTGAGATCTACTGATGAAAAGTGCCATATTAACAGCTAGGTATTATTAGTAGTGCAGAAATTCTCAACAGTATCTCTGGAAGTTCTAAGGCGTGTGTCATGGAGGAGGTCAGGGGAGATGATCACAATGCTCCCTTCTGGCCACAGATTCCATCATACACCTCTACCCTGATATAACGCGACCCGATATAACACGAATTTGGATATAACGCAGTAAAGCAGCGCTCTGGGGGGGTGGGGCTGCACACTCTGGCGGATCAAAGCAAGTTCAATATAACGCGGTTTCACCTATAACACGGTAAGATTTTTTGGCTCCCGAGGACAGCGTTATATCGAGGTAGAGGTGTATTTACAAAATGAAGTCAAATGCTGCAGGTTCAGACAGTTACCGGTATATGTAGACTCCCCTTTAAGAACCTGACTCAAAGCCCACGTAAGTCAAGAGAAGATCTCCTGTTGACTTTAATGGGATTTGAATCAAATTTTAAAGTTTTTAATGAAGGCAGGGACAAAGCAAAGAGAGTCAACAGAAGTGTGGAGAAACTCTAACTTCACTGACTTTCTAGGAAACAGCTTGCTCATACTATCTGCACCCATGGTTCCCAACTTTCCCCCTGCCCACTGCACCATGTCCTGACTCAGATGTCTTTCATTTTCCAGTACACAACTGTCACCCATCGCCTTAGTATCTGAGCACTTCCATCCCCTCCCCCACAAAAAAATCAATAGCAATAGTGAAGTCCCTAATGGATTTCATGGAGTTTTTTCAGGGTTCACATTATTTTTAAAATGTTTCAAACAAACATGGATGGAAAACATGCTAAAAGTGAAAAGTACAGTACTTTAAAAATATAGTATATTATATTTTTAGAATATAGAAATACAAAGAATACACCTTGAGTTCAACAGCACTATCTCATATACCAGGGGTAGGCAACCTATGGCACGCGTGCCGAAGGCGGCACACGAGCTGATTTTCAGTGGCACTCACGCTGCCCGGGTCCTGGCCACCGGTCGGGGGGCTCTGCATTTTAATTTAATTTTAAATGAAGCTTCTGAAACATTTTAAAAACCTTATTTACTTTACATACAACAATAGTTTAGTTCTATATTATAGACTTATAGAAAGAGACCTTCTAAAAACGTTAAACTGTATTACCGGCACGCAAAACCTTAAATTGGAGTGAATAAATGAAGACTCGGCACATCACTGCTGAAAGGTTGCCGACCCCTGTCATATACAAACAAACTGGCAGGGGAACATGGGAGGCACTGACTTTCATTTTCAATCACTGTATTTGTGATGGAGAGGAACATAACAGGCTCCAAAAGCTGGCAGGTGTGGGAGATGGCCCACATCCTTTGAATTCTTTCTGCTAGTTTACAAGACAAAACCATCAACCAACCAGCCAGTGGTTTGTTTACTAGAAATGCTTACCATGTTGTACCACGGATTCCTTAATCGGCTCACCAGCGACTAAGACAAAATGGCTTATTTCAGGACCCTAAATTGATAAATGGAATGCATTAAATAGCAACATATATTTAGATTATGTTATTATAGATTATATTTAGAAAGACATTTTACAGACTGTCACAGGCTGGCTGGCCCTTTATAGGGAGATAGGCTCAGCCTCGCCTGTCACAGATTAGCCTCTGCAACTGATCCTGACTGGCTGGGGAGCAGGTGGCTCAATTCATATATCAGACCCAGCGAGGGAAGAGCTGGGTGATGGGGGAGCGGGGAGGCTCAGCTGGAAGAGAGCTACAGGGGGAAGGGGTCTCCTGTGACTGGCCCTGGAAGGAGAGGGTGGCATGGCCGGAGGAGGCTGGGAAAGACCAACCTCCCGGCAGATGGCCTGGGAATAAGTATCCAGTCCGGGGAGAACCAGACTAGGGAAAGGACTCCAGAGAAGAAATCCCGAGGCCAGTGGCTCAAGTCGGGGCTGGGCCTTCAGCACTGTAGGAATGGACATGGTGAAAGGTAGCCCAGGAGCAGCAGAAGACCCTTTGGTTTTATGCTCTTTGGACTGGAGACAGCTACTTGACAGGGCTTCCCTGAGGGGAGGTAGGTCTGCTGCAGGATGGTTCTTGGGACTAAGAGGGAAACAGAGGCGGAGTCACTGCTGCCCTGTGCCACAGCAGGCCTCATGGGAGCACAGGGAAGTGGTGCCACGCAGACAAAACAAGGAGCAGATAGTTTTCCTCTGGTATCAAATTATTTCTGTATAGTATCTTCCCACATGTATACTTTAGTGTGAAAATTCAGGTGAGAAAATAAATTCCTTTCAGGTATTTAACAACAGATTATACCCAAGGACGGATCCAGACCAACAGCTCCACATGCCAAACAAAACAAAAAGAGAAGCACTGGAAACAAAAATCATCTTAATCCAGAGACATGTAGCAAAACATTAGGGCATGATTCTATGAAGCCTGCTCACTGTAGTCCATCAAAACCAATGGGACTACTCACATGAAAAAGGATTTATGGGATCAGGCCCTAGATTATCACCAATTAAACTGGTAGTTTCAGGCTGCAACAATAAAATATGAGCTCAATAGAAGCAGCTAATTAATCCTGACCTCAAAATAACATATGACTTCATCACATTTTTTGCATTTGAAACCATTAGTTATAGGATTCTGCATCAATTCAAGTTTCTGTACTAAGCAAAGTTCAGGAAGCTAACATAATTCCCAGCTAAAATCATTAAGCAAGTATTTGTAAGTTGATCCTACGAGGGGATCTACACATTCCCTATAACTAATCCACACACAGAAGACCTTTTGTTCTCCTTACAATTACAAGGAAAAAAGAAAAATTGGGTCATTATCTCAAGTGTCTCAAATAAGGATCTAATTTAGCTTTAATAAGATATTTATGACACAGCAATTAAATGCTGATTTTAGGTTTATCAATGAACAGACAGCAGCAAAGAATCCTGTGGCACCTTATAGACTAACAGACGTTTTGCAGCATGAGCNCAGACACACATCATTAAACTTCTAAAAGATGGTTTTAGTAAAAAAAAATGTTGTTAATATCATGACTGTTGCAACCAGAAACTTCACTCTAGACATACTAGCACAGTGTTTTGGAAATGTAAAGCTAAGTGCTGAGTTTGATCTGTATATATTTTTTTTATTACTAATGATCAGACAACCAATTTAGGCCCTGATCCTGCAAGTTACTCTATGCTGGTGGACCCCTGAATGCAGGCAGAGAAATGGGGCGCTGTGCCAGCACAGGATTCTATCTGTACCAAGCAGTTTTCAGGATCAGGGCCTTAGATATCTGCAGGATGATTGTTCATGAATTCACTGCTCAGTAGTATAGATAGTAGCATAATCTGGCCCTAAGGCCTAGCCCAGAACAGGGGGCAGTGCAAGGCCCATACAGCCCAACAGGAAGATCCAGGAGAGCTGGTAAAAAAAAATGCAGAAATAAATCATCAAAATGTAGAATACTTTGAAATTCTGTATGGGAGACACTGTGCCCAAATCTCCTGGAAACAACAACTGCTGTGCCACCCCTTATTTCATATTTATTACAGCAGCACCCAGAGAGATTTTCCTGAGGATCAGGGCCCTATTGCGCTAGGCGCTGTACATACACATCCAAGGAGATGGTCCCTATGCTGAAGAGGGTGCAATATCCCATCTGTAGCAAGCCAGAGCTACTGGCTGCTGTGGAGGAGTGGTATTCCAAAACCCTGCCTCCTCTCTGCCCTTTTGATGCAACTCACACCCTTAAAGGCACTAGCCCACAGAGCCACTGATCTGGACAGCAATGGCTATAATTAGGGCCCTACCAAATTCACAGTCCACTTGGTCAATTTCATGGTCATAGAATTTTAAATAATAAATTTCATGATTTCAGCTATTTAAATCTGAAATTTCACAGTGTTGCAACTGTAGGGTACTGACCCAAAAGGGTATAGAGGGGGGGCATCGCAAGGTTATTGTAGGGGGATTGTGGTACTGCCACCCTTACTTCCATGCTGCTGCTGGCTACGGTGCTGCCTTCAGAGCTGGGTGGCCGGAGAGCGGCAGCTGCTGTCTGGGAGCCCAGCTCTGAAGGCAGCGTCACCGCCAGCAGCAGCACAGAAGTAAGGATGGCATGGTATGCTATTGTCACCCTTACTTCTGTGCTGCTGCCTTCAGAGCTGGGCCCTCGGCCAGCAGCCGCCACTCTCCGGCTGCCCACTGCCACCCTTACTTCTATGCTGCAGCTGGCAGTGCTGCCTTCAGAGCTGGATGCCTGGCCAGTAGCCGCCGCTTTCTGGCCAGCCAGCTCTGAAGGCAGTGCAGAAGTAAGTAAGGCAATACCATGACCCCCCCTACAATAACCTTGGAACCCCGCCGCTGCCCCCTTTTGAGTCGGGACCCCAAGTTTGAGAAACACTGATCTCCCCTGTAAAATGTGTATAGTATAGAGTAAAAGTACACAAAAGACCAGATTTCACGGTCCATGACACATTTTTCGTGGCCGTGAATTTGGTAGGGCCCTAGCTATAATTGTGGCTTCCTGCAACCCAGGAGATAAAAGAGAATGGAAGCTCTTTGTACTCTCTCCCCTTTGCACGCCTATGCATGGGCTGACTACCGTGTGGCCCTTAACATGTGTTTATATGACATGTAGTCAGAACACAGCTGAAATGGTTACCAAACATTAACTACAAAGTGGTGCAATGAATTCACAAGTCTTTTGTTTTTCTTGTTATTTCAAAAATGCCCTCAAATGTTATAAAATAGAATAATAACCCCTCGCTTTTCACTGTAAAAAAATCTAAGAGGAAATCTAACATAAAAAAGAGGGGAAGAGAAAAATATTAAATATGGGGATGAAAGAGTTAAGGTACTGGACAATAGGAAAAAAAGGAGAAGAGGCAGGTTTCTGGTGGAGTGAATTCCACATCCAATGCCCACTATAGCAAAGACCTGGTCACATGCTAGAATCTGATACTCTGCTGTGGTCCTTAGAGGGCAAGTGGTGTCAGAATGTAATTACCTGTCCAGATGAGGGTTATGGAGGAGGTAACAAATATAGCCACTAAAGGTGTAAAAACCAAGATGAACAATTCCAAGTCAACTTGATACTTCATAAGCAGTCAATGTACAATGTACAATAAGCAAGGACAGTGTAATATGATCCCAGTGCCCTGCATAATTAAGAGACTGTAAGCTAAAGAGATGAACTGTTGGATGCTTTGCAAGGAGGAAATTACAATAATAGAACCTCATTGTCTTAAAGGCACGTATTGCTGTTGCAAAATTGTCATGGGACACAAGGGTGTAGACTGCACCAATTGCACAACTGAATAAATACTTTTGGACCATGCCAAACATATGATTTGTCAAGGAAAGACAAGACTGCAAGTCACATCAACATCCTTAACCTTGCTCACTATCTACAAGTGATTCCCTTTAATGAGCAAGCAAGAGAATCCACATGGCTACTCCTACCCATGACTTCTGTATTGCTAGTGCTGCAGACAAGGTAGATTTATTTGGCATTTAACTTCCCCCTCAGTCAGAACAATGTTACATATTTCAGCAGGGAATAAGATCAACAAAGTTGATATACTATCTGTTGGGTTTTTACTGCAGTCATTTGCTTACAGATTACACTAAAATTCGATTTTTCACACTTGCTGTCTGGTCACCCTAACAGTGAGGTAAGCAAAGTGGCTACTGATTGAGAGTTCACAGGATATCAAAGAAATCTGACTGAACATTCCTCACTGACTGAACAGCTTTGGTAACAGATTGTATCATGGCTGCACCTTGGGGTGGAGGTCAGATTATATCCAAGTGGCAATTACATTTCTTTGAAGATGATGTACTTTATAACAGAAACAGAAGATGTAAGATTGGTTTTCCCATGTGCATTTTAGACTCAGGACAAACCCTAAGCAGTTAGTGGGACCACATGCATGAGTAAGGTGAACAGAATTCAGTCCATCATGGTGGAATGCAGAAAAAACCCTGATACCTGTGAACTCATCATAGTTACATAAAAATGTAAGTGGAATGTTGGCACTTTTGGAGTTTTAATCAGATCTCTTGTGCTATAAATTTTCTGGTGATAAGTGACACAAAATACCTTGTTTCCATTTGACCAGCAAATAGGGTGGTCAGGTGTCCGGTTTTCAAGAGGAAAGTCTGGTTGTAAAGGGGACCTGACAGTGTCTGGTCAGATCTACTGACCGGACGCCCAAAGTCCAGTTACTGTGGGCCAGGGACGTGGGGAGGCACCGAGTCATCACCTGTGCCAACCCCTACTCAGCCAGGGCCAGCTCCTACCTTCATCAGGCGGCTGCAGCTCCCAACCCCAGCTCCACAGGCGAGTCCCTCCTGACCCACGCGGGGGGGGGGGGGGGGGGGGGGGGGGGGGGGGGGGGGGGGGNTCAGGGGAAAGGGGTGGTGAAGGGTGTCTGGTTTTTAAATATTACAAAGTTGGCAACCACACTGGCAAAGTCCTAGGGGCTGTCTCTCAGTTGTGCTAAAGGTTCTCTCACGTTGCTCTGTCAGAGAGTAAAGAGGCCTTAGAGTGAGCAGAAATGGCTCCCTGAGGCCCAGTTCCCAGCCTCTGATGGAGAGAGTGTGGCCCAGATGTACTATGACAATTTTCTACTTCCCAGCACCCAAAGGAGACCATGAGAAGTAGAGTGTAAACTGCAGCTGCCCTTAGCCTAACTTACACCAGGGGCCAGACAAGATTCCGCCTGGCCCTAGCATATAAGGAGTGCAAGGTGGCTTAAAGCCGCTTTTATTCTCCCTATATATCCCCCCTTCCATCCTTGCGCAAAATGCAGGAACTGAGTAACTGATGCCTGGATCCACCAAGGGACTTAGGCACTTAGAAAAATCACAGAGCAAACTGTGATCCACAAAGCTGAGTTAGTTGTCTAGGCTAGGCAGGGAGCCGCTTAAGCTAGCCAGTGGGAGAGATGGATGAGAGGGGTGTGTGCTAAGCTCTGTCCCTCTCACAGAGTTAGGTGCCTATGTCCAGGCTGCAGGGAGGCGCTTATCTCTGCTTGTGAACCACGAGCCAAGGGAAGACAGGCACTCCTCCACTAACAAACATGCAGGGCCTATCCAGTAGGTGTGCTCAGAGGCTGCCTAACTCCACCCAAAACAGCCAGGGAGTGGGGGAGGAGGAGGAGCTGGTTAAAGTCCCCCTGTCCCTGCCTGATGAGGAGAACAGGAGTCTGCCACCTCTCAAGGGAGTGCCCTAACCATGAGGCTACAGGGTATTCTGATGTGGGTTTCCCTGTATCTCTTCTATTGCAGTTATTCCACTTTAACTGAATAATTAAATATTAATGGAGCCAGAGAGTAAGAATGACTATCGCCTAGTGGTTAGAGCACTCACTTGAGAGGCAGCAGATCCCTGAACAAATCCCTTCTCCCTCTGAGGCAGAGGGGGAACCTGAACTTGTGGTCTCCCCCATCCCACATGAGTGCTTTCACCACGGGCTAAAGTTTATAAATGAGCTCCCGCTCTGCCCAGGCCATTTTGTGTGGAGTTAGTTGGCCTCTGAGCAGACCCAATAGATCTGGCCTCACAGGTTAGTTAGGCAAAGGCGTGCCTATCTTCCTCCAGTTCATGGGTTGCTTTATGGTTTAAGCAGAAGATAGGTGCCCAGGCACCTAGAGTAGGGACAGCAGTGCCTATGTCCAGAATCAGGCATAGGACCCTAGGGAACTTTTACTACAAAAACTTAGGCATTGAGCAAGATTAGGCACCTGCAGAGGTAGGCAGCAGCTGGGTGGGAGTTTTGAGGATCAGAGTGGTGCCTAAAAACAGGACTTAGGTGCCTAAGTACCTTTGCAGATATAGGCCTGAGTAAGATCTCAACAGAGCAGCTCGCCTGGCTCGGCATGGAGGCTCCGGAATAAAGACAACCTCCCTCCATATTCCATAATGTAATCTTCTCAAAGAAAGATAGTAGGTATAATGGAGATAACAGGTAGGGGAACTATGGGTGAACTGAGCTAAATTACGGGGTTTGAGTTGGATATATAGACAGCAGGCCGAAATTAGGACAGGATGACATTTATTTTTCTAAAACGTTTTGCCTATTGCTGCTCCTAAGATACCCTCTACTGACATATCCTTATTCCTCAGTGCAGTATAGGCATGTGCAATAATGGCTCCAGAGTGCCTAGAAGGACCATAATTCACTTGGGAGTATAAACTGTGAAAGTATAGATGGAATGATATATGACAGCAAAGCCGTGAGAGTTATCATGGCCCCACCAGGCCTCATCTCCATTCCAGGATCATCTATTACAGTAACACACTAACTTGAAAGGAAAGTGGATACAAGTGGAAGTTTGGGGATGAAATATTGGTTATTTACACTAACATTTACTGCATTTTAACATTTACAAATCTCAGGTCAATAAAAGGGTAAATCAGTTCCCTGACATCAGCAAGGGAAAATTAATGGTCTATCCCCTGCGGTTGTTTACATAGAAGTCAATGTGTATATAGAGTGTATATTTAAATTTCATATCTGGCTCTAATAGGATGATTTTTTCCACTCTTAAGATTTCATTTGGCACACGCCTGACCTTTATTTGATCTTGTAACCATCAATAAAGTTTACTGAAGATTCCAGTTAAACCCTCACATTAAAAAAATCACTGCAAAAGGACTGGCTGATTCACAGGAATTGGTAATGTGCTTTTAACATCTTGGTTACCAGTTCAAATCCAGTGCTTTCTGTCTAGGCATTTATATTGTGCTGATGGCACCGAAGCCTAGGTGAGTAATTGCTAGTCACCATCATCCGGTGGCTGCTCAGTGGCCTATATAAAAGAGCAGGTCACCTTAAATCCACGTCCTTAGTGGACATGAGTCTTGGACACAAAAAACAGTGTCACCAGTTGGCAGCCCTGTCAGGAAGTCTCAGTGAAAGAACGAGTACTGAGTGGGCATGGAGAATAAGTTCTCCTTTCATTCTCCCTTGAGTCCATTGCCCTTATACACAACACAAACCTATTTTTTGTCTGGATGGGTACCCATGATTCCCTTCCTCTGACCCCTTGAGGTACTCCCTCCAGGACTGCCTTCAGACACTGGTGGCACAGGGAAGCTAGTGCTACTCATGCTGGATGTGTTTGGTGAATCTATCGAAAACCTCAGTCTCCAAGGCTGTCACTCTGCCCCTTTTCATGACCAGCGCCATGTTGTTTTATTTACACCTTGCAATGCACTTAGGGCCTGGGACCGATGGCGTGAATACATGTGAATGCATAAATAAATCTCTCTATCTCCTTCAAAATTCCTGTCCTTGAGTTTTAGAAGAAGGTCCTCTCCAAACAGAGAGAGAGCCTTCGCTCACCCACCAGCCTGTGTCTGAGCACAAGCAACTCCGGATTCCGTGTGTATCACTTCCCATTCTCAGTCTCTGCCACACACATTGCCCACCCCATGATTCTTCTCAGTGTGAGCGAGGAGTGGGACCGAACCCAAGGTGGAGTCAGAACACAGCAAGAAGGCAGGATGGTCTCAATAAGGTATAGATGGGGCTGACTGAGATTCACATCAGGCCAGGTTCTCAACTGGGCCTGCTTCCCAGCAGTCACACCTCATGTCATCAACACCCCCTACTCACCAGAGGCTCTCCAAAAGCAAGAGAAATGCTCACTTGGGGATTATAACTTGCCGGTAGTATTCTTGCCAGCAAGTTAAAGAAGTATGGATTGGATGAATGGATTATAAGGTGGCCAGAAAGCTGGCTAGATCGTCGGGCTCAACGGGTAGTGATCAACGGCTCGATGTCTAGGTGGCAGCCGGTATCAAGCAGAGTGCCCCAGGGGTCTGTCCTGGGGCCGGTTTTGTTCAACATCTTCATTAATGATATGGATGATGGGATGGATTGCACCCTTAGCAAGTTTGCAGATGACACTAAACTGGGGGGAGAGGTAGATACGCTGGAGGGTAGGGATAGGGTCCAGAGTGACCTAGACAAATTGGAGGATTGGGCCAAAAGAAATCTGATGAGGTTCAACAAGGACAAGTGCAGAGTCCTGCACATAGGACGGAAGAATCCCATGCACTACTACAGGCTGGGGACTGACTGGCTAAGCAGTTCTGCAGAAAAGGACCTGGGGATTACAGTGGACGAGAAGCTGGATATGAGTCAACAGTGTGCCCTAGTTGCCAAGAAGGCTAACAGCATATTGGGCGGCATTAGTAGGAGCATTGCCAGCAGATCGAGGGAAGTGATTATTCCCCTCTATTCGGCACTGGTGAGGCTACATCTGGAGTACTGCGTCCAGTTTTGGGACCCCTACTACAGAAAGGATGTGGACAAATTGGAGAGTCCAGTGGACGGCAACAAAAATGATAAGGGGGCTGAGGCACATGACTTACAAGGAGAGGCTGAGGGAACTGGGTTTACTAAGTCTGCAGAAGAGAAGAGTGAGGGGGGATTTGATAGCAGCCTTCAACTACCTGAAGGGGAGTTCCAAAGAGGATGGAGCTAGGCTGTTCTCAGTGGTGGCAGATGACAGAACAAGAAGCAATGGTCTCAAGTCGCAGTGGGGGAGGTCTAGGTTGGATATTAGGAAAAACTTTTTCACTAGGAGGGTGGTGAAGCACTGGAATGGGTTACCTCGGGAGGTGGTGGAATCTCCATCCTTAGAGGTTTTTAAGGCCCTGCTTGACAAAGCCCTGGTTGGGATGATTTAGTTGGGGTTGGTCCTGCTTTGAGCAGGGGGTTGGATTAGATGACCTCCTGAGGTCTCTTCCTAATCTTCTATGATTAGCTGTTTTTTTAGGGTTAATGAAATTGAGCTTTGCCTTCTTTGGGAAAGGGGACACTTCACTTTGACCCAGTTAGAATTTTCAAAATTATGAAAGGGATTATAAAGGAGCTGAAACAAACAACTGGGGTGAAATCCTGGCCTCACTGCAGTCAATGGCAAATTCCCCAGTTAGGATTTCACCTCTAATCTAGATGTGTTTCCAGTGCAAGGGGGGAATTGATGGACGGTGAAAAAATAAGAAAACAGTTTTAAGACCAGTTATGAAAAGGACATGCATTCTGGGATGCCTGGCCTCTTCCTGGTCCTAACATTTCTTATGGTATGTTTGCACATTCTGTGCATTAAAAGACTGGGGGGAGGTGTGATGGAAATACCAATCAAAGAAATAAAGTTAATTCCCATCCAAAATCTTTTACAGAATTGAGTTATAAGCTCCAAGCATGAGGACAGGATAAGGATTACCTTGTTTTCTAACTGAACACAGTCACCATCGTCCAACACCGCTGTGTGATGGGGTTCGATTTTCTGTTGGGCATCATCAGACCCTTTGAATAGACCAGATATGTAAAAAGACAATGCATGACACAATCAAAGCTGCAAATTATTAAATGATTAGTCATCCTTTCTGCTGAGAGCTATTTTACTTAAGAACATGCATGCTTTTCTTTAATTCATCTTCCTCTAACACTCCCACTCTGCCTTTCACACATACCCGCTGTCCACCCCAGTTGTCTTTTACTTTTAATTTCCTTTCTGCAGCAGATGAACAAGGCCATTTCTCCCCCTCTGTCAAGTCCATTATGTGCATCCTCTGATACACCATGGCCATAGAGATTAGAGTACTATCCAGTTGAGAGAAGTGTGATGGAGATGAATGCATCTGATACACTAATTTGTGAGTTCTCAACCTAGGGATTTCAAACAGGCTTGGGAGCTGATGGCCGCCCTCCTTTTCTTTATGTCTACATGCGAGGGGAGAGAGAAGAGTCCCTAACCTTTTTTCTGTTGTAATAGGGTGTTGTTGGATAGAAAATATTGAGAACTGCACCAGTGTCAACACACACGTTAATAAAAGGGATCAAAAAAGAGACATGGAGGAGGGGAGTGCCTGGAATTTTAATAGTCATATTCCTATGAAAGCTTTTTGGTACATATTCAAATAGGATTTTTATTGATTTTAAGAGTACATTTCACCCTCAGTGTAGCAGTCCCTCACAGGGCCCTACCTACCACTTAGGCAGGGATGAAAGTAAGCTGGTATGGGCCGGTACAGCGTACCGGTAAAAAGTGGCCGCCAGTACCGGCCCGTACCCAGCTGACTTAGGACCCTGCTTAAAGCGCTGCCACAGTAGCGCTTTAACGTCGCTGCCCCTTTTGCGCCCCCCATTGGCGGCCCTGCCAAGACCCTACCGGCAGGGCCACCGACATGGGAGCGCAAAAGGAGCAGCTGCTCTGGGGCCGGCGATTTAAGGCCCAGGGCTCCGGCCACCACTGCTGCTTCTGCGGCAGTGGCCGGATCCCCGGGCCCTTTGAATCGCCGCTGGAGCCCCAGGCGGCACGGGCCAGGCAACGTGGAAGGGCTGGCAGGGGGACGCTGACCCCCAGCCCCGCCCCTTCTGCCCGAGGCCCAGCCCCTTCCGGGGGACGGAGCTGGTCCCCGTACCGGTAAGTCTTCGGCTTTACTTTCACCCCTGCACTTAGGCCTCAATTACACCTTTAATATTGGTCTTAAGAGGGATCTAAGTGGTGAATAGGACCTTACGTGGGGCCTCTTCACCTTGAAAGACTATTAGTCACAGATACACAGGATGTGATCTGGCTTTTCTGGTTGATATGAAGACTTCCCCCACCCCTACCCTTATACCAAACTCTTGTCCCTACCTGATTTGTGGACTTTTTAGTTAGTTGTAAGCTGCAGGGTGGGAACAATTTACAAAACTAATACCTTGAATTATGGTAGGAGTAAGAAATGACTTTATTTTCTTGAACTGACATCTCTAAGTACTTCAACATGGGGAGGGCTTTAATGAAATTGTACTGAACCTTTTTCAGACAAACAACACTTGTATATTGGAATTAATGTAATTCTTGTAGGCTTGGTTAACTGGTACAAAATCATGAAGAAATTGGAAAAGGATGTGTCGCCATGTGTCACATGGAAGGACAGAGCTGAAATTCCTTAAAAGCTATCAAGCAACGCTGAGACGGCAGCTGTAGAAGGATAGTGAATATGCTCATCTGTGTTCCTTTGTGTGCACACTGTAGTCTGATATTCAAGGAGTGCTAGACTGCTGGAACCAATTTGTTCCTTATACACAGAAAGAACACTAAAGCATTCATTTTGAAAACTGAATTGGACTTTGCAAAGCAATAAAATAAAGTCTAAAGTGGCCCATATTCTGAACATAGTATCAGCATCCTTTTAAGAATGACCTATTAGACTTCCTAGGTGATTTCTCTTCTACTGTTCTTCCAGGGAATCAGAATTTAGACTTGGCTAGCACAAGTCTGCCAAGGAACTGCACGTCTGACTTTATATGGGATTATTGCTCCTTTCCACTCATTTTCATAGTGCACGGATGGGAGCCATAAAGTTGTGATTTGAAGGATCACTTAAAATGAAGTACAGACATAGATGTAATCCATATGTTTTGTTCCTGTTCTAGTAATTTCTGGCTTCATAGTTGAATGGTAGGCCCTTGACTAAATTTTATAACATCTTACTTTTATTTTCCAATATTGCAAAAAAAAGACTAAGTGTAAAATGTTTGCAAAGGGCTGCCGAGTAGCAGGAAAGAGGATAGTGCCTATGTTCACAGGTGATTTCTCTGGTATTTTATTAATATAATTATTTTTCTTTAATTAAACAAAGTAAGTTTCAAAAGAAAAAAATGTTTTTAAAATGGCTGTCAGTTATAAATACAGCCAAATCAGATAAATATTTTCCATCACTGACCTTGGCCAAGAATGCTAAATCTAATAGTGCTGTTCACAAAAGGCCCACTGAAAATAGTTATGCTGCAAGTGTTGTTAGATTTGGCTGTCTAAACATTTGTAAAAGGAAAGGAAAAGCAACATGAAAAACTAGGTTCTACATTTACATTGTAGTATTTTCAGAGTGTGACTATCTCAGCTACTGTTTATGTATTCCCCAATGGGTTTATTTCTTTTTTTCTGGAGCTAAGAATTAAAAGAGTTTGCAATTTCTAGTATTATAAGGTATATTACCCAAACCAACTGAATGAAAATATTCAGCTAGAATCACCACATGACATGCAATCAAACTTTATACTGCTATCAAGTCTTATTCTTTTTCTTTTGGTTGCCAATATAGAGCAAGGTTGTGACTTTCCCTAAGCACACCTGCAAAAGGGAGTGGGGAGTTGATGTAAGACACTCCTGCACACCTCTGCATGAGCAACACATCTGGAAGGTTACAACACAGGGGATAGCTGTCTCCATGACGCTATTCACCTTTTTGCACATGTGAGCAAGAGCATGGAACGGGAGGGTCCTTGACTCCATACACACATTGCACCAGCCAATGTAGCTGAGCTGGCACACAGTGGGAAGTAATCTGTGCCCGAGGGTTGACATGGATACCTCCCCTTGTCCCCTCAGCAAGAGGGGCAGCCAGAAACCAGATTGGGACACTCATTCAATCTGGCTCCTGGTCTGCTCCTGGCGCAGTGTAACTACGTGCTGCCCCTTGCATAGGCCTGGGGAAAAGCCAAAAGTTAGCCTACTGTTAACAGTTACACTCATCATAAGCACATCGCAAAACAGTATCAGAGGGTGTATTTAAGGGGTCAGTGTTGTATGAGAAGTGGGATGTCCACCTCCACATTCCAGAAAGGCCCCGTCTACACTACCCGCCGAAATCGGCGGGTAGCCATCGAAGTATCGGGGATCGAATTATCGCGTCTTGTCTGGACGCGATAAGTCGATCCCCGAACGCGCTACTTCGAACTCCGGTACTCCTGCAGGGCGAGCGGAGTTACCGGAGTCGACGTGGGAGCCGCGAACTTTGATCGCGGCGCCGCGCGGACGCGAGGTAAGCGCGCCAAATTCGAACTAAGCTACTTCGACTTCAGCTACGCGAATAGCGTAGCTGAAGTCGAAGTAGCTTAGTTCGATCCCGCCCCTAGTGTGGACCAGCCCGAAGACTGGGCTGGAGACAGAAAAGTCTGCCCAGCCTGAAATGCTGACCAGACCTCAGAAATGCTGAGAACAGTCTAGAACAGGCTGTGTCTCAGGACTGTTAGTTATGTTGCAAAGATCTGTAACTCTACAGTGCTTACCTAAAAGTGATTGTGGTTAAGAAATTCCTTTGCTAAGCCTGTATCCCTTGCTTGCCTGCTACGTTGTCTCTGAAAGAAGGTCAGCATGCCCACAGCAAGATGGAACTCTGAGGCACTGTGAATAAGCAACTGGGGGCTTGGAAGGGTGGAGGCAGTGATTTGGTGGTTTATTGTGGCTGGGTTGTAGAGCCCCATGTCCCAAGGAAGGGTGTCAGGCAAAGGTTCTTCACCCAGGAGTGTGCCTTAGAGACCCAGAGCTTGGAACCTGCTCTGCCCAGACTAAATTGGCCTAGAAGCATATGGGATCCAGCAGCTGGAACCACTCACAAAAGATTGAAGGAGAGAGGACCCACTTATGGGAGGCAGCATGGCTTAGTGGATAGACCAGTGGGCTAGGACTCAGGAAACTGGGTTTTCTTCCTAGCTCTACCATTGGCTTACAAAGTGACCTTGGGAGACATGTCAGCTCTCTGTGCCTCAGTTTCCCCATTTGTAAAATGCAGTTAATAATACCGCTCTCCTTTGTAAAATGCTTTGCAAAAACCACTATATAAGAGCTAAAGATTATCAACTGACTAGTCTTTGTTTAAAAAAAATTAAAGAGATGGAACGTTACACTAGTCATATTCCTTGATTTGCTCGAGACAATGTCTATGTCATTTTGCTATAAAGCTCATTTTAATAAGCACAGCATACAAGTTGCCTTATATGGGTGCAGCGGCATATTATCGCCTAGGCCGACAAGGCCTAGGCCTACGGCCGCAAATTTGCAGGGGCGGCAAATTTATAATAGCAGCATTTTTGTAATCGCGGCATGAGTGACGCCGCGATTCTGTCAATCATAGCGCGTATTGAAACCACCAATGACGGTCGACGCCATTTAGTAAACATACTCGCGAGAATCCTAAACTGCACTGGACCCCTGCTTGAACTGCTTGGTTTTGGATCTATGCGCAGTCTCGCGCTATAAGCAAAATTGCGCTATACAGACGCACGTTCAAGCGAGGGTCCGCTCTACTTGTAATTTTATTTATAATAAAACTTGTAAATGTTCAATTATTTTAATGATATTTAGATTCATTTTAGTTCAAACGAATTTGTAAAAAAACTAAAACAAGTTCATATGGGGCTGGGGGCGGCAATTATTTCAGGGCTTAGGGGCGGCAAAATCATTAATCCGCCACTGTATGAGTGGATGCCTGCACCTGTGTGGAGCCCCATGAGGACTCTGTGAAGGCATAGGAGTCGGCCTACATAGAACAGCTTGCCAGACAGGGGCCATAGTCAGTTTTATTACGTTGTCAAACAGATCTGAAAAAAATATATTGAAAATTTTTAATCTCTTAATGTAAATGTGTTCTTTGGGCTACTTTTTATTAAAACCTGATGGTAGAAATGGCACGTGTATTGATACCCAGTGGAAGTGCATAGTATAAACAATTGCACTAACACAGGGGTGGCCAGCCTGAGAAGGAGCCAGAATTTACCAATGTACATTGCCAAAGAGCCACTGTAATATGTCAGCAGCCTCCCATCAGCTCCCCCACCCCGCTCCCAGCACCTCCCACCCACCGGCAGCCCCGCCAATCAGCACCCCCACCTCCCTCCCGATCAGCTGTTTTGTGGCATGCAGGAGGATGGGGGGGGAGGGAGGAGCAAGGGCACGGCAGGCTCAGGGGAGGGGGCGGGAAGGGGTGGAGTGGGGGTAGGGCATGTGGCAGAGCCAGGGGTTGAGCAGTGAGCACCCCCCAGCATATTGGAAAGTTGGTGCCTGTAGCTCCAGCCCCGGAGTCGGTGCCTGTACAAGGAGCCACACATTAACTTCTGAAGAGCCGTATGCGGCTCCGGAGCCAGAGGTTGGCCACCCCTTCACTAACAGATCACTGTGCTAAACCACATACCTTTGTTATTTTTTTATTTTTTAGGTACGGGATCTACATTATTTGTAGGACTGATCTTCCTTTTTTCCTGTAGAACAGTAATTTTTAAAAAGTTAAATCCTCCCTATAAACAACTGAAATAAGAGTTTAATGGGAAACTTACCAACATACAGATTGCCAGACAGCGTGTAAATAAAAGATGTCCATCCTGAAATATAATCAAGCAATATTAAAGGTTAGCATACATAATGTTAATGTACTCATATTTAACACTGCATGGAATTATACTGATACTGTATGCTCCGTTCTCCATGATACGCTCCACAGTGGCTCTCGTAATTATGTAGATTTATTCCTGTTTAACGGGACACCAGCAATTTAAAAGCTCACATTTTCATCTGAAAATTTTGTATCTAGTATCATTATAAGTAATATCGAAGATTACTATAACTGGAAACAATTAGATATTTTTTCCTATTGTTTCATTTTGTGTGGTCACTTTTACTATTTCCCCTGTATAGTTATCTAGTTTCTCTTGTTATTTGTGTGGAACTTTAGCACAGAAAGATGGCAGAAAGGTCAATGAAAATAACCAGGAAAACCTGTTCAAAAACAAAAAATAGGTGGAAGTTCTCCAACATGATTCATTTTGGAAAAATTTCCCATGTGTCCTTTATGGGGCACATTTTTATCCCCCATGTTGATTTAGGCTTCTGTAAAATTGTTTCAGAGTGGTAGCCGTGTTAGTCTGTATCAGCAAAAACAACGAGGAGTCCTTGTGGCACCTTAGATTTGTTAGTGTCTAAGGTGCCACAAGGACTCCTCATTGTTTTTGTAAAATTGTTGTTTGCAGTGGGGTTGTAGTCTTGTTGGTCCCAGGATATAGAGAGACGAGGTGGGTGAGGGGCAATATCTTTTACTGGATCAACTTCTGTTGGTGAGAGAGACAAGCTTTTGAGCCACACTGAACTCTTCCTCAGGCAGAATAAAAGATGTTACCTCACCCCACCTTGTCTGTATAAAACTGAGCAGTTCTAACACTTGTGGGTGGCACAAAGAATTTGGCACATCACAGTACTTTATATACACTCTGGATTTATTTTTCTCTTCCTCTTATATACAATCTGAGAGACTCCATCCTTGCAGAAATGTTTTAAATAGCTTTACTACATGACCAAACAGGACACTGACTAATTACGGAATTCACAAAATAGCCCCTCCAGATCTTTTACTTCATCTGATTGTAAACATTTTAACTGCATGTCCCTTTCCCCCAAATTGAAATTAGGTCTTCTAAACTTTCCTGCCACTGCCCTCAGATTTTAGGCATTTTTGCCTGTCTTAAATCATTTTCAGTACGTCTGTTCTCTACCTTTTGTTTTGGCTACATAAAGTCTCTGAGAAAATACCACAAATTCCATGCAAATCTCCTTGGAGGGAAAAGCACTTAAGTCTGCCTTCTTTTTTCTTTCATAAGAGATATTTATTGATTTCCTTTCCTGGCTCTGAAATGTAAATTCCAGAATCGTATCCACTTTTATTACTTTCCTCACAGTAATTCTGTATTAGCCTCAGAGCTTTCTCAGTTTTTTCTATCAGTAACACATCTTCCTTACCTACTGTAACAGTTTAGTATTGTATTGGACCCTTTTTCTTTGTGCAATTCTTCCTTTAAACACCTGGGGCCAGATCCTCGGCTGGTGTGGTTTTAGCAATTTATACCATCTGAGGATTTGGCCCACTAATTTCTTCAAGGAGTTCCTTGCTAACTTTCTTCATTTCTCTTCTGTAAGATGAAATGCTGAATTTACCCCTAGTAAATATTTTCCCTATAATCTATACCAACCCTCTCCTGCGTCAATTTCTGTCATTTGGTATAACATTTTTACCACATATTTTAGTTTAGAAGCCTCCTTCTATTATTAGCTGCACTTGATTGATAGTCACACCTTCACCATGCAAGCCACAGGGGAGAGTAATTAAATTTAAGGATGCCATTCTTGTTCTGTAATAATCTTTCTTTAATGTTATTGGAGGAAATAATTAAATTTAATAGAAGCTGTGGTTTCTCATTTGAGATATATAGTATTCTCACTGGTGATTGTATTAGGTCCTACTTATTCACATACTTGGTAACGTCCAAAATTCAATAATCTGCATGGGTTTCCCAGTCATTAGCGTGAGTTAAAAAGGTTTATATGATTTTCAATTAATGATCAGATTCGTAAGTATAGTGGTTAATATACACTATGTGTTGTCCTATATTTGGCTTTGTGCAATGCAGCCAAGTTAACATTGCTACTGAAACATTAACCTTCACATTTTTAGATTTTTTTCCTGTTTGGTTTTAGCTTTGCAATGGTAACGTTGCAGTAACAAGGATTTTGCGAAGAATTATATTTGAATTCAATAATTACCAACAAACAAATGAACACAGGGCTACTTTTTCTGGTCTACAATTACATCTGGCACAGGTCAGTAACGCTAGTGACGCTGATAAGAGTTACTTGTATCCTTGTAGTGGGAGAATCAGTCAATCTGTTAAGTTTTCCAAAAGAAAACGCCCCCCTCCACCAATTTTTCTTTTAAAAATCCCAATGAATGCATACACTTACATCGCCTCTCTCTCTCTCAAATGTGTACTGTGCAAAAAGCTGTTTGGTACAGTGGTTAAGGCAGGTCACAGAGTCAAAAGACCAAGGTTCTAGTCCTGGCTTTGCCACTAACTTGCTGTATGACCTTGGGTAAGTTACTTCACTGCTCTATGCCTCAGTTTCCCTATTTTGTAAAGTACTTGGAAATCTAAAAGTGGTATATACAAGCTATTATGATGTAGTTCTCATCTATGCTGGAGATTTGTTATAGCTGAAAGAAAGCATAGTCTAAGTACATGCCCCTCTGAAATACTTTCTGGATTTTCCTTCCAAGTCTTTATTTTTTTCTAAATTTAAAGAACACATCTAATAGTACTTGCATGTCAACTACTGCAGAGAATAACTGTAACAATCTACATCCTCCCAACTCTCTGGGCATGAGGCCCAGAACACGCAGATAGTTGGGCCCTGTTTATCAGTCTGTCATTAGCCTGGAAAAACATGATATATAAACTTTTGTTGTAAGGTCACCAGCTTTCTCCATAAATAGAAACATATGGAAAGATGGGTTAAGCATAGAGTCTTGAGACCCTTAGAGAACAGGTAGCTGCAACACAGCACTTAGTTAGCATTATTATAATCCTATTGTTTCAGGAAGGTGTTTAATTTTGTTTCATTCTGTCAATATACTCTCTCCCTGCACTATGTTCCCAGGCTTAAAAGTTCTGCTAAAACTTCTACTGCCCCAGTCCTTTTCCCAGTAAACTCACTATGAGTTTTACTATTGATTTCACTGGAAACATGGGCAGGCCAAAAAACTCACTTATTATTAGAATAAAAATGAGAAAGATGACATAAGACACCATAATGGAGTTTCTCTGATAGTGATTGTATTTATCTGGGAAACAGCAACATAGTGTATAACATTCTGGATATTTGGGGCTTTAAATTCTCCATTTCTACACTAAGTTTAGGGACAGAGTGTACTTTTAGATTTGCAATATGCTCCTCTTGTAGCTCAAAATAATCCACTGGTAAATTTGTACACATACATCCATCTTCACAGCTGAAGACAGCATTTGACCCTATGCATAAGTTGCAAAACATCATCATGTCATTGTGCTGGTGGTCCACTCACGCAGCTGGTTTCGATCAGGCTGTCCCCAGGCACAACCTCCACATCCTCTATTCAACTTTGCAATCTTTGTAGGGGAAAGTGGCACCAGCTTGTCAAGTGAAGAGTCAGTCTGACTTTGCAAGATCACTTGTATCAATGGGAAGATCATTTCAAGACACTCCTCAGCAGTCCACCGCCTACTGTGCATCTTCTGACTGAAATGAGCCAGGAAGTTCCGGTACAGCCACCTTTTTTCAACCAACAAGAGACCTGGATCACAGTCCATAAGTTGAAATGTGGGAAGCCACAAGGGGTTTGTAATGTCATCACTGAGTTGCTGAAGACAGGTGAGAGTATTGTTGTACTATGGCTGCATAGGCTCTTCCAGACCAACTGGTGCACTGATATCATCCGAGGTGACTGAAAGGACGGACTTATTCTGCCTCTGTTCAGAAAAGGACAATAAGGGCGAATTTAGCAACCATAAAGGTATTACACTGTTGTTGTTATCATCAATGTTAATGTTTCAAATCAATGATACACTTCATGGCAGAGACCGGGATATTTAGTGTGGCTCTGGACCTGATCATTCCACTGTCAACCAGATCTTTCCCTTGAGACAGCTTTTGAAGAAGCTGGCTGAATTTAATAAGCTGTGCACAGTACTGTTTATAGACTTCCATCAGGCCTTGGATTCAGTGCAATGAGCAAGCTTGTGAAAGCCAATGCAGTGACTTGGCATCTCTGGGAAGACAGTGTCATTGATTGAAGAGCTCTACAATGGAACAGAAACCTGCGCTGGAGTTTGGGAAGGCTGCATTGAGTCACCTTCATTGTTCAATATCAGCACTGACTGGCTGATGGATACGCTCGAGGAGGCAGTAGGCATTGAGAAGAACACCATTTTCCTTTGAGACCTCAAATATACCGATGAAATTGTCTTGTTGGCTCAGGTTGGTGAATCACTACAGCTGATGGCTGATCTGCTTGGGCAAGAAGCAGAGTGCACTGGTCTGGTTATCAATCCAGACCAAATTAAGTCCCTGGCCATTACCATCAAGCAGCCTCCAGCTCCAGATTACAAGCAGCCAAGTATTAACCTGTGTGTTTATGACACTGAGGAGGTGGCAACTGCCAAATACATGGGCAGTATCATAGACAGTTCTGGAGGAGGCTCAAAAAATGCAGACACTTATATAGCAGCAGCCACCACCATGTTCCGGGCCCTTCAGTGGCCTCTGTTTGGGCTGTCATGACATTGAACTTGCTATGAGCTGCGGCTCTATAGGACTACAGTTACACCCGCTGTACTGGACAGCCATAAAACGTGGGTGCTGAGGAAGGATGAAGAGTGGCAGATTGGTGGGTTTGATTCTTGCTATCTTTGACAGTTACTCCCATACTAAGTGGCAGGACAAGATCAGCAATGACGATATCCATAGCCAAATCCATCACCCACCTCTGTCAGCAGCTTTCTTGGCACAGTCTTATATTAGGATAGAGGCCTCCTGAATTAGGAAGTGTGTTTACCAACGAATGCTGCTACATGTCTGGCGATCATGTGTTCGCCAGAAACTTCAGTGGCATGATAAGATTGCTCATGGCAGACATAGCTAGAGATCAATCGGGGTGGTGCTCGAACTGCAAGGAGGCTATCCTGTTGGGATCTGCTATGAGATTATGATGATGATGATGATGATCACAGACTGCAAAAACAGTAGATTTAAAATTAAATAGTGAAATCACTGTATATAAAACGTGGCTTATTTTCCAACCCTACACAAACCCTATCTCACAATTTCACGATAGCCTTCTAAAATCCCTCTCACTCCATTCATTTCACTTCCCAACTGTGGCATCTTTTCAGCAGAAGACTTGAAAAGACTCTGGATTTTCAGAAATTCTCTCAACTGTTATTCTAGCACTGGTGCAGCTTTACAGGTGCTGTCAACAGTGAGAGCGCTAGGGTAGATTAGCCACTAGCTTTCCCACCATTGGAAGATTGGCAGTGAATCTACACAAAGCAGCTTTTCTGAGCTGGAAAGCACTTCATGCTCATCCCAATCCTCTCAAAAAAGCCACAAATGACCATACCCAGTGTTGTCTTAGACATTTTTAACTAATTTCTTCCCCTCCACAATTTTTTACTCTGAAGAACAGACTGGACTGATATAGTTGAGACACTAATACAATGTATGTGACATCACAATCCATCTGTCAAAGACAGAGTGAATTCTGTGACATCGCTAGGGACTGGCACAGGAAAAAAGTTATGAAGGAGTCAGTATTCAGCAGTGTGAGAAAAGAAATGAAGATAAACTAAATCCTCTTGTATCGATGTTTGGGTATATAAGGGAAATGTGCTTCAGCGTGACAAAGGCTCTCCAGGGTGCAATTGTGCAACCCTTTATTGCATTTTTTAACTGTATTGTCTGTGGTGTTAGAAGCACTTTAACTAACTTTCTAATATCATGCCAGAAGATTAAATATGTTATGACTGTAATGTCCATGAAACATCTGTAGTATAAAGCAAAAGTCTATTTTTGATGCTCTGGGTCTTCTTAATTCTCAAGTATCTTTCATCTCTTTTCTCTGTGCATTCCAAATCCCTAATTCCTTCCTTTTATCCATCCCCTTCTGTTCTTTCTGTATCACTTTTTTTTTTTTTTATAAAATACGCTGCTGGGAAAAGGGAGGGTGTATTTTCAATATCCTTCTGTCTCCTTCAAGTCTCACATTTTTAAATAATAGAAAATGCATGTTTTGGGAAACACTAATGACCTTTCAGAGTAACACATCTCCAGCCCAAGTTAGCTCCCACACCAAGGTCTGACTCTTCACTAACATTGCCCAAGAATATGGCTTGTAACCGCTAAATCCATCAATCTACCTTCTCCTCCATGATAATATATTTGCCCCGAGTCTATTCTACTTCTTCCATGCTTACCTTGCTAATCAGTTTTGGCTCCTATACTATCTGTTCCCCTGTTGTTTTTGGCCTATCAGCAATTCCTATTGAAGAGGTTCCCCCGTATGTATTAAGAGCTCTAGATCAGTTTAGTACTCTGTGTATGGTATTACACCACTAAATTGCGCTGCTTCCTCTCAAAAGTTTTACTCTTAGAGAGGCACTGTCAAATTAAAAAAATCATTTTCTAATTTTCCTACTTATGTGACAAACAACACTTTAGATTATGAAAAGTGGAAGAACTGGACATAACTATTTTACCTGCTACTGCTTGGTAATTTTGTATTTTTTTTACACTGGACACCGAAAATAAACTAGTCACTTTCACTTACATGCAATTTTTGTCTTTTTCACTTTCAAGTTTTCATGACTTCATTTCATGTTGTGATGTCTGGGTTACAGACAGAAAAGAGGAATGTATGGTTCAGAAAACTCTTCTAACTGGAATTAAAAATAGCCATGATAACATTTCCATGGGTTTTAGATTTTGTAAATAATAGTTTTTACAAAACCTTAAATTCGGGATAAAAATTTGACCTGGCACTATCCATTTAATAATACTTAGCACGTACATAGCCGACCATATCTTCAAAGCACTGTGCAAACCCTGACAAGTGTTCACATCATTCTTGTCAGGTGAGTGAATAATACTGGCTCTGATCCAGCACTCCCTGAAGTCAATGGAATGGCTCACATTGACTGTGACTACAGAGCTGGGTGGGAAATGGTTTCTTCCTCTTGTAAAGTTTGAGATTTTGAAATTTCTTCCCATCCCAGACCAGGACGAGAAGTCGAAATCTCAAAAATGTTTGTGAACTGATAATATGAAAAAACTTTGATTGGGTCAATCGAAACATTGTGTTTTAATAATTTCAAAACATTTCTGATTTTACTCTTTACATTTTTAAACCTTTTTGAAATATAAATAAGTGAGAATTTCAAAATGAAAAGTTCCAAAATAGGAAAAAAAAATTTTCATTTTTTTTCCACAGGGGGAGATTCATCAATGAACAGTTTCAGTTTTGATGAAGGAGCGTTTTCCACCAAAAAAACATTTTGTCAGAATATACCCAATGAGCTCTACTCAACAGGAGACAGATCAGGCCCATTCTCCCCAATGTTTGGGCTGCATCCGCCCCCCAGTGAGGTGGAAGAGCAACCCCTCCACAGGAAGACAGTCCCATGGATCCCCAGCAAGTGATGCCATGGGGCTCCTGCCCCCACCACAAGGACCCAGTGGGAGGGAAGGACCCTAATCTCCCACGGAGAGGTAAGAATAAGCAGGGGGGCCCAGATCCCACCTAAGCACCTTGCAGGAGAAAGAAGAACCTATCTCAATGGGGGAAGGACTGGGAAGGAACCACAAGAGGACAGGGAGCAGGTGTGGTCATATTGGCCCCTGCCACCATCCTCAGCAAGAGGATGGCCCTCAATGGGAGTTGTGCCTGCCTTTCTATAGCAAGAACTGGCCTCAGTATTTCATAAAATGCCAAGCTGCACCTGATATGCCATTCTCCCACACAACTGATGCGCAGCTCTGCACACAAGGGAAACCATGCTCCTGCACAAATGTATAGCAAAAACATTTACTGAAGTGCTTCTCTCTCTCTCGGTCCACACCACCTACGGAGGTACATCATCATCATAAAAGCAACACACATATGAGAAGTGTTTCAATGGTTACAACGCAAGATGAGCAACCCTCAGACAATAAGAAAAAAGGTACTGTGAAGTTGTAATATATAAAACAATTACAATGAGAATTCTTTTTGAAGAAATATCAAAGAAAAGAAATGAACCAGCCAAGACTTGCAAGTTGCTTTATTGGTAGGTTGTCTTTTTTGGGGTGAGCCATGGTATGCTGCCATAAGCTGATTTCCTCCCTGCCCAGTGCACAGTATTAGATTTGACATTTTTTACTGGAAATTTGGTAACATACAGAGAGAGAGAGAAAAGCTTGATGAGAAGGCAATGCTCAATTGTATTATGCTTATCTACAGACATGCTCTGAAACATCCATGTTGTAGCAGGCATGTAACTCAGTTTATAAAGGTGTTGAAAAGAACTGGTTTTATAGCAAACAGAATACTGCTTAATTATGCACCACACCTTCACGCACACAGAAGGCTGGGTTACAGGCTTCAGTTAAGCATGGGCTTAAGTCCCATTAAGTGAATGAGACATAAGCAGGTATTTAAATACGTTACTAAATTGGACCCGGAGTCTCCTAATTATAGGGGCCATTCCACAGCCAGGGACCACCACGCCTTCTCCCACACCTGATATGCCTCCAAGAAGGGGAGGGGTATCAGCTTTATGCACCTAGGTATCCCCCACACTGAGAGAAGCCCCAGCTGTCCTCTTAGCAACACAAAGCAGCATTATTGGAGGCCAAGTTCTGGGCCATTATGTGCAATGGAGTGAATACTGCCCTTAATGATTGACACAGTTTGATATATACTCACACACAAACAGAATGACTGCATGCTATATATATATATTTTTTTTTTTTGGAGATGAGATGTCAGGCCAAACTTGTCACGTTTACTATTTGTATGGTACATGAGTAATATATCTGATGAAATCTGTGACAAATGCATATACAGGTAATTTGTTTTTCTGTATGTGTAGCATGTTCCGAAATCCTGAGATCATCTCCTCCCTTCCCCCCCACCCCCCCGTAAATATAAGACAGCGAACAACTCTACATTGTTTTACTAAAAGTAAAATCAATTTGTTATGCAAATACTTTACAACAGTTACGCGATTAACAACATTGAATTCTTTTTTCTCGAGCTAACAAGCAAAAATGTGTTGCAAATGTGAAGGAATTTGGTAATGATGGAGATTTTGCTAATTATGAGCCCAATCCTGCCAACCTTTACACAAATAAGTAGCCCTACTGAAGTCACTGGGACTGTTCATGAGAGTAAGGGTTACCACATGAAGGAGGGTTGCAGGATTGGGCCCTAGATTCTTTGCAAGTGACATAGAATGTAATGGTCAAATTTTACTGACATGCTTTGGCGGCTATTGTAAAAATACTGTGCATAAACATCTGTTTTCTGAGAAAGCAAAGTAACTGACCTGCTGCTTAACTCTTAGATGTGTCTAGTCTGAAGGGATCACTAAGATGACCCAAAAAAATTGAAAATAGGGTGCATTAATAGCCACTATAGAATGAAGTAGATGTACATGAAAATCCCATATTGTTATACTGTTTCCATGCTTCTTTACAGTAGATTTGGTGGGAAATCCTCCAAATTATATTGGTATTTGCTATACAACAGAGTGTAATCTATGAATTAACAAATCTACAAAGGCTATATTAAAACTGTACATACAAGGAAATAGTGAGAGAACAATGTTTGAAATACCACAGCTAAACTGGGGGGCCCAAGTTGTCTGTGCTTTAATAATATTCCACCATTTGTCAAACTGGTTCTCTGCTATCAAATTAGTAAAATGGCTGATTCTTGAAGATATTTGAAGTGGCTTCTCATGGGCCAATACAGAGAGTTAACAAATTACCTTTAGGTTGTTTATTAGTTTGGTTTGGTTTTAATCTTCTTAATGTTTCCCAACTGAAGTGAATTTAGTGATGAGCCTATCCAATGACTGGGACTGGTGAGCACAGTCCACCAAAGTAATGGAAGGCCCACCCCCACAGTGAGGGAAGGGCCACTGAACCCAGCTATAAATTGGGATTTACAATCCCGGAGAGTGGAGGGCCTATTTATCCACAGACAAGGCATAGTACAGGCAACTGTGTGCAAATTCTCTCACCAATAGCTTCAACCTTAATGCAGTGAAACCACTGTCAAGGGTAAGAGAGTAGTTTAGTCCTCTTGCTGCTGTACTTTGAAATCTCCCCACTGAGAACAGCAATAAAGATACTACAGTGCCAACTGTGATGTGAACCCCTAACCCCAAATCTGAGAGCACCAATCCTTTTACTCAGAGTCACTAAAGAGGTGAGGATGGTAATAATTTTTAGTCACTGCCAACTTGTGGATCCAAACCAGGCGCATCCCTTTCTCCAAACCAGTCTCCAAAATCATATTAATTGGACTAGTTTTACATCTCCGAATTATTAATGGTTTTCAGACACTAGAATTTGGGCTAATAACCTAGTATTATACTTTAGATACAGGGGAGAATCTTCAGCCCTTGGATACATGGACGATACTCACATCAATGAGAATTATGCCCCTGTATTCAAGGGCAGCATTTGGCCAAGGGTAACTAACTGCCATATTGAAACTTTTAAACTTTGAGGATACAGAACACTCCATAAGGAGAATATTTTACCCATAATAATTCAAAGATACAGAGATTCATACTCAACCCATTACAGGAGAAGTGGCTTCAATTTCTTTGTTAAATTGATCAATGAAATCTTTCCTACCTTTGGGAACTGGCTGAATGTGCTTGGCTCCTTTCTCCAGCTTGAAGTCCAGATATAAGGTTGGTGTGCGAGTATATATCTTTGACTAGGGAAGAAGTAGGGAGAAAAAGGTCATTTCTATAAATGGAATATACCTTTATCTCATATAATGATTTTCACATAATAAATAGCAAGTCATCAAATGAATAACTGAGTTTGTTGTTATTTAACAAAACAAAAAATTGAGTTACACACTCTATAAAGTATTTGAAGATCATTTCAGCACTACAATATTTAACTGTATTTTGTAGCATCTTTCATATGAAGCATGTTCCAAAATACTTTTCACAGTTAAATAGTTCTATGACAAAGTTAAATAATAACTACATTACAGAAAAATGAGAGAGATCAAGAGGTACAGACAAAGGGGAAAAGCTGTATTTCCAGCTGAGATATGAAATGTTTGAAAGTGTGAATGAGGTGGTGAGTTACAAATAGGCTCTTCCATATAGCAAGACCTGCAGAAAAGTGTCTCTTACACCCAAAAACGGTGAGATTGCATGGAGGGAATGAGACTGGGTGCTAACAGAACGGGGGAGTGAGAAGTAGCATAAAGTCAAACTCTCATGGGAAAGACTTATACAGTTTTGAACTGGGTCCAGAGATGAATAGTGGTAAAGGCGTTTGAGGATAAGATATTCTTTGTACATGCAAGAAGACAAGCAACAGCACTGTACATATGAAGTCTGCTTCCCCAAGTTCTAGTTATTCAATACTGAAGGTTGTTGCAATACTCAAGAGGAGATGAAGTGGTAGATGAAGATTTCTATAGCAATGGAGTCAAAGTAGGGGTTTCTACTGTCATAGTGGCAGCTTCACAAAAATACAAGATCAAGGAGAAAAGTTCATTTAAAATGTTCCCTACATCTGCTTGTTTCAAGGAAGCCATTATTCCTTTGGGCATATACACTGTACACTCATGGGAAGCGTCCAGCCCATCCAATAAAAGAAATTTTGTGAGGAGTAGAAACAACGAGGAGTCCTTGTGGCACCTTAGAGACTAACAAATGTATTTGGGCATAAGCTTTCGTGGGCTAGAACCTACTTCACCAGATGCATGGAGTCGAAAATACAGGAGCAGGTATAAATACACAGCACATGAAAAGATGGGAGTTGCCTTACCAAGTATGAGGTCAGTCTAACAAGACAATTCAATTAACAGTAGGATACCAAGGGAGGAAAAATCACTTTTGTAGTTGTAATGAGAGTGGCCCATTTCAAACAGTTGACAAGAAGGTGAGAGTAAATACATTGGTTTCATCGCTTCAAAATTCAGAAGTATGCTCAGTGTCATTAGCCCTACAGATGTTGATGGGCATTATAAAATTTTACCATGAAGTGTGAAGAGTTGAGTTTGCTGACACAATGCTGACCACATCTGACTGGCCAATATAAACTAGAGCAAATTGTATTCAGCATCATGTCAGCTAACAGATTAACTACAAGTTGACACAAGGTTTGAACACAATTTTCCCTCATCTCCACTGACAGACAGTCAGTATTGCAACAGCCAATTTAAGACTTAATATTTTGACCACAAAATTTTTTGAAATGTAGACATATCATATGGAACTTCTGTGGCAATGAGCACTACACTTGACAGTAAATGTTTGCAGGAGATTATCCCTGGAACAGGGACTATATCTTCTTCTATTTTCACACTCTAAGGAATCTGTGAACCAACAATGATAGCGAAATCTGAAGACAGGGTGCAATAGACAGTTTTTACACAACCCTGCCACGACCCATCTAGGTCACTGAGTAACAACAATATAGCCATTTTCACAAAATATTTTTTCAAGCTACAGCAGTGTTCATTTGACTCAGAATGCAGAATACTAAAAATTCTGCCTTTTATGACGTGACTTTTTGTAGAGCTTGCCTTTTATGCACACTAATGAGGACTCAGATTAGAACAAAACAAATGGAGTTTGTAATGAACAACAATGGCCTCTAAAGTTATTGATACCAGATTTAGTACCATCAGCATGCCACAAACAGTTCCAAAGTAGTGGGTGAGTTTTGTCTCATTGTTTGCACGCACACAAAGTAACATTTTCAAGATGATTTCAGTGCCCTTTGAGCTCTAGTTTGAAAAGGGTAGTTTTATTGTTATGTTGGAACAGGGAGGATGTTGACATTAAGCATTCTCTCTTCCTTTAATCCATCCTAGGGGGAGAGGGGAGGATTTGTACATTTTTTCTTTTGTTTACCTAAAGCTAGACCAAGCAGAGCCTGCCACTAGCAAGTGATCACTTTCACCTTCATTGTAATGCACAGAATGGGCCCAGTCTTTTGGCTTTGAAACTGCATCAGGAGATCTCAGTGCAGCCTCTTCCATCTTTTAAATTTAAGCAGCTTCTGAGAACCCTTTAAAGAAATATCCCCATTTGTGCCATTAGCCCGTGAGCACCTTAGAGCAGTGATGATGTTCCTTGCATGGCGGCACGCTGACCGGTTGTAAAGGACTGTGCACACATTACAGTCCTACATAAATGGATAATAAATAAGATGTCTCATTGCAGGTGCAATGCACAGTGAAGGAGATCACAGCTGTACATGAATACATAAACTTAGTGCTTAACCCTTAAATAAGTCAACAATAGAGGAAAGGGTTAGGAACTATTAGAAAAATCTGAGGTGGGGAAGAATTAAAAGAGGAAGTTGGAATTTTACAGAGATTTTATATTGTTCACGACAAAATCATTTAATGTTTTCTGTGGGAGATCGCAGACAACCGTTAAAGTAGTACAGCCTTATCCATCACCTCCAAAATATAACAGACATGCTTGTGGATATTATTTCCTGCACATGTACACTAGACTGGCTTAAACTATCTGCATCTTTGTGGGTTAACTCATATTAAGGGCTTTGTTTTATGTATGGATTAGTGAACTGAAAAACCATCCTTTAAAAAATAAAATCTGCTTCTATAGTTACAGCACAAAAAAGGCCACAGAATTAGAAAATTTGCCTCCTTTTGTTCTTCTGTAAAGACACAAATATTATTGGCCATGTTTCATTACTCTTCTGTTCAAATTACTCTTCAAATTGCAGGTAGGCTTTAACCTTACAGGCCAACTTCATACAAGAGTGAGTTTCCATAAACATGGGCCAGATCATTTCCCACTGTGGAAAATCCCACTAACAGGTAGACTCCTGAAGATGCCTCCAGATCATTTCCTCAGGGATAGGGAAAAGGTGTGGAGCTCTCACCCCTAAACAAAAGGCAGGAGGGTTGGCCTAGAGAGCGTCTGGATCTCAGGGGATCTGCCTATGTAATCAAAGGACAGAGCTATCCATGCAGGGACCTTGTGCTTCTGAAGTCACTCACCATGGTGGAGCTGTGCTGACAGGGCTTCCCCTGTTTGCAGCTGCCTTGGGAGCCCTCCCCTAAAGGAAGGTTCCACAGAGTGGAAGGGCTCCATACAAAAAGCTAATTCAGCCTCAGAATTCGTTTGACAGTGGATTTCCTAGTGGTTCCCATGGGAAATAGGGAGAAGTGATGCAAATAGTAAACCCATTTCCACCTTCCCCTTCCAGTCTCTCCCTGCTCACGAACCACTAACCCCACAGAGAGCTCTTTGCAGGGCTTCGGGACAGAATATGTTGCTTTGGAGTTGACACTTCCCCCTTCCACATACCCAAGGGAACAGTCTAGCTGTAAGTTATGCACATCCTGAAGATGATTTATAAAGGACCCTTAACTATGCAGTGCTACCAGACATGTAAAAATATCTCCACCACTTCCTAAGTGCCTAAGATATATAATCATAAAGCCAAATCCTGAAGTCTTTGCTCATTTTCTTGTAATCCTTGCTCAAATAAACTCTTCTGGCTTCAATGGAAAATTCCCTGACCAAGCAGTGAGTAAGAAGTTCAGAATTTGGCCTTTACTTAGCAGTGGCCCATTCTAATCATATGCAGATTCTCCACATTAAACCCAAAAAACAAAAAACACCGTATAATTAATCAATACTTACAAATTTCCTTTTAAAACCAAGGATTACCCACATTGCATAGTCTTCAAAGACTTCCCAATCACAAATCTGTAATTTTTATCACCCTGAACATTCTTTCCTTCCTTCCTCAGGTTTTATTTGTAAACGTTTTCTTAATTATGAGAAGAAATCATTGCCACATGTAAGCTGTTTAGCCTAATGAAATCATGGTTGCACCAATGAGGCGACACTGCATTTTCTAATACAAGCGTGACAGACAAAAGTACACTAAGTCCTCCATCAATTCGCTTTCTACATATCAGAGCTGATTTACTGAACCTTTTTAATTCTGGCACTTTATTGCCATACTCAAACAAAACAAATAAAATATAATGAAATGAAGTGGAGTTTGCATGCCAACGAAGTTATAAATTCTATCAACATGTGGCTTCAAATGCTTCCATAAGTATTTTATAGTATAATTTTAAAATACATTTTTGATTTAATGTTTTTCAGGGGACACACTTTTTTAATTCACTATGGTGCATTTCCAATTGTGATTCAATTCCTGATCAGATTACAATTTGTAACTGAGGTATGAAAATCCTACATCTTCACATCTCATAATTAGTGGTCCTATCTCCTCTTTTCTCCTAGAATAGTTGTTTCCTGTCAGATGAATGGAGAAATCACACAGATTCCGTTTGCATTTGTGATTACGTGCACAATGATGACGTGCCATCAGGATATTGTATTAGAATCGGAGCTACTCACAATTCATGGAACATTATGAATTGTATGAGCAAATAGTGACTTTTGTGGAGGCTCTGCCCGGATTCCCTCAATTTTTCCTCCTCTTAAAGGCTCTGCATTGGATTGACGTGTCCTTCTGACCAGTGACAGACAGACAGATCTCATCCAGAGCCAGTCAATGCTGCTTCTAGGGGGGTTGCTGTTATATAACTAACCTACATGCTAACATTCATCTACATTTATCTTTTGGGGATGCTGCACATTATTGTAACCATAATTTTCCATACCCATAATCCCCCTGTTGTCTGTTGTTAATCCTTGTAACTTTATACGTAAATGTAGGCCTTGATACGGCAACTGAATCTGAGTGGACAGACCTTCACATCTGTTGTAGAGCCCCTTTTAATTCAATGAGGGGCCACTGAACAGATCCAAATGCAGGATTGAGGCCCCAGGTTGTAACCTCTTTTGGGTAGCAACCACATTTTTAATGTCTGTAAAGCTCCTAGTGCATCTTGGACAACTATATATGCACATAATAAATTATTCAGTAAAGAAAAAATATTCATCAGGGAGAGCACATTAGGTATGTAATGAAATAGACATGGTGAGGGAAGAAAAAAAATTTATTTGGTTTATAACAGCAATAACAACCTCAGAGTCAATCATTTCCTGGCAGTTAATTACCAGATGGGTTAAAGGCCTCCTCCAGATGGTCACTAGCTGCCAAGAAATACCCCACCCATCAGTCATTATTGCTTAAAACAATTAGGATACTGATCTGCATTAGTCATATTCACATCATATTACTATGAACTGAGGGTACAAATGCAATGGAAAAGCTTTGTCTGAAAAGGGAATACAAAAAACGAATGTGAAAACATGAATGGTATGAAAATAGATCTGTGTTTCACTTGTTGCACAGAGCTGTACTATTGTCACAACCAGATGAATGTAATGCTCATGGAAAGTGTTGAACTGACAGCCAGCAATGTCAGGTTCCCCACACTAATCCACTTATGTGCGTCCATACAATCCTGAGGGGACCACCTGAAGGGGTGAGAGGTTAGTCTCCATGCCAAATCAATTCCTGCCTTCCCTGCTGAGACTGCTAACAAAGAATGTGATTGTTGTGATTAGGTTACCTGACCGATATTAAAAGGACTAAGACTAAATTCCAAGACATCAAAGCACAACAGTTTGGTTTTCGTTCTCCACGGCTTGTTAAAAAACTCATTTAGAGGCTAATTTGTTTTCATCTCCAAGCAATAATGAATGAATAAACATGAATACCTGAAGCAGTTTGGACCACAGACTCAGGTTGAACACCTATGTAATATTTCTGTATGAAATGTTAATAGTACCAAGAGAGAAATCAAAGACATAAACAAAAGCTTTTATTTCAACTGTTTGCTTTGTAATCAAATGTTGTTAATAAAGACTAAATAACTATTTCATAAATAATGAGAGTCCAAGTTATCAGAGAACCTTGGGAGTTGCAGGTTAGATCATTCAAATCCATATCATACTTATCCTTTATCGTTTCAAAGTATATGAACAAAGGGATATTCAATTAAAGTGAAAGGTGAAGAGTTTAAAACTGATAAGAGAAAACAATTTAAGAAAATGACAATTAGCCTATTGAATCTACAGTTACAAGATATCACTGAGGCCAAAGGACAACCAATTAAAAAAAAGGGGAGGGAGAGACCTAGAAATTAATATGAATAGTGAGCACCATCCAGAGTTTCTAGACTGAATTTTTAAAATAAGGGATATAACTCTACTGATTCTGGGCATAAACCAACCCATCCACTGACAGGGCTAGGAAGGAACTTCTCACCACCGTAATCCCATACGTTGGTCACCATTAGATTGGGACTTCTGCAACATGTTCTGCAGGGGAAAAACCTTAAACCCAAGTTTCTGAAAGCTGAAGCTACTGCAGAATGCTACACTTTGCCTGCTGCTAAGTGGAGTATCTTGCTCTGTGCATAGGCTACTGGTGTTTCATGACCTGCATTGGCTGTCTGTTGAAGTTTAAGGGGTTGACATTGGCCTAGGACTTACCTACTTCGGAGATCACCTTTTTCCCACAGCGGTCCCACAGTCCCAGGCTGCACTCCGGGGGGATCCCGTCACAAATGGTACCATTATTTACACATACATGGCAACAAACGCAACATAAAAATATAATTAAAAATTGCAAAATTATAAAAATGGCAACCAATGACCTTGCATCAAGAATAAAGCTTAAAATGCTAACTGTTCAAATTTCTTCTTCATGTCACAGGAGAGCATTTGAAAGCCTCCAGCGAAACAGTGTTCTTACTGCTAGCCTCTATGGCTATGTCTACACAGCAATTAAATACCCGCAGCTGGACCAGGTCAGCTGCTTAGGGCTTGCGGGGCTCGGGCTGCAGGGCCGTAACATTGCTGTGTAGATGTTCAGGCTTGCGCTGGAGCTCGAGCTCTGAGACCCTGCGAGGTGGGAGCAGAGCCGTCCCTAGGGTACGGCAAATCGGGGCGACCGCCCTGGGTCCCGCACTTTGGGGGGCCCTGCACTTCGTGAGGAGGCGGGCAGGGAGGTGAGGCGTGAGTGGGCAGGGGCGAGAACCCCCCTACCAACCTCCCCCTCCCCCCAGCTCCTCCTGACCGCCGGCAGGCCCCACCGATCAGCGCCTCCTCCTCCCTCCCAGTGCTTACCACCTGTTTTGCTGTGTCTGGAGGCGCTGGGGGGTGGGGAGAGGGGAGAGGAGCGAGGGCTCAGCACACTCGGGGGAGCGGCGGAACTGGGTGGGGAAGAGGTTGGGCGGGAGCGGATGAGGCGGGGCTGGGAAAAGGTGGGGTGGGGTGGGGCCTTGGGAGAAGGGGTGGAGTGGGGCGTGATAGAAACTCATGCCCATGTCCCAGGCCCCGCACCCCCCTAGGGATGGCCCTTATTGGGAGGGTCCCAGAGCCCACGCTCCAGCCCAAGCCCAAACAGCTACACTGCAATTTTTAGCCCTGCAAACCTGAGTCAGCTGACCTGGGCCAGATGTGGCCATGCCATGGGTCTTTTATTCCCGTGCTCTGACTCCCTCACACAAAGGACTTTAAGGACCTATGATATTGGTCTCACATACTGTGGAAGTGACAGTTTCACTACAACCAGTGGGACTAGGAGCAGTGAGACAGATGGGTTGCTGTACAGCCTTTGTGAGACTGATAAGGCTGTTGCATGCAGATGTGTAGATACCTCCCTACCTATTCACAGACGTGGCATGCTTTTAAGATGATTGTGGGACCCAGACAGATGTGTGCTTTATGACTCCCCCCCCCCCTTATTTGTGATGTCATTTAAACCTGTTGCACCACTGGCTCATCAAGAGCAGAGGTATGTAGAAAGAAAGAAAGAAAGAAAGAAAGAAAGAAAGAAAGAAAGAAAGAAAGAAAGAAAGAAAGAAAGAAAGAAAGAAAGAAAGAAAGAAAGAAACTGACTGAGATGATCATTCTTTTTATAAGGGGGGAAAAAAAACACTACCATGTGGACCTGCTGAATTCTTGCCAGAGGGCATTAAATGTCAACAAGTCTAGTATATTTTCTAGTTAAAATAAACTTTAAATTCAAAATGATTAACCCTGATGACAGTGGCTATCCCTTTTCTGTATATTGTTGTGTTGGACACACCAGTCACTGAAATCAAATCATTCAACTCTGCTACATGCTAGAGAGTGTAAACTCAGAAACTGAAACTATGCCTGGCCGCCAGACTTCTATTTCAGAATCCACTTTGGACAGATCTGCTCTTCTCTCTCC
Source organism: Platysternon megacephalum (assembly GCA_003942145.1). Classification (NCBI taxonomy): domain Eukaryota; kingdom Metazoa; phylum Chordata; order Testudines; family Platysternidae; genus Platysternon; species Platysternon megacephalum. The sequence goes on from QXTE01000043.1 coordinate 4,594,595, forward strand.
AAGGATGAGGTAATCTAATAAAAATGCACATCCTGCCCAGAAGAATTTCAAAAGCAGTATTTTCTATCATTTACCTCTGATTGTGCAAAATCCTTAATACTAATAATGAGAACACTGAACAAACAAGCTACCAGGAGTGAAATGTAAGTACCCATGTTACAATTACCATTTGTCAAAGGGGTCCAAAGCCATACCAGATTTCACGCTTTATTTGCAGGCTGGGCAACAGCTGTTTATCTTGTATTGGTTCAAAGACTTCCATTGAGCACAGACCTGAGAGGACTGAGTGGGTCTTTACCCTGTGTGCTTTTTTTTTTTTTTTTTTAAATGAAGTCTTTTGTCCACTGTCCTTATCTAGATAGCAAAAACCTCAGTGTGAATGTGGTGGCTCAACTGCAGGCCACTAACTCCTGTATAAAGCAATGTCAGGCCCCAATCCTGTAACAGGATCTGCTAGTGTAGACGCCTGCTTCCATGGGACATCATACTAGTGCAGGGGATCTGCTGCTGAAAATCCTGATGCGAGATTGAGGGCCTTAATCTTTTACCCACATTGACTGATACTGGTCTGAGAGGCTGGTAGCTTAAATGGGACTGAAATATTTATATATAAGAGGATGGATTGTTCTGTTCTTCTCTCAAAAAAACACCAACACCTCCCCGCCCAGTCCCCCTTCCAAGACACAGAAGGGAAAGAGATTATCAGCTATTTAACTAGTGCAGTCACATCCACACAGGTTGATCCTTGTGTCCATGCAGGGACCCAGGGCCACACACAAGCACAAGGATTCACCCGCAAAGATCTGACTGCAGGGTCAGGGCCTAAATGTGTCTTCCTGCTCCTGCTGTGAAACACAGATCATAAAAGTCAAGCTACACAGTGTTTGCAATGCACCTACATCAAAGTTGTCATTGCAGCCTTACATTTTGAATTTCTTCATTTAGGATTATATTGTCCATCCTAAAAGGGCCATTAACATAGGGCCCAATTATTCTCCCACACTAACTCCCTCAAACAGTACAATTAAACCAATTTTGTTTGCATTTAATAGTAATTAGATTTTTTAAAAATATACAAAAAACATAAAAGATAAAGATTGTAATTTCTTTGGGACAGGGACCATCTTTTCATTATATATGTGCACACAGTGATTAGCACAATAGGGCACCAAGACCTGTAGGGGTAATGGTGGGCAACCTGCGGCCCGTCAGGGTAATCCGCTGGCGGGCCGCGAGACAGTTTGTTTACATTTGCACAGCCGCCCGCAGCTCCCTTAGGCCGCGGTTCACCGTTCCCGGCCAATGGGAGCTGCGGGAAGTGGCGCAGGCCGCATGGATGTGCTGCCGCCACCTAAAATAGATCATTTTGGTAACTTCTGTTAAATGAATTTGGTGGTGTTAGTCTTGTTCTCAGTGGACAAAGTATCCACATCAAACAAACCACAACTCCAGCTGGCATACACATTGGCCATCTCAACAAAGAGGTCAAGAAACCTGAACTATTCTCTTACCCACACACTATGTTGTTTCTCCAGATAAGGGTTAAGTCACACTGGCAGGGCAGTATAGAGAGGATTATGTTCTATTTACTATATTTTTAAAGTCCGTAGAACTATGATACCTAAGATGTCTTTATATAGAACTAGAAATGGACTGATTATAAAATTATTAACAGGTAACGTAACACCTATTTCAAAGTCTGTTGGGGTCCCCTGGCTCTTCCTAAAGTTTACTCTGGATACACACAGATAAAACAACACAGGTGCCTCGTACTCGACCTACAAAACAGGCAAAATGGGATAAACTATGGGAGCCACACATGACTGATTTCAGCAGTCTAACAAGTGTGCTTGGGGCAATGAGATTATGTATTGGCTATCAGAATCAGTGGAATGTGTCAGTGTTAGGGAGTTACCTGTCAGTTTGATGATCAATTAATAAATCTGAATTCAAAGCTTCTATTCAGTTCACACTCTAAATATGGGGCATGTTTCCAATGATCTCACTGACCTTGAATTCAATTTGGACAACAGAGAGCGCCACATGCAGCTTTATAAACCAAGTCAAAACAACAGCGACCCACAAACACTAACATTCTCCCACACTGAAAAATTACCTCAATTTTCTTGGAAACAAACAAACAGTTCCAACATCACTGTCTGCATGTGCCAAGTTGCTACAAGCTCCAAGACACATTCTGCAGACCAGGAGAATCCAGCAATGCTGACACAGAGCAACAATGTCTACCTTTGGTTGGAGATACTACAAAAAAATAGTGGCAAAACAAGAGGCATGCTATGCAGTAATGTACAGCTCTGGAGCATGCTTTGCTATTTCCTTTGTTGCCTCACTAGTATACATAACCCCCACTTATTTCATTTATTTCCTCCCTCCCCCCCTCATCTCCAGCATAGCAGCTCCTGAGTGACAAACAGCCACGGGTATACACCACAGTCAGTCCTCTGTGTGTGCGTGCGTGCATGGAGGAAGGTAAGGACTGGGTCAGGTGACAGGATGAATGCCATCCCAGGATATAGGAAATACGGTGGTGACCATGCTGAAGGGATGGTGTAAGCCCATATTAAGCTTGCAAGGATTAGATTTTTACCAGTAAATGTCAGTAAACGTTGATTTGCTGTGCACACACACTGACAAAAAAAATATTTCCATTGATAAATAATCAAAGTTTACAGATAGGCAAAGTAAGAAAAATGCTGCTTGAGGAGTTCTTAGAATCAAAATCCAATTATTTAGATTTTTGAATTCGGTTTGTTACCTGAACTAGCAAATGAACACTAAAAACAGCTATGAGCTGTTGATTTAAGGATATTTACTTTGTATCTTTTGACATGTGATGTTGACAATTTGTGTTTAAATGGTTCATAAAGCTTTAACCTTTTGAATCTCAACATCTACTGTCATTAAATAATTGTCTGATGCCCTCATAATTTCCTGCAACTGTGAAAATTTAAATCGATAAAAATAAAACAAAAATTCTTAAAATACATAATTTTGCGCAACTGTGAACATTAAAATAGATAAAAATCTAAATAATGGTTAAAAATAAACATCAACATCGTCCATCAAAATTATAAAAGAATAAAAATAGAATTCTGCCAAGCCTATCTATATTGCATGATTGTAGCCCAAGCTGAAAAAAGAATAACAGTTTAAGAACCCCCCACATGAATCTTAACGGGGATTCTGCATTTTAAAATATTGGGGAGCTTGTGTGGTCCAATCCATCTGTGGTATCCTGAGGTTGGTAGATCAAGCTAATGCCTTTTGCTAGACAGAGGGTGAGGATGAAAGTTTCTGTCTCTTTTTGGTATTGCATGGATAGATTTGGTCTGACTACCTAGTACAGAACCCTAAGTATTCAAAAAAAAAAAAAATCAGTCAGACCCCCCAAAATCATGAGACTGGCCTAAAAATCATGAGATTTAAAAACTAGTAAGATTTTTATTTTAAATTTCCCTTCTGGCTTCTGAGCCACAATTTTCAAGATTTTCTCTACAACCATGGAGGTGAGAAATTTCCTTTAAAAATAAATAAAAGCTGATATTTTCATATAATAATCTGACTCCAGGAGCTAGGGCCTTGAGTGAATGACCAACTATCACAACACTCACAAATAAAATTAAAGGAGTTGACAAAACTGACTTCATGTTGGAGGGAGTTGGAGAAAGCAGTATTCTTCCCCTTAAAGGGCCTGCTTATTTTAAATGCATATAATCGGGACATGCTCATAGATTCTAAGTCAGAAGGGACCATTATGATCATGACCTCCTCTATAACACAGGCCATAGAATGTCCCCAGAATAATTCCTAGAGCGTATCTTTTAGAAAACCATTCAATCTTGATTTTAAAATTCTCAGTGATGGAGAATCCACCACAACTCTTGGTAAATTGTTCCAATGGTTATTACTCTCATCTTTAAAAATTCATGTCTTATTTCCAGACTGAATTTGTCTAGCTTCAACTTCCAGCCATTGGATTGTGTTATACCTTTCTCTGCTAGACTGAAGAGCTCATTATTAAATCTTGACACCTTATAGAAAATGACCTATGAAAGAAGAGGAGGTCAGGACTATTAATTCGGAGCCTTCCTCTCTTGTCCAATTTACAGAGTACTGGGATAGGAACAAGAACAATGGGCAAAAGGTGGAACTAAAACGTGCCCTCTCATAATGGATATTGGATCAGACCAGTGGTTCATCTAGTTTAGTATCCATCTCAGACTTTAGTGACTTCAGTTATACTACTTTCCCCCCTTTTTGTAAACAGACAATTGCTTCATCTGGCAATGAAAACCATAAAACCCCAAGGGTATCTCATTATTTTGGCCATATTTGCAGTACTTCACACAGATGAAACATATTTACACGAATGGCAGAAGAAAAATACTCACCTATGTGAAAAGTGGAGGCCTCAGCTGTGAATACTGTTTCTGCCATATTACTTAGAGTGAGGTCTTGATCATATATGCCATATGTACACCTACACCTTCCATCTTTATTTACTTATGCTCACTGTTTTTTCATGATTGCTTTTTGACAGAAATACACGACTAGTGGTTGAAGGAAATGCAATAAATATCATTCTTGGATTACAGCAAAGCATTTCATACTGTGGGCTTGCCTACATGGAGAGGTAATGTGCTCTATGGAAGAGTGATTTCTGAAGCACACATGTTGCACATTAATTGGTCTGTGTAGACCTTGCCAGGGTGCACTAATGGTTCCTAGTGTGCTTTAATGTACCTTTAGTGAGCACCAGCAGGGTCTACATGTACCAATTAATGAACAACACATTAGTGCATTTTAGAAATCACATCCCCATAGAGTGCATTACCTCACTCTGTAGACAAGCCCTATGTCTTACAAAATCTTACTTACAAAATGAATGTGAATTGGCTAGGATAGGAACAGTCATGTGGTTTGAAAACCTGTCAACAGGAAAGAAAGGGTTATGATAAATGACAATGGTACAGAGTTATGGGGAGATAGCTAATAGGTGGTGCAGGGATCAGTGTTAAATCTGGTTTTATGTCATGTGTTAATTTATGATCTGGAAAAGTGAGGAAATAGCATGTTTATGAAGTTTGCCGATGCTACTAACCTGTGAGGAGTTGCAAACAGCAGTCAGGACAGAAAAATTATACAAAGGGACTTAGATCAGAAGGATGGGAAGAATCCTGGAGAAAACAACATCTTGGAAAAATACAACCTAATATATATTGGGGAACCCTATATATAAATACAACCCTAATATATTGTGGGGAAAATAATCTGGAAAACTCACACACTATAAGAAGGAGAAATGTGGGACAAACGAGTACTAGTGAACGACAGATTAGACATTAGCAATGCAATATGGCACCAAAGGCAGCCAATGCAATTCTGGGTACAGAGATCACCTATTGAAAGTGATCGTCTCTCTCTGAACCCCTAATGCCACATTTACACCTGGAATACCATGCTCAGTTCTGGATCCCACATTATCATACAGCTATTGGCAAATATAAAGGTGTTCAGAAAACAAAAAATATCAACAGGGGAGGAGGGACCGAGCTTGAAGGAAAGATTAAGAGACCTAAGTATGTATAGCTTAGCTAAGCAATTGCTAAGGGGAGGGCGGAAGATGATGATGATCTACAAAGATTTGATGGTGGGAGATTACTTATTTCATTGTTACCAACTTTTGTGATATTTGGTATTTTCCTTAAAGCCCCAGCTCCTGGACTCATGTGATTATGAGAATCTCAGCATTCCTTATAAATCAATCAACCAACCAACCAAAGCATCTAGCTACCATATTTGTGGAGACAAGCTTGAAAATGTAACCTAACTACATTCTAAAGGCTCAGAAGCCAGAAGGCAAATAAAAAGAGCTCCAAACGTATTATTTAATTTAAATCTCATGATTTAAATCTAAAGATTGGCAATATTTTTATTTAGTGTCTTAATGGGGTGCATGAACTAGGAGTAATGGGATGATATCATAAATAGGAAAAGTTGGCAAAATAATAGGAAATACTTCCTAACAGTGAGGTGTACTGAATAATCTTTTAAGGAAAGTGTGATGGGGTGGCCTGCCCTTAAGGGCCATAGTGCCTAGTGGTCTCCGCCCTCCACCACCTGGCATGGCCCTTTAAGGGTTTGGAGGGGTTCATTAGATATAGAGAGAGATAGGAGGGTATGTCTACACTGCAATTAAAAACCCACAGCTCACCCATGCCAGCTGACTTGGGCTCTAGGACCCTGCGAGGTGGGAGGGTCCCAGAGCTCAAGTTATGGCCCGAGGCCAGACATAGAATCATAGAATCATAGAATCTCAGAGTTGGAAGGGACCTCAGGAGGTCATCTAGTCCAACCCCCTGCTCAAAGCAGGACCAAACCCAACTAAATCAGCCCAGCCAGGGCTTTGTCAAGCCTGACCTTAAAAACCTCTAAGGAAGGAGATTCCACTACCTCCCTAGGTAACCCATTCCAGTTCTTCACCACCCTACTAGTGAAAAAGTTTTTCCTAATGTCCAACCTAAACCTCCCCCTCTGCAACTTGAGACCATTACTCCTTGTTCTGTCATCTTCTATCACTGAGAACAGTCTAGATCCATCCTCTTTGGAACCCCCTTTCAGGTAGTTGAAAGCAGCTATCAAATCGCCCCTCATTCTTCTCTTCTGCAGACTAAACAATCCCAGTTCCCTCAGCCTCTCCTCGTAAGTCATGTGCTCCAGCCCCCTAATCATTTTTGTTGCCCTCCGCTGGACTCTCTCCAATTTATCCACATCCTTCTTGTAGTGTGGGGCCCAAAACTGGACACAGTACTCCAAATGAGGCCTCACCAGTGCTGAGTAGAGGGGAATGATCACATCCCTCGATCTGCTGGAAATGCCCCTACTTATACAACCCAAAATGCCATTAGCCTTCTTGGCAACAAGGGCACACTGTTGACTCATATTCAGCTTTTCGTCCACCGTAACCCCTAGGTCCTTTTCTGCAGAACTGCTGCCCAGCCATTCGGTCCCTAGTCTATAGCAGTGCATGGGATTCTTTCGTCCTAAATGCAGGACTCTGCACTTGTCCTTGTTGAACCTCATCATATTTCTTTTGGCCCAATCCTCTAATTTGTCTAGGTCCCTCTGTATCCTATCCCTACCCTCCAGCGTATCAACCACTCCTCCCAGTTTAGTGTCATCTGCAAACTTGCTAAGGGTGCAGTCCACACCATCTTCCAGATCGTTAATGAAGATATTGAATAAAACCGGCCCCAGCACCGACCCTTGGGGCACTCCACTTGATACCGGCTGCCAACTAGACAAGGAACCATTGATCACTACCCGTTGAGCCCGACCATCTAGCCAGTTTTCTATCCACCTTACCGTCCATTCATCCAGCCCATACTTCTTTAACTTGCTGGCAAGAATACTGTGGGAGACTGTATCAAAAGCTTTGCTAAAGTCCAGAAATAGCACATCCACTGCTTTCCCCTCATCCACAGAGCCGGTTATCTTATCATAGAAGGCAATTAGGTTAGTCAGGCATGACTTGCCCTTGGTGAATCCATGCTGACTGTTCCTGATCACTTTCCCCTCCTTTAAGTGGTTCAGGATTGATTCCTTGAGGACCTGTTCCATGATTTTTCCAGGGACTGAGGTGAGACTAACTGGCCTGTAGTTCCCTGGATCTTCCTTCTTCCCTTTCTTAAAGATGGGCACTACATTAGCTTTTTTCCAGTCGTCCGGGACCTCCCCCGATCGCCATGATTTTTCAAAGATAATGGCCAATGGCTCCGCAATCTCATCGGCCAACTCCTTTAGCACCCTCGGATGCAGCGCATCCGGCCCCATGGACTTGTGCTCGTCCAGCTTTCCTAAATAGTCCCGAACTACTACTTTCTCCACAGAGAGCTGGTCACCTCCTCCCCATACCGTGCTGCAGAGTGCAGCTGTCTGGGAGCTGACCTTGTCTGTGAAGACAGAGGCAAAAAAAGCATTTAGTACACTAGCTTTCTCCACATCCTCTGTCACTAGGTTCCCTCCCTCATTCAGCAAGGGGCCCACACTTTCCTTGACTTTCTTCTTGTTGCTAACATACCTAAAGAAACCCTTCTTGTTACTCCTAACATCTCCGGCTAGCTGCAACTCCAAGTGTGATTTGGCCTTCCTAATTTCACACCTGCATGCCTGAGCAATACTTTTATACTCCTCCCTGGTTATTTGTTCAATCTTCCACTTCTTGTAAGCTGTTTTTTTGTGTTTAAGACGAGCAAGGATTTCACTGTTAAGCCAAGCTGGTCGCCTGCCATATTTACTTTTCTTCCTACACATGGGGATGGTTTGTTCCTGCAACCTCAATAAGGTTTCTTTAAAATACAGCCAGCTTTCCTCTACTCCTTTCCCCCTCATGTTATTCTCCCAGGGGACCTTGCCCATCAGTTCCCTGAGGGAGTCAAAGTCTGCTTTTCTAAAGTCCAGGGTCTCTGTTCTACTGCTCTCCTTTCTTCCTTGTATCAGGATCCTGAACTCGACCATCTCATGGTCACTGCCTCCCAGGTTCCCATCCACTATTGCTTCCTCTACTATTTCTTCCCTGTTTGTGAGCAGCAGGTCAAGAAAAGCTTTTCCCCTAGTTGGTTCCTCCAGCACTTGCACCAGGAAGTTGTCCCCTACACTTTCCAGAAACTTCCTGGATTGTCTGTGAGCTGCTGTATTGCTCTCCCAGCAGATATCAGGGTGATTAAAGTCACCCATGAGAACCAGGGCCTGTGATCTAGCAATTTCTGTTAGTTGCTGGAAGAAAGCCTCGTCCACCTCATCCCCCTGGTCTGGGGGTCTGTAGCAGACTCCCACCACGACATTACCCTTGTTGTTCATACTTCTAAATTTAATCCAGAGACACTCAGGTTTTTCTGCAGTTTCGTACTGGAGCTCTGAGCAGTCATACTGCTCTCTTACATACAAAGCAACTCCCCCACCTTTTCTGCCCTGCCTGTCTTTCCTGAACAGTTTATATCCATCCATGACAGTACTCCAATCATGTGAGTTATCCCACCAAGTCTCTGTTATTCCAATTACATCATAATTCCCTGACTGTGCCAGGACTTCTAGTTCTCCCTGCTTGTTCCCCAGGCTTCTTGCATTTGTGTATAGGCACTTGAGATAACTCGCTGATTGTCCCGCTTTCTCGGTCTGAGACAGGAGTCCTCCCCTCTTGCGGTCTCCTGCTTGTGCTTCCTCCCAGTATCCCACTTTCCCACTTACCTCAGGGCTTTGGTCTCCTTCCCCCGGTGAACCTAGTTTAAAGCCCTCCTCACTAGGTTAGCCAGACATCTACACTGCCATTAAACAGCCTCACAGCCTAAGCCCTGTGAGCCCAAGTCAGCTGGCACAGGCCAGCCACGGGTTTTTAATTGCAGCATAGACATATCCTAAGGGTCCTGGGAATGATGCTTGGGGAAGGGATCCTGGCACTGTCCCTTTAAGGGCCTGAAGCCTTGCAGACGGGCAGGGCAAGGCTCCCCTTTCACCCAATCAACTGGGAAGGAGTTGGGAGAAAGGGACCACCAGCATAAAGACAGCCTCTTCCCTCCCAGCAGACCGACACTGACAGGAGGAATTCCTGTTTGGAGGAGGGAGATAGTGACTGCTCTAAAGGCGAGAGACAAAGGGACTGCTCGCAATACAGCCCAGCTGCTGCACAGAAGGGCTCGGAGCAGTCTTTGAGAAAGGACCTTCATAACTGGCTAGGGAGAAACTGTGGGGAACCACAGATCTAAGCTGGGATAATAGAGTCCAGAGACCCTGGTGAAGACGTCAGCAAGCAGGGTGAAGGTAGGAGCAGCTCCAAGAAGTGATGGAGGGATGAAGAAACACTCCTTATCTGCTCAAACCAGAGTCCCTTGGCTGGAACCCAGAGGAGAAGGCAGGCCTGGGCTCCTCTGCTGTGCCCCTAGACCAAAAAGGGGGTAAATAGGGGTGAGAGTAAGAGAGGCCAAGAATGACAAGTTCCAGATAGATGTCAGAAAATGGGCTTGAAGGACATCAGCTTTTGAGTTTCCTATTTTTGGACTTTTCTGTTTACCCCAGACCTGGAAAATGACAGATCGCTGTGGAACAAGAATGGCCAACGGGGGCACTAAGCTGAAAAAGCCTCTGCAATACTGTGCCTGAACACATGGAGGTGCTCTGGAGGCGAGAGGCTTGTCTACAGGAAGTAGTACGTAGCACTTTTTAAACTAGCCTGGTCAAGACATTAGAAAACAGAATATAGAGAACGATCCTTTACTGGCAAGGAGAACTTCTGGAGCACTTAATAGTCTTTTCCGTCTCTGACATTCTGCAACAGGATGCTGGCCATGTAAACACAGGCACAGCCAGTGTAGCCCTTTAAGGCAAGGAATTCTGAGGATTTAGTTCTGGGTCACAACTGTTCGTGAAAGCAAGGCAGGAAATAAAAGGCATGAATTGTTCTTTAGTCACGGAGAGATCAGGGATGAGGAAAGAGCTGGTGTGAGACTCTTCAGAATGTCTGGCAGAAGAGCAATAGCCAAGGGTCTAGAGAGTGACATTACTGCAAGCCCAGCAGCTCATGCTAGATGCCCAAGTCCAAGCCTGCCTGACCCCCTGGGTCTGAGGTCAGCCAGCGCTTAGCCCAAGCCACCACCCAGGCAGCAACATCCATACTACTTTTTTTATGTGCTAGCTTGAGCAGAACTAGCAGGAGTCTATCAACCCACATTGGGAATCACACCTCCCAGCTGTAGTGTAGATATTCTCTGTTTGTACAGCACCTAGCACACCGGGGTCCTGGTCCATGACTAGGGCTCCTAGGTGCTATGGTAATACAAATAAATAATAATAATAAGTAACAAGTTTTAAACATACACAAATAAAAGATTCTGCTTTGCACCTGAAGCTTCTGCCACGAGTATTTAATCTATCAGATCAGATACTGAACAACGCAAGCCTCGCTATCACTTTGTGCAAAACACAGCATAGCAGAGGTTTTCAACATAATTGTTATGAGGTGGAAGTTTAGTTAAGAGTCCATCATCTTATGGGGCATAAACAATAAATTATCATAGAATCATAGGACTGGAAGGGACCTCGAGAGGTCATCTAGTCCAGTCCCCTGCACTCATGGCAGGACTAAGTATTATCTAGATAATTCCTGACAGGTGTTTGTCTAACCTGCTCTTAAAAATCTCCAATGATGGAGATTCCACAACCTCGCTAGGCAATTTATTCCAGTGTTTACCTACCCTGACAGGAAGTTTTTCTTAATGTCCAACCTAAACCACCCTTGCTGCAATTCAAGGCTGTTGCTTCTTGTCCTATCCTCAGAGGTTAAAAAGAACAATTCTTCCTCCTCCTTGTAACAGCCTTTTATGTACTTGAAAACTGTTATCACGTCTCCTCTCAGTCTTCTCTTTTCCAGACTAAACAAACCCAATTTTTTCAGTCTTCCTTCATAGGTCATGTTTTCTAGACCTTTAATCATTTTTCTTGCTCTTCTCTGGACTTTCTCCAATTTGTCCACATCTTTTCTGAAATGTGACGCCCAGAACTGGACACAATACTCCAGTTGAGGCCTAATCAGCGCAGAGTAGAGTGGAAGAATTACTTCTCATGTCTTGCTTACAATACTCCTGCTAATACATCCCAGAATGATGTTTTCTTTTTTTGCAAGTGTTACACTGTTGACTCATATTTAGCTTGTGATCCACTATGACTCCCAGATCCCTTTCCACAGTACTCCTTCCTAGACAGTCATTTCCCATTTTGTATGTGTGCAACTGATTGTTCCTTCCTAAGTGGAGTACTTTGCATTTGTTCTTATTGAATTTCATCCTATTTACTTCAGACATTTCTCCAGTTTGTCCAGATCATTTTGAATTATAATCCTATCCTCCAAAGCACTTGCAAACCCTCCCAGTTTGGTATCATCTGCAAACTTTATAAGTGTACTCTCTATGCCATTATCTAAATCATTGATGAAGATATTGAACAGAACTGGACCAGAACTGATCCCTGCGGGACCCCACTCGTTATGCCCTTCCAGCATGACTGTGAACCACTGATAACTACTCTCTGGGAATGGTTTTCCAACCAGTTTTGCATCCACCTTATAGTAGCTCTATCTAGGTTGCATTTCCCTAGTTTGTTTATGAGAAGGTCATGTGAGACAGTATCAAAAGCTTTACTACCACTCCCCCCCCCCCATCCACAAAGCTTGTTACCTGTCAAAGAAAGCTATCAGGTTGGTTTGACACAGTTTGTTCTTGACAAATCCATGCTGACTGTTACTTATCACCTTATTATCTTCTAGATGTTTGCAGATTGATTGCTTAATTATTTGCTCCATAATCTTTCTGGGTACAGAAGTTAAGCTGACTGGCCCGTAATTCCCCAGGTTGTCCTTATTTCCTTTTTTATAGATTGGCACTATATTTGCCCTTTTCCAGTCTTCTGGAATCTCTCCCATCTTCCATGACTTTTCAAAGATAATCACTAATGGCTCAGATATCTCCTCAGTCAGCTCTTTGATTATTCGAGGATGCATTTCATCAGGCCCTGGTGACTTGAAGACATCTAATTTGTTTAAGGAATTTTTAACTTGTTCTTTTCCTATTTTAGCCTCTGATCCTACCTCATTTTCACTGGCATTCACTATGTTAGACGTCCAATCACCATCAACCTTCTTGGTGAAAACCGAAACAAAGAAGTCATTAAGCACCTCTGCCATTTCCATATTTTCTGTTATTATTTCTCCCCCCCATTGAGTAACTGACCTGCCCTATCCTTGGTCTTCTTCTTGCTTCTAATGTATTTGTAGAATGTTTTATTGTTACCCCTTATGTCTAGCTAGTGTGATCTCGTTTTGTGCCTTGGCCTTTCTAATTTTGTCCCTACATACTTGTGTTATTTGTGTATATTCATCCTTTGTAATTTGACCTAGTTTCCACTTTTTGTAGGACTCTTTTTTGATTTTTAGATCATTGAAGATCTCCTGGTTAAGACAGGGTGGTCTCTTGCCATACTTCCTATCTTTCCTATGCAGTAGGATAGTTCGGTCTTGTGCCCTTAATAATGTCTCTTTGAAAAACTCCCAACTGTCTTCAATTGTTTTTCCCCTTAGACTTGCTTCCCATGGGATCTTACCTACCGACTCCCTGAGTTTGCTAAAGTCTGCCTTGAAATCCATTGGCTGTTCTCCCTCCTACCATTCGTTAGAATCATGAACTCTACCATTTCATGATCATTTTCACCCAAGCTACCTTCCACTTTCAAATTCTTAACCATTTCTTCCCAATTTGTCAAAATCAAATCTAGAACAGCCCCTTCTCTAGTAGCTTCTCCACCTCCACCAAACACTAATTCTCAGTGCAGGTGACATGAACTCCATTTTTTGTTCTACAATTTTGCTCATCTGAACCTCTCCTTCAGAAAGAATGCCATATCCTAACATGAAGACATCACACAGTGTGTTATATGCTATATGGTTACGGCTGTCCAACTTCCTGACAGATGAAAGGAGATGCGACTAAGTCAGTCCATCAGGGTGCTTAGCAATGGTATGGGAAAAGAGCCTGCTGCGTGCGCAACAAGCCTTCACACAGTGGCTACAGCTCCACTCGCCAGATGAAAGTTGAAGCATACTCTGCTTCCTGGCTCACCTGCGAGCCTCAGCCTGGTCTGTCTGATGGCTCTCTGCAGTGACTGCACCAGTCTTAGCCCAGCTTCTCCAAAATGAACACTTTTGGGAAGGATTTCCCCCCGTTGTTAGTGGGAATGCTGAATTCCTTGAGGCCTTGCTTCACCTTGTTGATGTATCGGAGCTTTGGCCTTCCTCTGCGTCACGGGCAGTTCTTAAGTTGACTGTACAGCACAGCCTTTGGCAGACAATCTTGAGGCCTGTGCTCCACATGCCCCAACCAGCGAAGCCTGCGAATGTCCAGCGTAGTTTGCATAGACTGTAGGCCGGCTGTCTCAAGGATCTTGTTATTGGTGATCCGTTTGTCCCAAGTAACTCCAAGGATTTTTCTAAGACAGCGGAGGTGGAAACTGTTGAATCTCCGCTCCTGCTTGGAGTACGTTACCCAGCTTTCACAAACGTAAAGTAGGGTACTCAGGACACAAGCCTGATAAACAGCCACCTTTGTGTTCAGGTTTAGCAACTTGTTGCTCCAAATACATGAGGTAAGTTTGCCAAAAGTAATAGAAGCTTTGCCAATTCTAGCATCAAGTTCCCTATCAAGGTTAAGTGATCTGGTAAGAATTGAGCAGAGATGGCAGAAGTGATCCATGTTGTCCAGAGCTTCATTAGGTGACTGCCTACAACATGCATGTATTAATATATACATAAACTCAGAAGAAAACAACATACTCTGAGTTGTCTATGGGCATTTTAGCTCATTTCAAATAGGGTATAGAGGAGACTGTCCCTTTGTTTCTATGTGCTGTGTACAAAGGAATTGTCATACTGGATCAGACCCAAAATCTACCTAGTCCAGTATCCTGTCTCCAGCAATGGCCAGCACTAGGCACTTCATAGGATAGTGTAGGAACCCCACATCAGAAAGTTGTTGGATAATTGGCCTCCCACGTTATGTCTTATCCTGATCTCTAATAGTTAGTGACTGGCTTCAGCCCCGTACCAGGAGCCCTGCAAGCAACAAAATATCCTTTCCAAAATTTTTGTTAGCAATAAACATAACTCTGGATATTCTTGTTATCTCTATACAATTTCCAGTCCCGCTTTGAATCTTGTTATTTCTTGGCATCAACAACTTCCTGTGACAATGAGTTCCACAACCTAATTACACATTGCATAAAAAGTATTTCCTTTTGTCAGTTTGGAATTTATCACCTTCCAGTTTCATTGAATTTCCCCTTGTTCTTGCGTTCGGACAGGGAGAACAGAAGCATCTGATCTTCCTTTTCTACATCATTCTATTTTGAAAAAAAGGAGTTTCCCCACTTTAACAGTTTCATATCTGCATAGCATGGAAGCCTTACAGAACAGATTTCATTCTTATGGTCTATGTGTAAGAAGAGCAAGTTAGGCAGACACCCAAAATGAGTTGTGCATAGTTTCCATTAGATTGTGCCCCCTACACAACAGATGCTACCTCTCCAGAGTGAGAAGAGACTATCTGTAGCTATACCTGAACAGATACTGTTATTACAAGGTACACGCCAATGTAGGGTTTTTTTGTTTGTTTTTGTGGAATTTGCTTTTTAATGTGATAGATTTCAGGTTCTCAGACTGATTTCCTAAATGCAGATCATCCAGGGACACTCCCAGCTGCTGGACTTGCTCCTGCATCAAAATACAGAGTTTTTGGCAGGCAAAAGTTGACACTCTGTCCAACATTCTGAGTGTAGCAATAGACCCAGTGCCTGCAATTTATCGTCTTAGTCATCATTCTTCTATTCCCATGACTATTTATGAGATGATTTTTAAGCATAGCACTGAATTTTGGCTAGAAGATAGTTGGCTATTTGGAAGTCTGAGACAGTCCAGTTGATTTTTCACTCTTAAGGGACTTGATGTTGTCGAAAGGTTTATTACTCCTTCAGATATTGTCAGTATAGATCCCTCACACTTAGGAGTACTAATGCGCTCAGCTCTGAAATTCAGAAACTTCTGCAAGCAGTGGCTGCACACATGCCCCCATGCAGGACTCACTGTTTGGTGCAAGGTAATACCATGCAAAGAGCAACAGCCCCAACCCCACCAGTTTCTTTTGGCCATAGCAACTGAAGGAATCAAAATCGTCAGGAATTCTCTTCCTTCTCCGTTGTAGCTGACTCTTCTCCCATCTTAACCATGAATTTAGACTGAGACCTTTTAATTGGTGTGTTTTGTAAAAACTAAATAATATAGCAGTTTTCTGGTGTATTTGTTTAGTAACCATCCTATTGTGCAATCAGGTCAATCCAGTCCATTCTACACCCTTTGTTTTAGTTGACAGGCTATTATTCCATGAGGGCAGACCTCAAGTATGTGGGTTCTAAACACTATGGCTGGAAACAGCAGAGATGTTTTATAGAGGAGTATATGTGCATGGCCTGTATTGCCTGGGGGGATGACCATGCTCTGAAAGCCTGCTCCATCTGAGCAGTGTAGTCCCTTTTAGCCTCTCTATAGATAAAAGAGGCTCCACCAACTACCTAGCAGTGGCAAAAGCACACCTCGGACATCCAAGTGTCTATGTGTCCTCTACCCGGCTGAGCAGCTTCTAAAGGCACAATCTCCACAAGAAATCCAGTCAGAGCTCTTCATGTGCACTATGTCAAAGCATGAGTCAGAGAATAAGTGGTCTTTCTTTATAGCATAAGATAAATTCTTCCATTTGGAAGAAAACCAGCATAATTTCTGTACTGCATCTCTGACACAATATTATGCACAACGTTTGTAGACCAGTTCCATCTTCTGTTGCTCTGGTGGTGAAGTCGTACTGTAAATTCATATTTCTGTAGCACCAGATACAAATGTGGAGCACCAGATGTGTGTTTATTCTCACTATTATCCATTATATTGATAATGATGCTGTAGTGAGTCAAATATTTTTATTTTGGTGTAAGAGTATATTTGATCCCATCCTAGTAGGTGGAAATGTAATTCTCGGGTAACTATGGGCTGGCCTTCACTACGGGGAGATCAACACTGCTGCAATCAATGCAGCAGAGATTGATATAGCGGGTCTAGTGAAGACCCGCTAAATCGATGGCAGAGTGCTCTCCAGTCGACCCCAGGACTCCTGCTCCCCGAGAAGTCTAAGGGAAATCAACCAGAGAGTGTCTCCCGTTGACACAACGCAGTGAAGCCACCGGGGTAGGTCGACCTAAGTTACGTCAACTCCAGCTATGTTATTCACATAACTGGAGTAGCATAACTTAGGTCGACTTAGCCCCATAGTGAAGACAAGCCCTATGTCAAGGACTTGCACCCTGAATAAGCAAGAGCACAGGCAAGATCAGCATTACTAAGATTTTGGACAACTGAGCTGTGTGCATTCTGCAGCACTGTTTGTATTGCAATTTTGAGTTACAAATGAAGTTGCATCACTTCAGGCTTGTAGTTGTGTGATCCAAGCTCCTGGGGAACAGATTGACTTGGAAGAATGGATATTCTTTGGGAGAGTATCTACTTCTTAAAATAAAGGGGCCTGTGAAATAAATAAAATACCAGTTTGTAGAAAATATAGTAGATGTTCACAATGAATGCCTTTTGGGGACCCATAGTAGCAGGCTATCTTCTGCAAAGCCACTCCCCAAAAGCCTATTTCCTTGCTCATTGATGTCCACTGAGAGAAGGCAACAGAAATTCCATACTTTATGGTACCATGTACATTCTCTATGTCTCAAGAGCAGCCTTAACATAAACGGAGTACCTGCACCAAGTTATATTTGTGTAAGAGAAAAGTTAACTCATTCCTGCTCAATGTTCCACATAGGCATTGTGCCTATCACGAAAACAAACAAAAATGATGACAAGAAAAAACGCAACAAGATGATTATGCCTTGCTGAGCATTCCTGAAACTGTTTACTTTTTCCCCATTGTGACATTCTATACCTTGGGGGAGCATCCTGTAACCCCCATATTCCTCATTTTTATATAATCGTGATCTTACATATAAAGCATGCCTTGTAAGGAATCAGGGGAAAGGTTACGATCTGCTGAAAGTCATTTCTCTATCCATATATGTATATCATTAATACATATGAAGTCATGAGAATTGTGTTATATGGTTGTCACTAAAACAAGCTGTAAGTTGGGGAATCACCCAGATATTAGCTCTCCAGAGACAACAGCAAAGAAAGTAACCAACCCCAGGGCAGGGCATCAAACAAACTATCAACAACCATTATCCAGCAAGGGAGTTACAATTCAATGACTCACCAGCATGAGGCCACATCAAGGGAATTGCTCAACCTTGCCTGGAGACTTAGCAATACCCCCCAGACATGCCTGGACTTGTGCTCCCCAAGCACATGGGACTAAGAGTAAAAAACAGAACACTGTGGCCACATGCTGGGCCTTTCTCCTTCCCCCACCTATGCTGCAAGCAACAAAGACACTCAGAAGAAGACTGAAGACTCAAACAGAGGAGACTGGCCCAGGTTTAAGGAACAAACCTATATATTAAGGACTGCAATATCCAGTGGGGTGAGAAAAACTGCTTAATCTAGATCGGGGTGGGCAAACTATGGCCCGGGGGCTGCATCTGGCTCTCCAGACATTTTAATCTGGCCCTCAAGTTCCTGCTGGAGAGCGGGGTCTGAGGCTTGCTCCGCTCCTGCCGGGGAGCGGGATCCGGGGCTTGCCCTGTTCTGCTCAGCTCCCAGAAGCAATGGCATGTCCCCCCTCCGGCTCCTGTGCATAGGGGCAGCCAAGGGGCTCTGCATGCTGCCCCCGTCCCCACAGCTCCCATTGGCTGGGAACCACGGCCAATGGGAGCTGCAGGGGCAGTGCCTGCGGACAGGGCAGCACACAGAGCCGCCTGGCCGTGTCTCCACTTAGGAGCCAGAGCGGGGACATGCCGCTGCTTTTGGGAGCTGCTTGAGATAAGTGCTGCCCGGAGCCTGCACCCCTGACCTCTTCCTGCACCCCAACCTCCTGCCCCAGCCCTGATCCCCCTCCCGCCCTCCGAACCCCCCGGTCCCAGCCTGGAGCACCCTGCTGCCCCCCCAACCCCTCATCCCCAGCCCCACCCCAGAGCCTGCACCCCCAGCCAGAGCCCTCACCCCAACCCCCTGCCCCAGCCAGGAGACCCCTCACGCATTCTGAACACCTCATATCTGGCTCCACCCCAGAACCTGCACCTCCAGCCGGAGCCCCCTCCCGCACCCGAACATCCAATTTCGTGAGCATTCATGGCCCACCATACAATTTCCATACCCAGATGTGGACCTCGGGCCAAAAAGTTTGCCCACCCCTGATCTAGATGTTGCCCAGTCTAATAGGGTTGAGAGTTTAGACTGCGCGCTTATATTTTATTTTATTTTGGTAACTAACTCTGACTTTTTGCCTATCACTTAATATCACTTAAAATCTATCTTCTGTAGTCAATAAATTTGTTTTACTGCTTATCTTTACCAGTAGGTTTGTATGAAGTGTTTGGCAAATCTGCTCAAGTTTTGCAAAGGCTGGTGTATGTCCACTTTTCATTGATGAAGTGGTGAACCAATTAATAAATCTGCACTGACTGTCTTGAGCAGTGCAAGATGGTATATTCCTGGAGTACAGTGCTGGGAGCTGGGGGGAGGGGGAGGATTGGGATGGTGCCTTTCTCTGGGTGATTCATGAGTGGCTCTGGGAGCATTTATGCAATCTACTGGGTGTTGGGCTCCACATGCGGTTGTGCTGAGTGATAACAGCACCTGGAGGGGTTTGCTGCTGGTCACTAGCAAGGCATTGTGAGAGATGGCCCAGGCTGGAGAGAGTTCAAGGGGGCACATCGGTCCCACGCTGCACCCCGGGGATCCCACCACACCTATCTCTTCATTTAAATGTCTGCAGCTACAGATGGAACCAGTTACTTCACACTTCCTTAGTTAGGAAATGACCAGCCATACCCACTGTTAATAGGGGACTAGGAATCATTCTTTTAAGAGCTGCAAGTATGGACTTCCTAGAAGAGTTGTCCAAGACAAACTATTCCTGTTGTGCGTGTGGACTGTTCTCTTCCAACCCACCTCCCAATATAAAATGATGTAGTGCCAAAGCGTACCTGGTGATTTACAGTCAAGCAGGGTAAGACAACAAGTTTTCTGGACCCAAAAGATTACAATCTAAGGGCCAAATTCCACCCTGCTTACACCACCCATGCAGCCTCATTGAATTAAGGGTTGGATAATTAGGCAGGGGCATTCCTGTAGGGCCCTGACAGCAAGGACAACAAGATCAAACTTGATGCAGTAGAAAGGAGGGAGGTGGTGCAAGGATTCAAACAGGACTGATGTGATCACTCCAGCTCGTGTGATCACTTGGCAGTCCCATGTGAGGCCCAGATTTCAGTGGGCATCAAGCTTGAACTGCCCCTAGTTGCGGATAGAAAATATACAAGCACTTCTGAAAGAGACAACTGTCTGCTGCCCTGCTTCTACAAGGTAACAGTCAGTTTAATGAGAGCAGTGGAATGTAGAGGCAAAATGGAGTGGTCAGGGTTCACCTTGGAAAGGGAGGGGATGGGCTCACAAGCGCTATGTCTGGGCACTTGTTTTTTCTTTGTAATCTTGTCTGATTAAAAGATCACGTTGATTCAGTGCAAAGACAAAAGCTCAGTCTTCCTTTACAAGGCACATTCCAGGAGATTACAAAGGCATGTCTCCTCTTAGTAACATTATATATATATGAGGACATTGGCTCAATTTTTTTCATATGCTGCTAGATTTATGTGCAATTTAACTAGCTTATAAAATACCTAATAAAAAGACTGATTCAAATACCAAGATTATGAACCTTCATCGTTTGCCATGAAAATAACCAAGATTTAATTAGATTAATTTTCCTGGTTTTAGCAAATATGAGTTGAAAGCAGAACTTGAAATGTGAAACAATAATATTTCATTGGTTACTTGGTGTCCATTCCACAACAAGTCTACTTGCAGCTGAAAGAAAAGCAGAGGGAATAGACAGTTCATAATCACATAGACTTAACAAATAAGTTGAGTTTGATATTTCAAATTGCCCTCATAATATCTAGAAATTGCTCTGGTACCAGTTCTTATCTGGTCACTGTTTGCAAAAACTTGCTTTTTCCAGTACAAATCTAAGCGTTATATAGGTTTCCTTCTGCTGCATGTAATTTCCATTACTAGGAATTACAAATACACACTAAAATCTGTCAAAAAGAATGTACAATTCTAAAGTCCCCAATTTCTACTTTAACTGAACATTAACATGAAGCTTTACTTTATGCACAATAGTGATATCCATTGTTGTGAAGTGTCAGCAGGGAAAATGTTATGAATAGTTTTAGGGCTTGATTCTCCACTGCTTGCCTCTTGTGCAGAATGGCTGTAAAATGTTAGCATTTTCATTCAGAAATGTTACATGACCATACAAAGGGCAAGACAATGGGTAGTCAGGCCCTAGGCAATATATATTCAGCCAACATTCAGTTAGTCAGCCAAAATTATAAAAAGAAGGTTGAAATACAGCTGGACTCCAGTGAGTACAAAGACTATGGGAACTGGTTTTGCCTTTTGCAAAGGTAAGAGTAGAGACGGCTTGAAGCGTTATGATTTCCAAAGAGACAATGTCTGTTTGGGTGCTGGAAATGTGGGGCAGTGTGCTCAGAAGAGCCATTTGCTACGTGCTCCTCAAAGTGCAGCCACCCAGGCACTCTGGGTGGTTCGGGTCATGGCCCCAAGCAGACATGCTCATTCTGGGCCTGATTCCCCAATGCCTCGTGTAATCATTTGCATCTGTGCTAGTGGGTGTGAAATGCTGCTACTCTGATCTGATGCATTTCACACCCACTTTGCACAGATGTCAATGATTACACAAAGTGTAAGGCAGTATAGAACCAGGCCCTCAGAGTCCGCTACTATTGCCGGCACCACTAGCCAGCCTGCTCACCACACCACTTGTGCATCCCAACAAAAGGTGTTTGCCCCCAACATGGTTGAACATGGGATTAGAGAAGTGAGATCACTGTGCCCTCCTCACACACTACTGCACCTGAACAGTTAAGCGCCTGCCTTTCCTAACCTGCTTTGATTCCAACAAGAGCAAACCTTGCTAACAGGATAGGCTGCTTCAGATGAACTGCCAACCTGTTGCAGAGACATTATTTAGATCTTCATATACTTTTAAGGGCCTGAAGTTGCAACCCTTATATTGGATAGCCCTACTCATGCAAGTGGTCCCATTGAATTAAAAGGGACTACGCACGTGAGTAAGGGCTGCGACAACATTTCTTTTCTTAGGGCCTGTTAACTGACAGTTAACTGTATCCCTCCAAAAGGCCAAGGAACATTCTGTCTAGCACATGCACACAGACGTTGCTCTTTTTGAGTGGAGAACTGTGTTATATGCATGATTTACAGTACATTACATAAGGGAATAACTTGTAATGCAGCATTTTCTTACAAGAAACATATCTTACCAAACAAAAAAGACAAGATGGAACAATGACCATATTACTGCAACCTTCAAAGAATGTTTATAAAACTCACAGGATCTCTCCTTTCACAACAAAAGTGAGCTGACAAAACATTTGATGTTTAAACTTGTCAGCAAATATATGATAAATAGTTAAAGCTTCAAATGTGCATATTACTTGTACATAGGCACCAGTTGTACCAATGATCACAGTTTACCTTTACACCCAGTGCCTCTCCTGAAATGACGAACACAGTCACACCATTCTTGGAGGGTTTGGGGATGTCTTTGTTTTTCAGTTCTTGGTATTGGGGTTCCACCATTTTCTCTGAACTTCTTATATTGACCCAGAGTTGCAGAGCATGTGCTGGTTCCTCTGAGCAGAGCATCTCTGCATGAAGAATACCCCGCCCAGCTGTCATCCACTAGAAAGATGGTATAGAAGGAACAGAATACACAACATAGACATTAAATTTTAGAAAATGGAGAAAAGAAAACACACCTGAATTTCATTACATGGGACAAGTTAATATGACTAAAGCTTTTGTCTGGTTAGAAGATGGATTAGATAAACAATAACCTTTCCTAACATTTAGTTTATCTATTGATTTCAAACGTTGAAGTGCTGCATGGAAACAATTTATTGTTAATCGATTTTAGCAGAGATTTTAAATAGCTAAAATATGAAGTTTCCCACAGTAACATGGTGTGGTGGGAATTTATCTAAGCATATGACAACAGAGTGCAATATAGTGGCTGAGTTTAAAAGCAGCCAGTTACAACTTCTCTTATAGCAGAAAGAGGGGTAGTGTTCCTCAACTGCAGGCTCTTCACAAATTCAAACGAAAAGGCAGAAGTAGTCATTGTTTAGGATTAAGATGTCAATGATTCCTTTCTGCCCAACCTTCCCATACCTGTAAATCTCCTGGGTTCAATTTACCAGCATGTCCACAAAAATCTTCATGGGCCATAGAGCCACCATCTAACAGGTAAGTTACCTTGGAAGAATGAGAGACAGATGAAATTGTTATGCAAAAGCTCTCTTTTGTTTGTTTTGTTTTTAACAGATAGAGAGCACTCATAAGAAAACAGGTGAGAGCACAACAGAATCAGTCTATTCCACTGTAGCAGAAACCAGAACGTTCTAGTAGTCCAATATTGACTCACATGGCCACACAATGTTTGATGTCAAAATTACCCATGTTGAAAAGGATTACGGTTTTAGGGTCAGAACTGCACCTTTATGTTCTCAGCCTCTCACTTATTCCTCTTCTTCTTCCATTTCTCTTTATGGACCTCTCCCACCATCATGTTTTCCTTTTCTCCCTTTTTGTTTTTCTTTCAGCATTCCTCTTTTTGGTCTCAATTCCAACACAGAGGGAAATTGCAGAAGAAACTAATCAAGGCTCTATCTTCTGTATAGCAGTGTTTTTGCTGTGATGGCAATAAGGAAAAAGTAAAACCAACTAAGATTATCATCACTGCAGAAGGCACTAGGGACAGTGCCAAAGTGCAAGCCTTGGTCAGTTTCATCTGCAAAGACAGACATATCAAGGTATAAGCGGGGGAATGGTCCCGCTATTGTGAGGAACTTTTCTGGCTTATACACTACCCCGGTGAAATGGGCTAGCAAAAGGATCTGAGTCCTCGCTCCCACTTCCTTTACCCAGAGGCCTGCCTGATCTTGAGGGCTCCCCTTCCACTCTCCTGAGTGGCAGAGTCCTCGTAACCCTGATAACGTTGAGCCCAGGATTCCTAAGGAGCTCGATCCCCAACCTTGTCGTGGCCACTTAGGGCAGGGGCTAGGGCATGGGTCGGCAACCTTTCAGAATTGGTGTGCCGAGTCTTCATTTATTCACTCTGATTTAAGGTATCGCGTGCCGGTAAAACATTTTAACGTTTTTAGAAGGTCTCGCTCTATAAGTCTATATTATATAACTAAACTATTGTTGTATGTCAAGTAAACAAGCTTTTTAAAATGTTTAAGAAGCTTCATTTCAAATTAAATTAAAATGCAGATCTTATCAGTTTAGTGCAGTGGTTCTTAACCTGGGGTGCACGCACCCCCTGGGGGTGCAAGATGCCCTTTCTGGGGGTGCGAGACATGCGAGATTTTTTTAGAAGGTAAATCATCAAAAACACAAATTAAGCACAGGCACATAAATACAACTACTTTGTTTCATCAAACCTATGTATTTATTAACATTATACATGTTTTAACGATTACTGTAATATACAAACAAAGTTTTTAAGTTTTCAAGTTTTTAAGTTAATTGTAGTGTAATTTTTGATAAGGGCTGCAGAGCGCTGGAACCAGGCCAGGAGCAGAGCCCTGGGCTGGCTGCCAGTACCCCAGGCCGGCAGGAGGGCTGAGCAGGGCCGGAGGCCCGGACCCCAGCTGGCAGGGGGCTGGGTGGCTGGAACCCCAGACCAGCAGTGAGGTGAGCGAGGCTGGCAGCTGGTATCCCAGGCCGGCAGCAGGCTGAGCGGGGCTGATGGCCAGGACCCCGGCTGGCAAGAGGCTGGCAGCCGGAACTCCAGACTGTCAGCGGGCTGAGCGGGGCCAGCGGACAGAACCCCAGACCAGCGGCGGGCTGGGGTTCCGTCCGCCGGCTCCTGCCGGCCGGGATCCTGGCCGCCGTCCCCGCTCAGCCTGCTGCCAGCCGGGGGTTCCATTCACCCAGGCCAGCAGTGGGCTGAGTGGGGACGGCGGCCAGGACCCCGGCTGGCAGCCGCGTGCCAGTAAAAATTGGCTTGCGTGCCGCCTTTGGCATGTGTGCTGCAGGTTGCCGACCCCTGGGCTAGGGTGTCCCCACTCTGGTGTGCTCTCTGCACTGGATGCTTCCCTGACCCACTGATCATTACATACAGTTCAAAGCAAATAGAATTTATTAAACAGCAATCCATTTTAACAAAATAAGGAAAAAATGGAAAAGATTAAAAGAAAACACGTCACCCCACTCTGTGGCATGGGGACATCACAACCAGCATCTCTGAATGTAGGGGAAGTTCACAGTCTGCTCCTCACACCATCCCAGGCCTCCTTTCAGGCCCTGGCTGTGCTGCAGGGATGCTGCGGGTCGGACACTTGCTCTGGCAGTGGCCACACGCCTTCAGGCTCTAGGTGGCAGGCCTCTTCTTCCCAGTATCAGCTCCCCTGTCGGGGTTACGATCCCCCCCCCCCCAAGTCTGGCCTGCAAGGCGTCATGGCTGGGGGCATCTCCTTGTGCTGGGCCCACTGCCCAGGGTCCTCCCTCGCTCTCCCCAGCTGCTCATCACACCCAGCTCCGGACTGCTCCAGCCCCAGCTCCAGCTCCACTCTGCCTCAGCACTGATGCTGCTGCTCTGCGTGCAGCCCCCGAGCTGCTTTTTCTGGCCCCTCTGGCTCTGGTTGCTACAGCTCTCCTCCCAACACAGATCTGCTCTCTGGGCTGCTTCTGTGGCTCTGCTCCCAGTACTGACCTGCTTCCTGGGCTGCTTCTCTGGTTCACTCTGGCTGGCACAGCTCTGCTCCCCAGCTCAGCCCAGGTCCCTTCTCTCTCCTTAGCTCGGCCCCACTCTGTCTCTGGCAGCTCCAACCCCCGCAGAGGATGGGACACCCCTGGCCTCCTGACTCCCTCATTGGCCTGCCCACCCTCTCAATCAGGCTGACCTGGAGCATTGGCCTCTCCCCATTCTCCCTGGGGACTGTCAGTCTCAGGGTCATCAGCTCTTCCCCTTTCTTTTGGTACTGGGAGCTAGACAACCAAAAAAAACCCACTGAGTGTTAGTAAGGGGCCAACAGTCCCCTTACAGGGGAAAGAAAGTCCATTTAATGATATTCTTGCAGACGACCCAATTCTGGTCTCTGATCTTTACATTGGCTCTGCAGCTATAAAAGGACTGTAAAATAAAGCCAGCTGAACCAGCCACTGGGAAATTCCCAGTCAGCCATATCACATGTAGGGGCTGGTCAGGGGCATGGCCAAGAAGAGGTTTCATGGTCTAAGCACCAATGTACTACAGCTCTTCTCAACTGCCAGAACAACCACTTGGGGCCAAAGCAGCTGGGCATACGTTATAGCATATTACTTGTTCTTGCTCACCTCAGGAACCAGCCCAATGCCAGGCTGGCCCCAGAATCTGGGACCACAAATGTACTGTGCATCTATCTTTGTCTCACTCTCCCACACAAGCTGAGCCATAGCTCAAGTGGAGCAAAACAAATTATGGATCATGGGCAATAGTGCCAAGAGTGGAGGAAGGCAAGGAGTACAATTACATGGGGGGGGGAGGGGATAAAAATAAGGCTAAATATAAAGCAAAGATATAAAATGTACCACATATTTAGACTTCCAGACTAAATAGCTTGTTAAACCAAATTTGATCCTCCACACTGAGGACAGACAGACATCAACAGACAGCTATTATCAAAGAGCTTCTGCCCCTTACTCCAAGCCAAATTCTGGTATTGCCAATGTATTGTCAGACCTCCAAAAATCATTGTCAGACCTCCAAAAATTTTAAAAAATAATTTAAAAACATTCTTGTCATATGCTTCTGGATGTTTGCAGTGTTGTGGTAGTCGTGTTCGGCCCACGACATCAGAGAGGACAAGGCACGTCTCTCTCATCAACAGAAGCTGATCCAATAAAGGTATTACCTCACCCACCTTGTCTCTCTGGTATGCCTTTTGAGTCTCTCTAGAAAGCCCCCTTGTTCCCAGGGCATGTGTAATCATTTCAGGTTCACAATTCAATCTAAAATGCACATGGAAAATATACACCTCCCTGCTGACTGCTTGGAGGAGGACTCTGCTTACTCTTTCAAAATACCTGGGGTAGGGGAGTAGCTTTTCTATCCCTGTTCATCTTCTCCCCATGTAGTTATCCTCTGCACCCTCCTCAGCCTCTTCTTTAGTCTCCCTCTCATCCCACACATTTTCATGAGCCCCCTCAGGCTTCCTCCCCCTCTGCATTGTCCCCTCAGTTTCTCCATTCACCTCTTCAGTCATGGGCTCCACACAATCCCTTGTATCTGCACACTGGGTTCTGTCAGGCCACATCTGTAGGTTTCTCTTTGGGGTATCATAGTTTCAACCCCCTTTAAAAACAATGAGAATGGGGCCCATCTCTATTAGAGACAGCCTCACGTCTACATGCCAGGACTGTATGAAAATGGCAGCCATCTTCCTTGGTTTCAGCCCCACTGGAAGAGATGGACATTTTGAATGAGGAAAAATTCATAAGCTGGAAGGCAGAAATACAGAGATCAAGTGACATTTAAAACCTCCAAATATCACAAGACTGTGGGCAACAGTAGATTCAGAGGTGGATTAAGCAGGGCAAGTCATTGGAGTCAATACAGATGTGCGTCCTCATGTCAAGGCTGAACTTTGCTTGCAGAACATAACCAAAGAGCTGGGTTTTATTTATGCAGGGATCAGAGGATGGAGGAAAGGGGTAGAGACTTTTTCCATATGAAGGAGGTCTTGTCTGCAGGCACAACGCAGGTATTACTGCCACCTGATCAAAAAGCATCCTGAGCTGTGCAGCTATGAATCTGTTTATATTTTAGAGAACCACTCTATACTATTTTTGTACAATGTGAGTTTGCTTCAAATTCCTGAAAAATCTCAATTTTAAAGAGAACAAATTAATCGTTAAGACATTGTATCCACACTAATCTCCCTCCTCATCTCATGTTCCCTCTCCGCCTTTCTTCAAACAACCTAAAGCCTAACAACTTCTGAAATTTATCCTGCATATATTACAAGTTTCTGAAGCGCCTATTTCAATTACAGAGACATTGCTAACATTTCTAAGTCTCTAGAGCTAAGTCCTTGTGGTTTATGATGTTTGTACTGTACTATGCATCCACTGAATTACAACCTTCTTGGGAGTTTTGTGCACTGCTTTATGTTCAGTATGAGTAGTGTTCATCTTGTACTCAAGAATTGCATAGTAAGAACCAAGTGGTTTTTTTTTCAATTGACAGCTATTCTTCCAATTAAAAACTATTTTCCTGACTTTCAATGTTTTTTCCCCTCCATTTTAAAAAGACATTGTCAAATGCTGTAATAGTACATTTTTACTCTGGTTTAATGCCATACTAGAAGTTTTAGTTCAACAGTTCGCTGCTCGTTTTTCACCTTTTTATTTACTAAAGGTTGATGGCTGTCCTTCCACTCCACTTAAGGAGGATTATTTCCTGACAACTTTTTAGTTAATGTGAGCTCCCTCTAGTGCCTGGCTGGCTTACTCATACACCAAAACCTGCATCGTCATGCATTAGCTATTTCTTTCAAGACATAAGGAAAGCTAATTTTTAAATCAAAGGGCTGGTTCATCACTACATTTCTCTAATTTGATGTTGACATAAACTCCATGGAAGTCAGTGCAGTTACAACAGCATGACACTGGTATTGAATCAGGCTATTTAGACTCTGATGGACAACATTAGATGCCATACGCCAAGGAGTGGAGCTACAAGGGATGGTACAGAGGCACAGAGCCTCTGTGCCTCCAGTTGAGATTCCTGGTGTTTGTAGCCTAAAAGAAAAAGGCCACTTGTTTAGTACCTGCACAAAATATTGGCAGCTATTTAGAGACCCCAGCACAAACTTTTGGACTCCATCTCTCTTTCAGCAGAAGGCTCAAGGTGACGGAGTTAAGAATCAATTCCTCTAAAGAGTTACCTCACCGATCCTCCCCAAAATCCTATTGTTGGCCTTATGCATAGTGGCATGGTGAGAATGGACAAGAGCTAGTTACATCTGAGAGGGTAGGCAGGGGAGTGTGAAAAGCTGTTTTGCAGTCCCTCCCCCCCTCCGCTCCCCAAAGAGTGTTAATTAACCCTGATGGGTTTTAGGCAACTTTGAGTAAAATTTAAGATGCAGGGCCTAACTAGGATTAATTTAAACAAGGTCTTTGTACTTGTTTTGCCCTGGTTTATGGAGTTCATGGTCAATCCATGATTAAAAAAACATCAGTCTAAACTGGGTTGAAAGTAGTTGCTTTAAACTGCATTTACTCTCGTCTTGAAAAGAGACTGGAAGCAGCACCAAGTCCTATCCTAAGGATTTTAAGTGTCAAATAAAGTTGGCTGTAATTTTTCTTCTTGCAACAGTATTTATTTTTTAATAGTAGCATTACTGCAATGTATATAATCTCACAAGAGAGCTTACTAGCATGAAACAGTCAAATAATTTTTACATGCAAATTCTATCTGACAATAGTCAAATTTAACACAAATGGGATAAGAATGTCTGCAGTAACTCAGACATCCAGCACTCTGCCCACAATAGCATTTGTAATCTTCGTTTTCACTTTGAGACTCTGCCAGATGGAAGGAAAAAAAACACTTACTATTAAGTAAGCAAAGAATGAAGAGCCCTTTTTGCCAACAGCACATAAGAGCATGAGCCCATGTCAACAAAAAATATTGAGACTTTTAAGCTTGTTTGAAACAAAACACTTATCAGAGGAATAGAGGGGAAGGAAAAAAAGTCACATTCTTGAAGTCCAACACATATGCACATTTCAACACTCATGGCACCGAGTTCCCCCTCTCCCTCTGAAAGGAGGGAGACATAACTGAGATGAGGTTACTTATTTGGTTTCTTTTTGATTTGTGAGACTCCAACGAAGTTGCATGGCACTAGTACCCCTCAGACATAATTACTGTCCTTCAAAACAGTTGTAGACTATCATGTGGTTAAAGGTTTGGCATGGCTATGTAAGCTTTTAACTATCAGAGAAACCTTTCCTATAACAGATATTTGTGACAGTAAAATGAATACCCGTAAGTATTAATATCCATTAATACCACCAAGAGTCAGCTCTTGTATATCACAACAATCAGAATGGTTTCAAAATATGACTAAAGTCAAGTCAGAAAAAAAAAAACCAGAATAAATTAGGAGCCATTCCCACATATCTCAATACCCAACTTTTAATTCCAAAAATACCGCTGATGGAAATAAACAATATAAAGATGTACTAGGATTTTTTGGACCAAGTTCATCATTATTTCAATGTGCTTACATTTAGAAGGACTGTGGTACAATCTCTGTTACTATGTGTTATGAGATAAATTAACTGTTATCACATAGAAAATTACTTAGTCACATCAGATAGTGATTCACCCCAATATCCTGCTGTGCACCACTTAGCAAAAGTCCCTTTCATGGAGCAACATCCTTCTCAAATCCCTGCCCAATCTCCCACTATTTGGTTCACAAAGCTTCTCCTTCTGCTGACCATCGGGAGTGACTTGGGTGATCCTCAAATTAAGGTTTCAGAACCACTGGTTAAATAAAGCATGCTCAGAGACTGTGGAACAGTGCATACTGTCACCTGCCAATCCCTTTCCCTGTTCTGTCTGAACTACGTGAGCAGAGCAGTGGACCACTAGGATGCGGGGAGCGAGTTTCTTCAGCTTGGATTGCGCCACACTGCTTCTTCTCTCTGCTCCGAGAAAAAGAATGGGTGAAGAGATTTTAGAGACCAGCCAGAATTGACCATGCCATGTGCTCTGAGGGTCTGACCTCTGGAATTCAGGGGCCCTCAAAGCATGGGGCAGCTGAGCTGCTCACTGCATATTGACAACTCATGATTTTATTGCAAATCTCACAATATTTGCTGTTTTTCTTGCAGCCCCCAGCTCCTGAAGTCATGAGAATCGTAGTTTTCATTTAAAATAAAGTACATTTTTAGCCCTTGTTGCAGAGAAAAGCTTGACAACATGAACACTGAAGACTCAATGAAAAAAAATTAAAGGCAAATACAGAGTCAAAAATTTGTTGTTTTCTAAGATCTCATGAAGTTTAAGATAATCTCATGATTCTGGTGGGCTGACTAATGATTCCTGAATGTTTGAGGTTGATGAGACTGCACTCCACATTTGACTAGGGCTGACCCTTCCCTCAGTTTATGCATGGCTTTTGTCTAATAGATGTATCTCTAAGTCTCTGTAAAGTGAGTGTAAATCCAAATGGTAGTGTTTTTACCCTGACACTGCACAGATATAGGCTGTGCAAAGTAGCCCTTGTGATATGGCTGCAAGGTAATGGAGAATCAAACCCAATGACTTTTTCCACTCTTGTATTGAGCAAAAATGGTCAGACTGTAGAACTCTTTACTTAAAAATATAAAAGGAGAGAAACATCCAAATCATAATTTTGAAGGTCAGCTTCTTGTTAGGTCTATAATTATCCTAAACTTGTTTGTTAAAATGATAATCTAACTAATGGCTAGTCTACACTGCCACACTACATCGGTGCAGATGCACCACTGTAGCGCATCTGGTGAAGACGCACTATGCCGACGCATAATTACTCCACCTCAATGAGAGGTGGAAGCTATGTCAGCAGGAGAGCGTCATAGTGAACTGTGGACACCACTTTAAATTGATGTAACTTCTGTCGCTCAGGGGAGTGGCTTTTTTCACGCCCTTGAGCAATGTAAGTTACATTGACTTAAGCAATAGTGTAGACAAGCCCTCAGTCTACTACAAACAGGATTTATATTTGGCTGATCTGTATTTAATTAGTTTAATTAAAGAGATAGAAAGTTTTTCTTAATATCTAACCCAAATCTCCCTTGCTGCAGATAAAGCCCATTACTTCTTGTCCCACCTTCAATGGACATGAAGAAAAATTGTTCACCGTCCTCTTTTAAACAGCCCGTAACATAGTGAGGACTGTTATCAAGCCTCCCTCAGCCTTCTTTTCTCAAGACGAAACATGTCCAGTTTTTTTTAACCTTTCCTGATAGGTCAGGTTGTCTAACCCTTTTATCATTTTGTTGCTATGCTCTGAATTCTCGCTGTTTTGTCCACACCTTTTTAAAGTGTGGTGCCCAGAAGTGGACAAAGTACTCCAGCTGAGGCCTTACATATGACACTCCTGTGAATACACCCCACAATGTTATTAGCCTTTTTTTGCAACTGCATCACTTTGTTGATTCATATTCAATCTCTGAACCACTATAACCCACAGACCCTTTCCAGCACTACTACCACCTAGCCAGTTATTTCCTATTTTGTAACCGTGCATTTGATTTTACTTATCTTTACTGAATTTCATCTTGTTGAGTTCAGACCAATTCTCCAATTTGGCAAGGTCATTCTCAATTCTAATCCTGTCCTCCAAAGTGCTTGCAACCCCTCCAGCTTGGTGACATCCACAGATTTTATAAGCATACTTTTCACTCCTTTATCCAAGTCATTAATGAACATATTGAATAGTACCAGATCCAGGACTGACCCCTGTGGTACCCCACTAGATACATCCTCCCTGTTTGACAGCAAATCATTGCTAAGTACATTTTGAGTAGAGTCTTTCAACTAGTTGCACACCTACCTTATAGTAATTTCATCTCGATCACCATTCCCTAGTTTGCTTATGAGAATGTTACGTGTGACTGTGTCAAAAGCCTTACTAAAATCAAGATTTATCACATCTACCGCTTCTCCCCTATCGATTAAGCCAGTAACTGTGTCATCTTCTAATGAAAACCAATATATAAGGCCTAGTTATTATTGCGTGCAATAGAGAAAATACCTCAGGAAACCTCTTAAAAAGGTGAAAACATACATAACTGCTTCGCTGAACCAAACGTAATGTAACTTAGTCCCAATTCACAAACAAAATCAGAGTCCAAATAATCCAGCCAGTAAGATGTCAGGGTTTGGGGGTTTCAAAAAAACCTCAAACAGTGATGTGCAGAACTCAAAGGTTTCAGTTTGCAGAAGATTCAGTAAGCATTATTGTTTCTGTTTTGTATGTGTTTGCATCCAATGAGTCTCACTGTGAGTTTGAATCAAGTTGCAGAGTTGCATCCTAAACTGGCTGCACAGCCCATGGAAACTGAGGCCCATATATTACACAAACACATAGAGCGGATCTGGGTGTGAGACAGAATCATGGAACCATCAACACCAACATATGGCTGTAAATAAACAAAGAGGAATAAGTTAATCTACTTCTCTTAAGGCCCCGTCCAGACTAACCGCCCGGATCGGCGGGTAGACATCGATCTAGCGGGGATCGATGTATCGCGTCTCGTCTGGACGCGATACATCGATCCCCGAACGCGCTACTTCGAACTCCGTAACTCCAGCAGGGCGAGCGGAGTTCGCGGAGTCGAAGGGGGAGCCGCGGCCGTCGATCCCACGCTGCTAGGACGCGAGGTAAGAGCGGGAAATTCGAAATAAGATACTTCGACTTCAGCTACGCTATTCTCGTAGCTGAAGTCGCGTATCTTATTTCGATCCCTGCCCCTAGTGTGGACCAGCCCTAAGACATTTACAATACTCCACTAAGTATCTGGCAGCCTTGTACAGGAAGGACATTGAGATGTTCCAGAGGCAGTCAACAAGAATGATAATAAGGCTAGATTATTAACTTGAGCAGAGAGGCTGCAAAAACTCAGATACTGTATACTAAAAGTTAAGCTTTTAAAGTACTCAATGTGGAAGCTTCATAGACTAACACAGCAAAAACTAAGCACTAAGCTAACAAAACATTAAGCGTGAGCTGGACAGTTACTGCACTTTGCAGGAGAATAATATGAGTTCCTTAAATGATACCTTATTGGCTGTGACTCTTTGGGGCATGAATTGTGCCTGCCTCTATGTTTGCACAGCACTTCGCATAAAGGAGCCCATAGCCCATAAATAGTAGTAATAATAATTTTCACCATTTATAAAGGGAATACCAAGCCCAAAGGTATACTTATTAAACAGAAAACACACTCAAGTATTTATAATTAATTTTTGATTTCACATATTTTACCATTTAATATGCTGGGAGGCAGAAAGGTGGGATAAGGCTATCTTTGTTCCTTCCCCATCTCCTCAGGAGCAGAAAATGCTGCTAAAGTGCACCCAGGACCTGACCTACATATTGTTCTAGAATATTTTTTCCTACGGTGTATGTGGCTATGTAAGTGAGCTTTGTTTTCTGTGAACTGCACTTTTAAGTATTTATTGGTCTGCTGCCATGTTGAGTGTCAAGATGTTAGAGGACACACACTGCTTTTCCCTAAAGACTTGTTTCTTTCCTTGTTCTCCTTTTATTTTTATATTTAGGGGAATTCAGATTGAAAATAACCATATGTGATTATGCAAGTCTCTCCGCTACAACTCTCAGAACTCCTCATTGACAGGTCAACCACAAACATGGCAGCCTCAAATTCCAAAATACCCCAAGGGCAAAGAGTTTCTTAGCCCAAGATATAGTTACTGAGGCAACAGGCTGTACCCTCCTGAGGATGAAGATATATTGAAGTGTTCTCTCTCTTTTCTTGCACCGAATATGAAGTCCTATGTTCGTGTAGGCTTCTACCATCCGAGCACCCACACGCCAACAAACGTAGCTGTCTCAACTTCTAACCCCCTCCTTATCCTGACAAGCTTGTTGTGCGCATTTGGTTGAGTTCTCTTGACAACAACAAATCAGGATGCAGGGGCAAAATAAAAACATTTCAATATATTCAGCATGACAGTACAGTAATAGGCATATCCCAGGGGAAAAAAACTCTGGCCCAGGCATTTTTTAAACCAAAGGCCCTAGTCTCCCATCACAGGAGAAATTCATTCTTTCACCAGAGAATCAAACACTTGTATATGGTTCTCACCTCACAATATCAAGCACCCTCAAGCTATTAAGTGGTTGTACTGCCTCTCCTTACTCCAACTGGAACAGGCAATTGTCTTTCAGCAACAGTGAGGATATCTGGTAGTGAGGTAGCTGAGTAGAGCTGGATGATAAATGATTTTCCCATCCCATGCCTATTTTTGAGAATTCAAAAAATTTTCCCATCTCAAATTGGGACGGAAGTCATGAAGTTTTCCAATTTGCGTCAATCCAAATGTTTCACTGTGATTCTGACTTTTTTTAACCTTTGTCAATCACCATTAGCTTAAATTTCAAAATAAAAAGCTATTTCAAAAGTGAAAACCAGAATTCTTCATTTCTAAAGTATCAAAATTTTGACAATTTTGAAAAAAAATTCCCCAGAAGCTTTTTGAGTCAGGAGAATCATCAAAACTGACCCTGTTTTGTGAACAGTTTCTGTTTTAATCAATCAGCATTTTTTTTTAAATGAAAAACATTTTATTGAAAAATTCCCAGCCAGCTCTATAGCAGAGCTGAATGCAAGTGGCTTCCAAACCACACTTTTTCCTGTAATGATTCTAAACTGACAGTAGTTATAAGTGAGACCACAATTTGAAACACTTTCAGTAACATTATTTCATCAGCCAAAGTCTGTATTCATCTCCTTGAGTTTCTCTCTGCAATTTTAAATGAATTTATACTTTTGGGATCTATTTACAACCACAGACATTTGGAGTTGGGGGGGAGGGGTGGGAATTACCAGTTCTGACAATCATTTTTATTATATTTAAGTGAACATTTTTACATTATAAATACTATTTCTCCTTTACATTTCAAGTTACAGATTCATACCTTGTTCTACTAGAATGAAATAGTAGTTTGCATAAAAAAAGAAAATATTTGTTTTATTGTTATATTGACCTTACAGTGATATATTTATGTTCATAAAAGATATGATGGTGTAATAATAATAAAAAATTGAGATATACCTATCTTATAGAACTGGAAAGGACCCTGAAAGGTCATTGAGTCCAGCCCCCTGCCTTCACTAGCAGGACCAAGTACTGATTTTTGCCCCAGATCCCTAAGTAGTCCCCTCAAGGATTGAACTCACAACCCTACGTTTAGCAGGCCAATGTACAAACCACTGAGCTATCCCTGCCCCCCAGCACTATGCTATAATGTTTCCTTTTAAGTTTAACCCACTTTTTTATGTATTATAAAATGGGCAATGAAATAAGCAGTATCTTATCATTATAATCAAACCTTAGAAGAATAGCTGCTGCATTAAGCCAATGGAGTAAATAAATACTTTATCCCAAGTATGTCACTTACAAGGACACTAGAACTCAGATTTTTCTTGTTCTTTCATCTTTCTATTAGTGGAGTCAGAAGGCAGATACTTGTCTAATGAACACTGGCTCAGGTCCTTGGTGTTATAAAGTCAATGGAATGCCTATTGGTTTCAATAGCCATTGGATCATACCGTTAAAGCATAAATTAAGACACTTTTCTTAAACAGGAATTTTTATGAGTACTTTCCACCCACCAGTAAATACTCATGAAATAAATTCTTACTTCATTCAGCATGCTGATTGTTAGTGCTGCCACACAATGCCATCTGCCGGTTCTCATGAGAAATAAAGTTTGATGGACTCAGCCCATTGACACTATGTTAGCTGTACATATTAAAATCTTCCTGCTGTAAGTTCATGATTGTTATAAATAACCAGTCGCATGACAGTTGGAGTTCTGCTTGAAGACCCACCTCTTTAAGTCAACTCCCAGTTTTCATTTAAAAAAATTCTAGCACTCAAGCTTAAGGAGAAAAGCTTGTAAGTGGGACCTGAGTACACCCTAAAGGTGCAAAAACCAGAAGACAAAAAGAGACCACAAAAATTCCTCTTTAAAATATCATGATTCTTTCGGGCCTGACTCTTGATTTTTGGGATTGGCCATACGGTTTACTGTTAGCTCCTATCCTGTGCATAAATTATCATTGCTTATGGAATAGTCACTTCTCTACATTGGGTTAAAGCCAATATATTTTTATGTCTTCCTTAAAAAAAAAAGACACCTCTGAATCTTATAGTGATAAAAAGCAAAGTGAAGATGGCCACTCTTTACCCTCCACTCTTGAACAGTAAAGGACAGTTTTACCCCAGTGGCTCAGGGCGTACCTTTATATACAGTCCATTAAAGGTTCAATTCACCTGTATGTGGAGGGCCTTCACCATCCTATGCACCATTTTAAATCCCATTTAAACCTTCTTGGGTGTCTGGTTGGTGGGTCTTGCCCACATGCTCAGGGTCAAACTAATCGCCATATTTGGGGTTGGGAAGGAATTTCCCCCGGGTCAGTTTGGCAAAGAACCCAGCAGATTTTCGCCTTCTTCTGCAACATGGGGCTTGGGTCACTTTCAGGTTTAAACTAGTGTAAATGCTGAATTATCTGTAACTGGAAGTCTTTAAACCATGATTTCAGTACTTCAGTAATTCAGCCAGAGATTAGGGGTCTATTACAGGAGTGGCTGGGTGAGGTTCTGTGGCCTGTTCAGATTCATGAGGTACAATTTCCCTTTTCAAAAGCTGTGTTGACTCTTCCCCAACATATCCTGTTTTCTATATAATTCTGTTCTTTACTACAGTTTCAACCAGTTTGCCTGGTACTGAAGTCAAGCTTACCAGCCTGTAATCAGGGCCGCCCAGAGGGAGGGGCAAGTGGGGCAATTTGCCCCAGGCCCCGGGCCCCGCAGGGGCCCCCACGAGAATATAGTATTCTATAATATTGCAACTTTTTTTTATGGAAGGGGCCCCTGAAATTGCTTTGCCCCAGGCCCCCTGAATCCTCTGGGTGGCCCTGCCTGTAATTGCCAGAATCCCCTCTGGAGCCTTTTTTAAAAATTGGCGTTACATTAGCAATCCACCAGTCATCTGGTACAGAGGCTGATTTAAGCAATAGGTTACATACCACAGCTCTGCAATTTCATATTTGAGTTCCTTCAGAACTCTTGGGTGAATACCACCTGGTCAATGACCAGGTCTAAATAAATTAAGTGTCATGCACACTTTAATATTACATGCACTTTAATATTTGTATTTTATAATCTTGAAGCTTTGCCAAGAATCACTCTCTTTACTTGGTTCAGCAAGTTTATTATTGTGCAAAAACACGAAAAACTTATTGTCTAGGTTTTTGTCCAACAAAAGAAAGTTTACTTGTTTTTATATGCTGCGTGCAAAACCTTCTGGCACTCGGTAGCCTGAATGCTAATTAGTCTGAGGAGGGGAAAATAAGCAGAGTTTTAAAAAAATTTACATTATGTAGTGAACTTAAACTGCCACGTCTATTGTATGTTTTGTGCTTGCTCTTATGTGTAATGTAAATACACCTCTACCCCGATATAACGCTGTCCTCGGGAGCCAAAAAAATCTTACCGCGTTATAGGTGAAACCGCGTTTTATCGAACTTGCTTTGATCCACCGGAGTGCGCAGCCCTGCCCCCCCCGGAGCGCTGCTTTACCGCGTTATATCCGAATTCGTGTTATATCGGGTCGCATTATATCGGGGTAGAGGTGTATTTCTAACAGTCAGCAATATAGAAAGAATACATAGTGAGTCCAACTAGTTCATTTTCACTGGAAATGTATGCCAATGAGCTTAAAAAAGTCAAGTTCTACGTGGAATCCATGGATTTCTCAATCACTTTTGCACAAGTACGCCATACAATTAACCAGCTTATTAATCATTAGAGAAGATACCGAATCTAGGATGAATTTTGGTATGGCAAATGGTGATATTCTTTAAATATTAATGTGAGCTGC
Organism: Platysternon megacephalum; assembly: GCA_003942145.1. NCBI lineage: Eukaryota > Metazoa > Chordata > Testudines > Platysternidae > Platysternon > Platysternon megacephalum. The sequence continues at coordinate 4,633,145 of QXTE01000043.1, forward strand.
ATTGCTAACTCCCTGCATACCACAATGCAAAAATGTGCCACTCTGCATTTGCTCCCATTTCCATGTTAATTGATCTTGTATTCCTGAGATACTGAGGTCCTCCTTCACTCTTAGTAGTGTTTTATTCCAAAAGTAGTCTAATTGACGTCAGTGGGATTGCTCATCCTGTAAAACACTGTTCAATGCAACTAGGGTATTGCAAGCTAGCCCTGAGGTTTTCTGTAACCTCCATGGCTATTTTGTTTGATACTCTGCGCTAAATTTCTCCCCATAGACAATGGAGCCCCTTTTCTTTAAAATGCAGAAAAAATACTGTAACTCCAAAAACATTTTGTTAAAATGCTAGTATTCTGAGTCACCACAATCTTACTTCTCAAATGCAAATATAATATTGTACATGCAGTTTGCATGGGTAAACTAGGCCTAAGGCTTACTAGCAAACACTACGAGGGCTTTAATGAAATGAAGAACTCTGTCCAAGAGGGATTCCATATGCCGGACCTACCTAGCATGGAGAAATTTTCCCTTCAAAACTGAATTACCATTATCCACATCCATACGTACAAACTCACTGCAGCTCAGAAGTGCAATTGGGACACGATAGCTCTCCGTTCTGGGAAGAGGACTCTGAAGTCCCAGTTTTAGGAGTCTCTCAGTAGAAGACCTTCAGCTATGGAACTCACTTCCTCTTACTGGGGAGTACAGCTTGCTGCCCTTCAAGAATGAGGGTAAGATACATCTGTTTAATTAGCGTTGGTTTTAGAGTGCTGTGATGAGATGGGTGCTAGCCAACTAATTTTGTCTTTACACCATAATAAGAAAGCATGTTTTGGCCACCCAGTAGGGATTGTAGTGTTTTTATCATGCTATTCAAGATGTCTGGCTCCTGTGGTGACAGATGACATGTAAATAACTGCAAAACAATAGTTTGCAACGGGGTAGCTATGGGTGGCCTGAGTATTGTTTCAAGTATAGCCAACATCTCCAAGCAAGACCAACTGTTACTGTCTGCCTACAAACTCCAAAGGAACAAACCAGTAGTTGCTTGAGGAAAGATGCATTCAGTTTCTGTGTGGTTTTAGTACAGCATAAAAAGGAGATGATGTTATAAAATAGAGAAGTAATGTTAGAGTTTAACTGGCAGTTAAAATCTCTGTGTCTCATACACTTTGGCATATATTAATCAACAGTATTTTCCTGCAGCATCTAATTTTATCAGGAAGAAACCTGCATCATAAACCTCACCACCTTCCACTGTAAGTGCAAGGTGCCCTTCTTTGAACTGCCTTCTCTAACTTAAACACACAGCAGCATGCACATTTAAAAAACAAACAAACACAAAAATAACCCTACCAAAACAAACAGGACATGTAATTCTCCTCCCGGGGAGAGGAGGAGAGAACAAATCACACGTAACAGATATTAGTCATGTCATTTCATGTACTACTGGAAGGTACTCAGATACTAAGATGATGAGGGCAGTATAAGAACCTATCATGAATAGAAAGGTATGAATAGATTACTTCTGGGGACATTTTGCGCCAAAAAAATAATAATTCTGCACCAATATTTTAAAATTCTGCAACTTTTATTTGTCAATAAGTAAATGCAGAGGCTCCAGCATGGCAGTGGGCAGCACAGGCCACTGGCTGCACGAAGGTGGGAGATCACCTTGCAGCCCCCCCCCCCCCCCCCCCCCCCCCCCCCCCCCCCCCCNGCACCCAACCCTGATATAGCACATAGCCTGCCCCAGAAACACCCTGGGACTCTGCCCCTCTGAGCCAGGTGCACCAGATGTGGGGCAGGCAGGCTCAACCAGGCAGGATCCAAGTGTGGAGGGGCTCAGTGTAGACTCGTTGGGAGGGTTCCATATGCAGGGGCAATGGGACTCTACAGGGGCTTCCAGAGAATGCCCGGCAATGGACTGCAACTTCAGGCAAGGCTGCACCGGAGAGGCTCATGCTCGAAAACAGCCCTCTGGTAAACTGACGGTTCCCATGGAGATTAACAGGGTACGGGTCCCCACACTCATGGACTTGGGATGTCGTCAAACTCATCTGGCAAGACCTCATCACCACCCCAAATCCGCAGAGAGGAGTCATCCAATTACAGTGTATTGACAGGGACGTGAAGCCCTACCCCAGCACTCGTGGGTGTCATCGTGACAGTGAACAGCAAGATCAGAATCATGATGGTAGGCCTAGCCTACCCAGTCATCCGTGGCTGTGACTGAAAGGGATTCACGAGAGTTCTACACACTACAAACCCTGAGCTAGGCAAACCAGAGCACATGTTTGAGGGTGGACCCCCTCGAGGAAATGGGGGAGATATCTGGTAATCCCGACACTGACTTTGAGGGACCCTGGGACACCGAGCTCGACAGCCCTGATGAGGAGGCAGACCCCATTCATCAACATGGGGAGGATCCACCAAACTTGGGAGCCGACTTTGGCCATGTCAGGGTTCCTTCCCCACTCTGAACTCTGGGGTACAGATGTGGGGACCCGCATGAAAGACCCCCTAAGCTTATTTTTACCAGCTTAGGTTAAAAACTTCCCAAGGCACAAATTCCTTTCTAGCCTTAGTATCGCTGCCACCACCAAGTGATTTAAACGAACATTTAGGGAGGGCCACTTGGAGCCCTACCTTCCCCAAATATACCCCCAAGCCTCTACACCCCCTTTCCTGGGGAGGCTTGAGAATAATATCCTCACCAATTGGTACAGGTGAACACAGACCCAAACCCTTGAATCTTAAGAACAATGAAAAATCAATCAGGTTCTTAAAAGAAGAATTTTAATTAAAGAAAAGGTAAAAGAATCACCTCTGTAAAATCAGGATGGTAAGTACTTTACAGAATAACAAAAGACTCAAGAACACAAAGGATTTCCCCTCTAGGCAAAACCTTAAAGTTACAAAAACAGGGATAAACCTCCCTCTTAGCACAGGGAAAATTCACAGGCTAAAACAAAAGGTAATCTAACGCATTTATTTTCTGCTATTACTTACTATTTCTGCAAGACTAGATGCTTAGTTCAGATATACTTAAGAAGATGGAATTTCCCTGCCTGGTTTCTTGGCTGGCTCCGAGAGACACAGACCAAAACCTTCCCCCACAGATTTGAAAGTATCTTCTCCCCTTATTGGTCCTTTTAGTCAGGTGTCACCCAGGTTATCTGAGCTTCTTAACCCTATATAGGTAAAAGAGGAATTAACCCTTTACAGGGTAAAGAGGGATTTTATGCTACCCTTGGCTGTATGTTTATGACAGGCCAAAACCAACAAGAAGACTCTACGCTCAGTCGAGCGTACAAGCAACTGGCCAGCATAAATGGAAGGGTCACAGAGCCCCGATCGGCAACAGAGTACCCCCAGTTTGAGCTAAAAGAGGACTGCCTATACTGGGTTGAGCGTGACCCGCAAAATCAAGAGGCCCGGACCCAGTTGCTTGTGCCCTGGTGCCACAAGCGAGCTGTCGTGAGGTTCACTCATGATGTCCCTGCTGCTGGGCACTGGACTATCAAAAGACGTTGGTCCAAATTTTGGCCCATTATTTTTGGCCAGGAATTCACCGGGAAGTCAAAGACTTTTGCAGCTCCTGTCCAGAGTGCCAGCTTATCACTCCACAGTGAGCACCGAAAGCCACACTACTCCCACTACGCATGGTGGGGGTACTCTTTGAGAGGATCACCATGGAACTGGTGGGACCCCTCAAGAGAAGTTTCAGATATATTTGGTGATCCTGGACTCTGCTACCCACTTCCCTGAAGCAATCCCCCTCCGTAACATCACAGCCCAGACCATTGCTGTGGAGATATTCAAGGTCTTTGCTCAGGTGGACCTCCCGCAAGAAATCTGGACAGACCAAGGCACAAATGTCACATCAAAGTTGCTTATGCAAGTCCACAACCTGTTGGGCATTGAGATGATTGAGACATCTGTTTATCACCCTCTAACGGATGGCTTAGTCGAAAGTTTCAACAGAACCCTCAAGGGCATGCTTTGGAGATTTTCCCTGACAGAGCTTCTGCTACTCACAATCTGGGAAGTTCACCAATCATCAACCAAGTTTTCTCCATTTGAGCTGCTTTATGGGAGGCAGCCATGGGGAGTTCTGGACCTGGTGTGTGAGAGCTGGGAGCAGGCACCTTCCCCATTATAAGGTCTCCTCCAGTACATCCTCTGACTGCACCAAACTTGAGAAGGTGGTGGCCTTAGCACGCAAGAATCTTCACAACGCACAGAAGTCACAGGAGCAGGCATACAAGCAGGGAGCCAGGAAATGGCCTTTGAACCAGGGAACAAGGTTCTCCTGTTACTCCACTCTGAGGAGTCAAAACTGCTCGCCCAATGGCAGGGGCCTCATGAAGTGATCCGCCGAGTGGGGCTATTAACTATGAAATCCAGCAGCTGGACAAGAGGAAGAAATGACAAATATACCACGTGAACATCTTGAAAACCTGGCGGGATCGGAAGGGGTTGCTGATTGCCCCTTATAGCCCTGAGGCAGAGTTGAGCTCAGCTAACCCCATCCCTTCTCCCTTCCAGGAAGTAAAAGAACAGGGCCCTGGAGCTCAGCTGGGGCCAGACGTCCTTCCCAGGGAGCCAAACTGTCCATGGAGCCCATGACCAGCTGTGGTGGGCAACAACTCTCCTGAGCTGGCCTGGAGTCAAGGCAAGCCACTGACCCAGGAGACTCAGGAATCCAAAGAGGAAGCAGGGAGTGAGCCGTTCGACAAGGAGATTGGGAACCAGGCCCCAGCGGCCGCAGAGCAACCCAACCAGATGCCAGTAAGAAGCAGCCCAGGGAAACGAGACTTTGGTCCTGCTGAGTTGCCGAGAGGTGAGGCAGTAACCCCACATTTCCCTGCCAATGTAGCAACAGGATCACCCATTGCTTCAAGGATCCTAGGCTGGGACCCGGTGGTACAGGGTGGGCCCAGGTCCCCTTGCACACACTCATGGCTGGAGGCCGAAGCCAGTGACTGTTTGTTTGCTTAGCCCACACCCAGGAGGCCTAAGCTACTGACTGTTTGCTCAGCCCTCAGCCAAGAGGCCTGAGCTACTGACTGTTTATTTACTCAGCCCACACCCATGAGGCCTGAATTAGTGACTGCCTGTTCATTCAGCCCACACCCAGGAGACCTGAGCTGTTGCTCATTTAATTGCCCCACTGCAAGCCAGAACTCCCGAGCGACAGATCTGCCATTGGCGCTTAGTCCCCGACGCTACCAGGGAGAGGGGGTGGGGCCCTGATCCTGAGAAGCAGGAACCTTACAACATTGCAATGACCAGTGTGGACACAGCTTTCATTTCACTGCACCTTGTCGCTACACATGGAGTGCCTGTACTCTATACACCACCATCCATGTAGACACAGCCACAGATGCAATAACAGGTCCCTGAGTTATAGTGACACTAGCAGGTTCAAATTTAAAAACACATACATCAAAAATCAAAATTACTCACCGTCTCAAAACCCCGATGGGGGTGATCGGGAAAGCCAGCTGGTTTACCTCCTTTGAATTCATCAAGCAACAAAAAAGGATCCAAATTTTTTAACTGAAATAAATCAAATGTAGGATGTTTAGACAAAGATTTTGCATCAACTTCTACTTTACCTGCTGCAAATAAAACATAAGAGTCAGAAATACTGAACCTCAAAATATCCTTTGATTCTTAAACAGATTCCCTTACAGCCCAGCATTCAAAATTTAAGTTACACAAATATAGGTGCAAATGAAATTATAGAAGCTATACCATTTTTCAGTGCTCATTATCTTTATTTCCTGTGTTTATTTTTGAAGTGTACTAATCAAAACAGTTTCAAAGCATTTATACCCAGTAGTTTAAAAATAACTAAAGAACTATTTACAGATTGGGGGAGGAGTTCTCATTGGGCTGGAACCAGAGTAAAGATTCTCACTAATGATCCACTCCAGCAAAAGCTTGAGTGAATAAACAGACCTTGAAGCATGCCTGGAAGGTCAGCAGACAGATTCTGATGGATGGAGTGAATTCCAGAGCCCTGAACTCTGGTTAACAGTATACCACAAGCCCCCTTGTTATCTGTCAAGTTGAGTGCATCAATTGATCTCAACTGCTGTAGCACCCCACAAGGATAAAGAGGCAGGCTCTAAGATAGCAAGCACCCAAACTACACAGAGCTTTATTGGGAACAACCAAAGCCAACACTATGAATTGTACCCAGAAGCAAACCTGAATCCAGTGTACACTATGAAGAGCACAAATATAATGTGCTCCCTACATGAAGCTTCAAGAAGCAAGCATTCTGCAACAGCCGTTTTCCCCATAGCTTTTAGGGGTAGCCTCATCTAGTGTTCATTGTACTAATCCAGTCTCTGAGCCTAAGACACAGATACCTGGTAAGATCTATATGTGAAAGAGAAGGCCACAGTTTGCACGACAATACAGTGGCACAACTGCCACTCTTATCTAATACCAGCTGTGGTCCCCGCAACAAGACCCCCAGTTCTCCTACTATATTGACAAAAGTTTGAAAATCTTCAGCTTAAAAAGTAAACGAGGCAGGTATCAACTCTCCTGTTTCCTCTAGAGGCTTTCAAAGCATCACCTCCATCATCTCTGGTTGAGCATCACCAGCTGCCTCTTATCCAAGCCACAAAATCATATCACAACCAGAGCATCAGGAAAGCCCTGACACAGGACTGGGGACTTACTATTATATTAGTTGATGGTGCTATTTTTTCCTGCTGCTGTATGAAGCTAATGCATTATGGATGGGTTTTGCTTTTCATATATCCACCATCAAACATTCCAACCAGGAAATGATCATCATTCAGCACCACATCAAATCTCTTTGGGAGGAGAGGAAGTATAGAGCATACCTCAGGCCTGCCAATGCTTCTCCGAACACGTGCCCCAACCCCTTCCGCCTGCTCAATGCTGAGTACAGTTTTGATAACTTTCCTCAGAGTTACCATCCTTCTGAAAGAAGATGCAGTTTCCAAGACTTCAAAAATCTGCACAGGGAATAGATAAGATTTTTAAATGTTGTAAATATTATATCTTGGAAAGTAAAAAATCAAAAGCCCCCTAACACACAAACAGTGCAGCTAACAGCCCAAAACATTAACTGCAAATGAAGACAGAAAATTGGCAAAAGACTATGAGATTTTGGTTTTACTTTAAATCCAAACAACCAACATGTTGCCTGTAGCAAAAGCCAAAACAGCAAACAGGGGTTTCATAGAATATCAGGGTTGGAAGGGGCCTCAGGAGGTCATCTAGTCCAACCCCCTGCTCAACGTAGGACTAATCCCCAGTTGTTGGTTTTTTTGGTCCCTGATCCCTAAATGGCCCCCACAAAGACTGAACTTGCAACCCTGGGTTTAGCAGGCCAGCTATCCCTCCTCCCCTCCATTTACTTAAGCCAAATAGTTCATTTTTCCACCAAAGGAAAGTTGCACCTCATACAGTACCTTACTGCTCCCTATCTGGTGCAGGACTGCAATGCCTGCAAACCAGATTGCTTCTCATTTAACTCCCTCTGCTCTTCACAGTAACTAACTCAGCATGAGTCAGCATAATCATCCTGTCTCCTAGCAAAGGAGATGGGTGAGTCACATACTGGGGGGGGGGGGGGGGGGGGGCGGGGGGGGGGGGGGGGGGGGGGGGGGGGGGGGGGGGGGGGGGGGCGGCCGGGGGCGGGGCAGGGCAGTGCAAGGGAGGTCCTATATGCTACAGTCTGGCTGTAGGGCTTTTATGATGCTAATACTTCAGGAGTATTGATATCTCAGCCAGCCTGCACACAGTCACATCGGCTCATGGCGCTCAGCCAGAGTCACAGACACCCAAAAACAACGAGGAGTCCTTGTGGCACCTTAGAGACTAACACATTTATTTGAGCCTAAGCTTTCGTGGGCTAAAACCCACTTCATCGGATCCAATGAAGTAGGTTCTAGCCCACGAAAGCTTAGGCTCAAATAAATGTGTTAGTCTCTAAGGTGCCACAAGGACTCCTCGTTGTTTTTGCTGACACAGACTAACACGGCTGCCACTCTGAACACAGACACAGGGATCAATGAACACAGTGACACGATCCCAGCCACACACACTGAGATGACACAACAAGAGATCAGTGACAACCACACACGACGCCATACCAGATGACGCATGCGCGGTGCGCTTTCTCGCGCTGCCCGCCGCGGAGAGGCTCCCCCGCCCGCTCGCTCACTGCAGTGACGGCTCCGCCCCCGGAGTGAACGCAGCTGCCTATTGGCTGCGGCGCGGGGGAGGCAGGGGCGGGGCTTCAGGCCGTCCGCGCGCCTAGGGCAGCGGGGTTGGAGCCCTGACCCGTTCCAGAGTCTTAGGGAGTCGGGGAGCGCCCGGCGGGGCCCCTCGGGCTGCACGTGCAGCGCGGTGCCCGCTCCCCACCCAGGCGGCATCACAGCCGGGTCCTGCGCAGCCCGCTCCCGGACGCACCCCTCTGCGGATCTGGCGCCGGGGCCTCATTTACCCGGGAAGCCGCTCCCCCGGCGGCAGGGCAGCGGCTGGGTCTGTTCCCCAACCTGAGCTCCGGCTGCTTTTCCGAAAGAGTAGGGGGGAGAAAATTGCAAAACCAGCAATAAAGCCCCGCACCAAAACAAACGACAGGGAAGAGAACCAGAACCTGGCAATCAAAGCCAACAAGGTGTGACATCATGCACCCCTGTGTGCAGGCCCCCTGCATGCTAGCGTAATACATCTTCGTTCAAAGTGTGGCTTGTAAGGTGCTGTTGAAAACTCATCATTTGCTGGTCACTATCGTGCTGGTAAAATATATGTGACAACATTGCATGTAAAGGTGCAAGGTTCCCCTGTATGATGTTAACACACCTTCCAAACCCCATAGCTGGGACCCTACCAAATTCAGGGTCCATTTTGGTCAATTTCATGGTCATGGGATTTTTTTAAATTGTAAATTTCATGGTTTCAGATATTTAAATTGAAATTTCATGGTGGTGTAACCCTGGGGGTCCTGACCCAAAAAGGGTTGTGGGAGGGAGGGGGTTGCAGGGCTATTGCTACCCTTAACTTCTACGCTGCTGATGGCAGCAGCATTGCCTTCAAAGCTGGGTGGCCAGAGAGTGGGGCTGGTGGCCAGGCATCCAGCTCTAAAGGCAGCGCCGCCACTGGCAGCAGCACAGAAGTGAGGGTCACATGAGTGGGGGGAGCAGGGCCAGCCTTATGGGCGGGCGAGTGGGTGACTGCCCATGGTCAGGGGTGCTGTGGTCCCCGCACACACAGACCCAACCTAAGGCCCCTTTAATCCCTGAGCGCTGGGCCTTGAGCTGGGGAGGGGCCAGGCTGAGGAGGGATGAGATGTCCTCTTCTCCTGCATTGGCTGCTCCCCGGGGGCTGGGCAAGACCTGCCTCCGGGAACCTCCCCTGGCTGCAGGAAGGTCCACACACACATGGCTTGGTGCACCTATCTCCCCCATGAAAGCTAGACCCTGGCACACAGTAGGAGCCCCCAGCTGTGGTGCCCCCAGCCTTGCTCCTCCTCTCCAATAGCTAGATTTCACAGCGGAGACCAGATTTCATGGTCTGTGATGCATTTTTCACGGCCATGAATTTGGTAGGGCCCTTCCCAGAGCCCTGCCCAGGAAGAAATTGGCAAACAGGTCTGTTCTAGACAAAGAAATGTGTGTGTGCCTTAATTTGCATTTAAGCAGTTAACAGAGTCATCAAGCAGGAAAGGAAGACAAAGGAAATTCAAACAGGTAAAAAAACCCAGCAGAGACTATCCTTTCATGTAGACTCAATGGAGGAGGGGTCCTGACCTGAGAGTTTGGTCAGTAATCTGCTGGTATATGTGGTGGAAATTTTGTTTGAATCTAATATAATTTGTTATATTAGGCATTAGTAAACATCTTTATTCTTGTAACCATTTCTGATTTTTATGCCTCACTACTTGTACTCACTTAAAATCTATTTCTTTGTAGTTAATAAACTTGTTTTACTGTTTTATCTAATCCAGAGTGTTTAAATTGAAGTGTTTGAAAGAATGAATTGACATATTATTCCCTTAAAGAAATAATGTACTTAAAATATTTATACTGTCTAGGAGAGGGCTGGGTAGCACAAGACATGCTGTTCTGGGGGGAAATCTGGGGCTGGGGGTGTATTGGGGGGTCACCATGCAATGGAGGGATAGCTCAGTGGTTTGTGCATTGGCCTGCTAAACCCAGGGTTGTGAGTTCAATACTTGAGGTGGCCATTTGGGGATTTAGTTGGGGATTGGTCCTGCTTTGAGCAGGGGGTTGGACTTAGATGATCTCCAGAGGTCCCTTCCAACCCTGAGATTCTATGATGAGCCCAAGTGTGGCTGGTAGGCTGCAGTTACACACAGACTCTCAGGGTGTGGCTTGTATGCTGGAAGGCTGTTTGTGATTGGCCCAGGTGGGAGCTAGTTCAGTAAGGTACCCAAGATTGTAGGGCAGGGGTGACACAGCCCCCCACTGGTCTGTACTGTACCCTGATACGTCACACAAGCTGAAATCAAAATTGGAAATATCAGCCTGTGTGTTTCTGTTTCCTGCCCAGGTGCTGTTACTCCTAGAGGCAACACAACCAATCCCAAATTCTAAAGTAGAAGCTACTTTGTGCTCTTAATCTACTAGGACAGTGTTTCATAACCAGTGGGTTACACAAAAGGTAGTCAGGGTATCTCAAGGCATTGGAAATTATATCACAATCTAAAGCAGGGGTAGGCAACCTATGGCACGTGTGCCGAAGGCGGCACGTGAGCTGATTTTCAGTGGCACTCACACTGCCCAGGTCCTGAACACCGGTCCGGGGGGCTCTGCATTTTAATTTAATTTTAAATGAAGCTTCTTAAACATTTTAAAAACCTTATTTACTTTACATACAACAATAGTTTAGTTATATATTATAGACTTATAGAAAGAGACCTTCTAAAAACGTTAAAATGTATTACTGGCACGCGAAACCTTAAATTAGAGTGAATAAATGAAGACTCGGCACACCACTTCTGAAAGGTTGCCGACCCCTGATCTAAAGCAAAGAAAGTATTACTCTCTTCCCCCTGCACACCCTCCCCCTTCAAGGTAAAGCAATCCCCTGCCATCTCTCCAACCATACACAGAGGCCTGATCTACACTAGAAAATTAGGTTGGCATAACTATGTAACTCAGGGGTGTGAAACCTCCACACCCCTGAATGGTGTAGGTAAGCCAACCTAATTCCCCCTGTAGACAGCACTAGGTTGACAGAAGAATTCTGTAGCCTTTGAACTGTAGACAAGCCCACATAAATCAATTATATAGGCTTATCCTTGTTATCATTGATGCATTTTTTTTAACTCTTACATTTACAGTAAATGTTATGGGAGTGGGAGGGTTGCAAAAGATCTGACTTAGCAAAAGGGGTCACCATCATGGAAAGGATAACAATTACTGCACTGAGACAATGTGGTCTAGTGAACAGAGCAGTAGGTTGGCACTCAGAAGATCTGCGTGCTATTCCTGGCTCTTTCACTGGCCTGTCGGGTGACCTGTGGCAAGTCACTTCACCTCTTTGCTTGTATAATGATACCTAAGGGAAGTGTTATGGAATAGCTAGACATTACTAATTTCCATTCAGATCAATTGGCGTTACATCATTCAAATTGCAGGCAGTAAGGAGCTCATAGTGTTTTCCATATCCTTATTTATTTATTTTATATTAGAGGAAAAAGAAGTAAAAGTAAATATAACATTCTACATAAAAAACATGTTTTAAGATGTTACGAACCAGTGATAATTAAAACAAGAAAATAACCATTTCAAATAAATACCACATTGTGTTTATGTTCAAACTTTCCTGTTTGTCTTCTTCCTTTTTTCCTATGTCTTTCAAGTGAAAGGTTACAGCGTGACAAAAAAACAAAACAAGAACCCTGGTAAAACACCAAAAAATCCTATCATTTCACTCATGGGATAAAAAGAAATAAAGGGCAGAGAAGGCACAAATAAAATTTCAAAAACTGAATTTTTTAAAGGAATCTTTGTGGTATGGTGAGTGGTATCATTCTTTGCCTATATTTGCCACTGAGAATAAATCTCTGATGGAGCCGGCAATGTGTCAGGCAAGTACAATGGAGCACTACCTATTATTACCAGGAAGCAGCTCCTAGCATTATTTGGTAACTGTTTAATGATGAACTAGCCTGTAATATCTATTTACTAGTTAGTAAATTTAAAAAAAAATATTTTTGCTTCAGGGCATATGGCAACCCACTAACTGATAGGAATCGGATGGGCAAGTTATTCCATATTTGTCCACTAGAGAGTTTCTCACACCTCTAACATGATACTGGTTTTCGACACACAGGATACTGAACTGGATGAACCACTGGTCTGACCCAGTATGTCATTTCCTATGTAAAAATATACCCTACCTAGAGCCCATAACTTCATAAGTTTTACAACATGTTTATTTCCATATAATCACAGAAAAAAATGTTATAATTTGTAATGTATAAAGAAATAGTTAAATTAAAGGTACTCTATTTACACAGAATTGTGCAAAAGTACATTTATGGAACATGAGATTCTAATGCTTAAAGGAGACTTTATATTGAGACAAATCTGGCAGTGCTTACTCATTTCTTACTCAGGGCCCAGACGTGGTGTATCCTATTAAATCAATGGTAGTTTTGCCAATTACTTCAATGAGAGCAGAATCAGGCTGTTAATGAGCTCCTGGCCCTTCCTTTTTTGGATCAGATGTTATGTCCACAACCAGTGGCCTCTGCTTACTGTTTCAGCTGATGCGGTTCTTAGTTATCATTATGTCATGTCCTGTGTGAATTAGAATCCCAGTCTTACATAACTAATATGATCATTAAATTCTGGGAGTTGGGTGGTTGTCCAGATATATTCAGCCCACAGATATTGAAAGAGTTCTACACAGATCACCCTGGGTAATTCCAAGACAAAGGGCCTGTAAATAATGCAGCTATTTCAAAAACTATAACCTAAATCAGGACCCCCCCAGATGCCACATTTGAGATGGCAACCCTATTTGGGGACTAATTTTCTATTTGCAGAAAACTGAATGCCTTTGCCCTGCACCTGCCCCGCCCCTTCTCCAAGGCCCCACTCCCACTCACTCCATCCCCCCTCCCTCTGTTGCTCACTCTACCCCACCCTCGCTCACTCACACATTTTCACCGGGCTGGGGCAGAGGGTTGGGGTGCGGGAGGGGGTTCAGAGTGTGGGCTCCGGGAGGCCGAGCTGGGGCTGGGGGTTGGATTATGGGGCAGGGCTCTGGGCTGGTGGTGTGGGCTCCGGAGTGGGGCCAGAAATGAGGGGTTCAGAGTGCAGGAGGGGGCTCCAGGCTGGGGCAGAGAGTTGGGGTGTGGGAGTGGGTGAGGGCTCCAGATGGGGGTGTGGACTTTGAGGTGGGGCCGTAGCTGAGGGGTTTGGGATGCAGGAAGGGGCTCCAGGCTGGGACCCAGGGGTTTGGAGTGTGGGAGGGGGCTCCAGATTGGGGCGGGGGGTTGGGGCGCGGGAGGGGGTGAAGGCTCCGTCTGGGGAGGTGCGGGCTCCAGGGTGAGGTCAGAAATGAAGGGTTCAGGATGCAGGAGGGGGCTCTGGGCTGGGGCAGGGGATTAGGATGCAGTGGGGGTGAGGGCTCTGTCTGGGGGTGCAGGCTCTGGGATGGAGCTGGGGATGAGGGGTTTGGGGTGTAGGAGGGGTCTCAGGGCAGGGGCAAAGGGTTGGGGTGCAGGCTCCAGGAGGGAGTTTGGGTGCGGGAGGGGGCTCAGGGCTGGGGCAGGTGGTTGGCACTCACCTCAGGCACCTCCCGGGAAGTGGTGACATGTCCCTGTGGCTCCTAGGCGCAGGGGTGGTCAAGGAGGCTTGGTGCGCTGCTTCCGAGTGCCGGCTCCGCAGCTCCCATTGGCCCGGAACCACAGCCAATGGGAGCTGTGGGGGCGGAGCCGGCGCTTGGGGACAGCGTGTGGAGCCTCCCTGGCCACCCCTGTGCCTAGAAGCCAGAGGGATATGTCGCCGCTTCCCGGGAGGCGCCTGAGGTGAGCGCCGCCCAGAGCCCACACCCCAAAGCCCCTCCCGCGCCCCAGTCTGCCTGGGGCCAGCCAGACTTTTAACGGCCCAGTCAGTGGTGCTGACCGGTGTTGCCAGGGTCCTTTTTCAACCGGGCGTTCTGGTTGAGAACTGGACCCCTGGCAACTCTACCCCAAACTGAGTGGCCACTGGTACACAGGGTCACAGTGCCACTCAGGTTTGGCCTGGCCATCCCTCCATCATGACAGTGGGGCAACCGGGACAAATTTGTGGGAGTGGTGTTTCCACCTAGTGCCCGGGGTCAAGTGCCACTTAGGTTTGGTACTGTGACCCTGTGCGTCAGATCACAACACCCAGAATTGGGGAGTGGGGAGCCAGGCCCAGCACTGCAGGACAGGAGCTGCAGTTGCAGGTTGGGTGCATGGCAGGCTCTCTCTCCAGTCTCCTCCCTGCTCTTGCCCCAGGGCCTCCCTTCAGTGTTTTTGCAACCTTGGGGATTTGGAAGGGTGGGGGAGGGGGCCTCAGTTTCAGATTTTGCCCCAGGCCTCAAAAGAACTCTGTGCAGGCCACACCCAAATACTATATCAGGATCCCCTATTAGGGATCACAGTGCATGTGAGAATCCCATTAACTTTAATGGATCAGCTAAAAATTTGAATTGTGCAAAATGTATGCTAATATATAGACAAACAAACATAGATGTGTTCTGCTGGAGTGGGTGGGATTTCGAAAATCTGCTAAGGAAATAGGTAAGATTGTTAAATGTTGTCAATACAATATTTTGGAAAGCAAAGAAACAAAACATAAATAAGCACCTACACACACAAGCTCACAAACAGCAGTTAACAGCACAACTGCAAATGAAGACAGAAAATTGGCAAAAGACTATGAGGTTGTGGTTTGCTTTAAATCAGGAAACAACCAACAGTTTCTCTTTTCCACCAAAGGAAAGTTGTACCACATGCCTAGGCTAACCTATCTCCCTGCTCCCACCTATAAAACACTCTATCTTGCAATTCCCTATCTGTGCAAGCCTGTAAACTAAGATTGCTTCTCATTTAACCCCCCTCTGCACTTCAGAGTAACCAACTCAGTATGATTCAGCACAATCATCCCCAGCCTAGGTGGTGTGTGACTCTTGTGTTTGGGGAGGCTGGGCATCGGTACCAGAAGCTCCCTAGAAGTGGGGGGGTGGCCCAGCCTCCTGCTCTGCCCCGAGGCCTCACCCCCGCTCGGTCTCCTCCCCTGAAGGCCTTGCCTGCGTTCCACCCCTGCTCCATGAGCCCCCCACCTGCTGCTTGCTCCTCTCCGCCCACTCCCCAGAGGCCTCCCTCCACTCACTCCTCTCCACCTGAGGCCCCCCTGGCCGCTGCTCGCTCCTCTCTGCCTTCCCTCCCCCCCCCCCCCCCCCCCCCCCGGNGGCGGGCAAGAGGGTCTCGGGGGAAGAGGCGGAGCGGAGGTGGGAAGAGGTGGAGTGAGGGTGGGGCCATGGTCCGGGCACCTGTGGCCCCCACTTCTTGAGAGCTTCCGGAGGCAGCACTCCAAAGGTGGAGGGTGGGCACACTCCCAAAGGGAGGTGTGCCGCATCCGCCACTTCTTGCCCCATTTAGCTTCTTATACCTGCTCCCCATGATCCACAGTCTCCTAGCAAACAAGAAACAAAGGATGGGTGGGTCACATACACTAGGAGGGGAAGCTTCCAGTAGTGCAGGGCTGGGGAAATGCTGTAGGTTTGCAGGCTTTTATCATACTAATAGTACTGGGTGTGTCTGTCGGCAGGCAGGATCAAACCAGGGATCTCTGAAGCTTAGTGCATGAGCCTCTACTGCATGAGTAAAAGCCACGTGGTTCTTAGCTAAGGCTATAGCAGACTCAGTAATCTCTAGATGGTCTAGGTGACACTAGAGGGAGAAAGAGTGCCACATCAAGCAGCCATGGCACACACAATCACACAGGCTTATTCCACGCATAGACAACAACTATACACAGGGATCAATAAACTGACACAATCACAGTCAGACACGCACACAGACAATACAATCGCAGGGATCTCAGTCACACAGAGATGTACAATCACAAATCACAATCACACACACACAGATGACACAATCACAGAGACCACAATCCCAGATGACACACGCACTGTGCACTTTCTCACGCTACCTGCAGAGGGCAGAATCCCCCACACTGTAAACCCCACCCCAACACTCCCCCTTCTCGCTATAAGGATGGACGGTCTCATCTCCCAGCTGAGGTGGGATCATACTCCACTTGAGTCTCAGGGATGTGACACAGCCCCCTCAGCAGCACTCTTGGTGCCAGCCTGGTGCCCACTCCCCTAGCTGAGACACATTCAGCCAGGCCAGCTCCCAGCCATGGCAGGCAGCATTACAGCTAGATCCTGGGCAGCCCCCTGCCAAGTACACTCCTCTGCAGATTGTGCACAAGGGCTGGGGCCTCATTTACCCAGGGAAACCACTCACCAAACACTGGGCTGCCTCCAGGCCCTGCAGAGTCTCCTTTACAGTGCAGGTAGTCTGGCATGGAACATGCTAGCACATGCCTTCCTCTACCACCTCCAATACGACTGGCAGCTCTTTTATCTCCACCCAAGAGGTGTCCCCCAAGACCTCTCTGAGCTGTCAGTTTGTTGCCCAGACCTCCTCAGGATCTGCAAGCTAGTTTCCACGACCAGGTCCATGGCAGCTAGGGTGACCAGAAAGCAAGTGTGAAAAATTGGGACAGAGGGTGGGGGGATAATAAGCACCTATACAGTAACTCCTCACGTAAAGTCGTCCCAGGTAACGTTGTTTTGTTGTTACGTTGCTGATCAATTAGGGAACATGCTCGTTTAAAGTTGCGCAATTCTCCCTTATAACGTTGTTTGGCAGCTGCCTGCTTTGACCACTGCTTGCAGAAAGAGCAGCCCATTGCAGCTAGCTTGTGGGGGCTTGGAACCAGGGTGGGCCGGCAGCCTCCCTATCAGCTCCCCACTCCCCTAAGTTCCCTGTGCGGCAGCCACCCAGCATGCTATCAATTGCCGGCAGTTCAGCTGTCCCTCCCCCCACTGCCATGTGCTGATCCTGCCCTCTGCCTTGGAGCTGCTCCCGGGAGCCTCCTTTTTGTTGTGCAGGGGGGAGAGGGGAAAGAGGGGGGCTAATATCAGGGTGTCCCCCTCCCCCCTGCTCCTGCCCCCTGCTTACCCCATTTCCATAGAGCGCAGAGNTCATTGCTGTGTACAGTATTAAATTGTTTGTTTAAAACTTATACTGTGTATACATATATATAATATAGTCTTTTGTCTGGTGAAAAAAATTTCCCTGGAACCTAACCCCTGCCCCACCCATTTACATTAATTCTTATGGGGAAATTGGATCCGCTTAACATCGTTTTGCCTAAAGTCACATTTTTCAGGAACATAACTATGTTAAGCGAGGAATTACTGTATAAGAAAAATACTCAATATCGGGACTGTCCCTATAAAATCGGGACATCTGGTCACCTTAGTGGTGGCCATCGAGGGGAAGGATCTCCTCACAGAACCCCTGCTACACAAACCTCATCTCCATGTGCAGGTGTCGGAGTCCTCCTTTATGTGAGACCTCCTGGATTACGATCAAAGGGACTGGCTGAACCCTGTGGCGATCGGCTTGTGCATGGGGCAGCCCATCCAGTGTGCCGCTGTCATGTGCTCCAAGAAATGAGTGCAGCCTTGCCTCCTGTTTCTCTCATTTTCCTTGAGTGGGTCCTGTAGGAGGCTGCTCCCCACCCACTCCTCACCCCTGGCCCTCTTTAACTCATCATCAGGCCCTTGCCCTGTGAGCCTCCTTTGCCACCCCCAACACGCCACTTGAGCCAGCTGCATGACATCCAGCCTGTCCACCTCTGAACCATGCCCAGAGAACATCTGTAGGCACTCGTGCTTCTCTTCCATCCACTTCCTCACCCTCATGTCCCAAGTGGGGCACCTAAGCAGGGCGAGGCACTCCAGTGGGCCAGTCTGTACTCCATTCTGGTTCCATGGCTGGCTGGAGATATTAGCTGGTGGCTCATTCATTGAGCCGTAAGCATGGGTGTGTACCTGATGCGGATCACAAACTCCCTGACACCTGTCCTTCTGTGGAGAGAGGGACACACTGGTGCATATCTATATAGGGTACATCAAGTTGCAGCCCCTTTTCTGGCTGCACTTTTCCTCACTCCTCTTGATCAATGCACTCCCCATCCATGGCCGCACAAAGTGGAGGAACCTCCTCGTCAACCTCTTCCTGGCGCTGGCCAAGGTGGCCATCCATCATACCAGGAGGAGGAAGGTGGAGACGGAGGTGTTCCACGACTGTGGGGCCCTATCCAATCCCTTCTATGATCATGCCTCTGGCAGAGTTCCTCTGGGCAGCATCCACTGACTCCCTAGACACCTTTGAGTAGCAGTGGGTGCTATCGAGGGTTTCTGCTCGGTGTCCCCTGCCAGATCCCTAATTTTCAATCTTTGACCCCACTCCCACTCCTATTTTTTCATTCATTGTCCCCAGTAAATCAATTGTTGCTTGGGATCAATGGATCCTCCCCCTTAATTGAGGGGAGTGTCTTTAGTTTTGGGCAGACCTAGACCCACCTGTCCCCAATTCTTCAAATATTACCCAATACTGGGCAGGGCAAAGGCTATTTCTCATCTTCTAGACTGAGCCTCTCATTTTGTTTTTCAGAAAGAGCAGAGGGAAAAAATGTGAAACCAATGAAATGGCCCCCACCAAAACAAAACAAGGAGAAAGAAGAGAAAAACTGAAACTGGCAACAAAAGCCAAACAAGCCTTATCAAAAACAGAAATGTCAGCCTCGCTTTGTCTATTTCTGTTCCCTGCCCAGTGCTGCTACTCCTAGAGGGAACACAGTTGATCCCAAATTCTAAAGTAGAAGTATTTTGTGCTCTTGCTCTGCTAGGACAGTGTTTCACAACCAGAGGGTCACACAAAAGGTAGTCAGGGCAGTGCAAGCCCATGGAAGTTATACAGTTTGAAGTTGCAAAACCTAAAGCAAAGAAAGTACAGTAACTCCTCGCTTAACGTTGTAGTTATGTTCCTGAAAAATGCGACTTTAAGCGAAACGATGTTAAGCGAATCCAATTTCCCCATAAGAATTAATGTAAATGGGGAGGGTTAGGTTCCAGGGAAATTTTTTTCACCAGACAAAAAACTATATTATATATATATATACACACAGTATAAGTTTTAAACAAACAATTTAATACTGTACACAGCAATGATGATTGTAAAGCTTGGTTGAGGTGAAGTCAGAGGGTGGAAGAGGGTGGGATATTTCCCAGGGAATACCTTCCTGCTAAATGATGAACTAGCATACGTCTGAGCCCTCAAGGATTAACCCATTGTTGTTAATGTAGCCTCACACTCTACAAGGCAGCACGAATGGACGGAGGGGAGACAGCATGGCAGACAGAGACACACACCCTGTGTATGGGAGAGAGACGTGCATTGCCCCTTTAAGTACACTGACATCACTCTAAGTACATTACCTTTTTAAGTACATCAGGAAGTTGAGACAGCAGCTGCGGCCAGCAAGCTCTCTCCATCCTGAGCCCTGTCGTGTCCCCACTCTGCTCTATATGGAGAAGGGGTAAGTGGGGGGCAGGAGCAGGGGGGAGGGGGACACCCTGACATTAGCCCCCTTTTCCCCCCCATCCCTGCACAGCAAGCAGGAGGCTCCCGGGAGCAGCTCCAAGGCAGAGGACAGGAGCAGCACATAGCAGTGGGGGGAGGGACAGCTGAACTGCCCAGCAATTGATAGCATGCTGGGCGGCTGCCACACAGGGAACTTAGGGGAGTGGGGAGCTGATGGGGGGCTGCCGGTCCACTCTGGTTTCAAGCCCCCACCAGCTAGTTCCAACGGGCTGCTCTTTCTGCAAGCAGTAGATAAAGCAGGCGGCTGCCAAACAACGTTATAAGGGAGCATTGCGCAACTCTAAACGAGCATGTTCTGTAATTGATCAGCAACGTAACAACGAAACAATGTTAACCGGGACGACTTTAAGTGAGGAGTTACTGTATCACTCTCCTACCCCCTGCACACCCTTCCCCTTCAAGGTGAAGCAGTCTGTAGCCACTTCTCCAAATATACACACAAAATACATTATATAGGCCTACCCTTGTGATCACTGATACATTTTTTTATTCTTACTTATAGTAAATGTAATTGGGGGAGAAAGACGTTTGCAAAAGTTCTGACTTAGCAAAAGGGGTCACCATCATAGAAAGGTTAACAATTACTGCACTGAGACAATGTGGCCCAGTGAACAGAGCAGTGGGTTGACACTCAGAAGATCTGCATGCTATTCCTGGCTCTTCCATTGGCCTGCCGGGTGACCTGGGCAAGTCACATCACCTCAGCTCTAATGGGAAGTACTATGGTATGGAACAGCTAGGTATTACTAATGTCTATTGAGATCAGCTGGAGTTATAAGTGCAGACTGAAGGCAGTAAGTGGCCCACAGTATGTCATTTTCCATATCCTTATTTATTTATTTCACATTAGAAAAAAAGAGGTAAGAGTTAATATAAAAATCTATATAAAAAGCATGCTCTTAGGATATTACAAACCGGTGAAAATTAAAGCAAGAAAATAACCGTTTCACATAAATACCACATTCTGCTCATGTTCAAACTTTCCTGTGTTTTGGCCTATAAGTAACTCAAACCATACACAGTAAATACAAACAATTATCTTCTCCACATCTGTTCATCAAACATTCCAAAACAACACAGGAATCCCACCACTAAGTATGGAAAGTGCTAGACCTATTGCAATACGTTTAAGTTTTCTTTTTTATCTTCAATCTTGTTTTTAAAAAAATCTTAAATGGCATTTTTGGCATAACTGTTACCATTGTAATTTCTTTCCCATGTGAAAGAAGTTAGCAGTATTCTGTGTAATCTCACTGAAGTCATTACAAACTGATACTAATTATTAGCAATTTCTTCAAATACTAATCTTACTTTCCATTTATTCTTTTAATTTCAAAATTAGTATCAATATTGTCTTCCTTTATTTACATATTTTATAAAAGGGCTTATTGTTAAAGATGGTCTGAGGGCATTAAGGGCCTGATTTCAATTTTAACATTAAACTGAAGGTCCTATGCAGTAGTCTCATGACTTCAGGGATTTTTTTTTCTTCTTCCCTTTTTCACTCTTTAATTTTTTTAAGTGAAAAGTTACAGAGTAGAAAAAAAAAAAAAAAAAAAAAAAACCCTAAANGTTATTCATTTCACTTCACTCGTTGGCTAAAAGGGAATAGAAGGGGAGAGAAGGGAAAATTAAAATTTCCAAAACATTTTTTTAAAGTATATTTATGGTATGGTGTGTGGTTTACTTCTTAGCCTGAATTTCCATTGCAAAAGCTGAAAGGAAAAATCTCTGATGGAGCCAGCAACATGTCAGGCAAGTACAGTCAAGCATAATCCGTTATTTCCAGGAAGCAGCCTCTTGCGTTACATGATTACTGACCAAAGAGAAGGCCTCAAATTCAATGGAAGCTGTGTTATGTTTTTCCTGGACTCATGGGGGCCACTTAATTGCACCAGCCATCACACTGTTGGAGGCCAAGGTATGAGCTTAATTTTGTATGGTGCTGAAATATGGGGATGGAATGATACCATGGGACTGGAAGTGATTCTAAACAAATTTCTTAGGAAGATTCTCAGTGTTCCAAATAATAGCCCAGCTGCTCTTCTGAGAGCCAAGACAGGTATGGACTCTATTCTGTCCAAATGGCAACATTAATTTTTGGCTTCATGGTCACAGTACACACTCACAGCGATTGCCAAGGCTATGCTTAGAGGCATTGCTCTGTTGGACTTTTTCATGTAAATTTCCTTGGTTAGAGTATATTCAAAAGTCTTTGCATTCGCTAGGTTTCTCAAAATCAGAAATGATTAAAGTTTTTAAAATGTGAACTCCATAATGAAGTCAAGAATAGAGGATATTAATAAGCAAATGGATATTGCATTTGTTTCTATTTAAAATATGTCACCTTGGTTCCGCCTTGTTCAAAAGACCCCTGGATATGCCAGATATTTAGAGTTTGTGTAATAACATGCTAAGGAGGGCCCCTACAGCTCTTCCTTTTCAGTTCATGCAGACAGTTTACATAGAAGGCCAATATACTGGCACCAAGAAAAGTAACTGCCTCTATCCAGGAGGTTTAGGGCAGGTGGAAGACCTACTCCATTATTTATTATATTGTAATTTGTATTGTCATTTGAAGTCAAAATGGATTTTTTTGTTTTTGTCCAAGATGCCTTTTTCTACAACCTTTCAGAAAATAGAATATTAGTTAGGAACTGACAGCTTATCTCTGATCCGAGCGGTTGCTCTATTTGCATGGGCAGACACTAAAATAAGGAAAAGGCAAGCATCATGGTGGTCATACATGGTTTAATGGTGCATGTTCTTTTTAATCTTAGAATCGTAGGCCTGGAACGGACCTCAAGAGATCGTCTAGTCCAGTCCCCTGCACTCATGGCAGGACTAAGTATTATCTAGACCAGGGGAGGACAAACTATGGTCTGTGAGCTGGATCCGACCCATCAGGGCTTTCAATCCGGCCCACAGAATTGCCAACCCTGTGGCGCAGCGGTGCTAAGGCAGGCTCCCTGCCTGCCTTGGCCCCACACTGCTCCCGGAAGTGGCCGGCACCATGTCCCTGCGGCCCCTGGGGAAGGGGGGGCGGGGGCAGAGGGCTCCATGCGCTGCCCTCGCCTGCAGGCACCGCCCCCAGCAGCTCCCATTGGCCGGGAACAGGGAACCGTGGCCAATGGGAGCTTCGGGGGTGGTACCCACAGGCGAGGGCAGCGCACAGTGGAGCCGCTTGCCCCACCCCACCCCCAGGAGCCACTGCCAGACATGCTCGCCACTTCCAGGAGCGGCGCGGGGCCAGGGCAGGCAAGGAACCTGTCTTAGCCCTGCTGCGTACTGCTGCCACCCCAGAGCCACTCGCCGTAAGCAGCGCCGGGCCAGAGCCTGCATCCCGAACCCCTCCTGCACCCCGCACTCCAACCCCCTGCCCTGAGCCCCCTAGCCCCCTGCCTTGAGCCCCGAGCCATACCCCTCCTGCACCTCAACCCCTGCCCTGAACCCCCAACCCCCTTCCCTGAGCCCCCTGCTTTACCCAGCACCCCTCCTGCACCCCAACCCCTTTGCATTTGTCCTTATTGAATTTCATCCTATTTACTTCAGACCATTTCTCCAGTTTGTCCAGATCATTTTGAATTTTAATCCTATCCTCCAAAGCACTTGCAACCCCTCCCAGCTTGGTATCATCCACAAACTTTATAAATGTACTCTCTATGTCATTATCTAAATCATTGATGAAGATATTGAACAGAACTGGACCCAGAACTGATCCCAGCGGGACCCCACTCATTATGCTCTTCCAGCATGACTGTGAACCACTGATAACTACTATCTGGGAACGGTTTTTACAGCCAGTTATGCACCCATCTTATAGTAGTTCCATCTAGGTTGTATTTCCCTAGTTTTTTTTATGAGGAGGTCATATGAAATATTATCAAAAGCCTTACTAAAGTCAAGATATGCCACATCTACCACTTTCCCCCTATCCTCAAGATTTGTTACCCAGTCAAAGAAGCTATTAGGTTGGTTTGACACGATTTGTTCTTGACAAATCCATGCTGACTGTTACTTATCACCTTATTATCTTCTAGGTGTTTGCAAATTGATTGCTTAATTATTTGCTCCATTATCTTTCCGGGTACTGAAGTTAAACTGACTGGTCTGTAATTCCCTGGGTTATCCTTATTTTTATAGATTGGCACTATATTTGCCCTTTTCCAGTCCTCTGGAATCTCACCTGTCTTCCATGACTTTTTGAAGATAATCGCTAATGGCTCAGATATCTCCTCAGTCAGCTTGTTGAGTATTCTAAGATGTATTTCATAAAGCCCTGGTGACTTGAAGACATCTAATTTGTCTAAGTAATTTTTAACTTGTTCTTTCCCTATTGTAGCCTCTGAACCTACCTCATTTTCACTGGCATTCATTATGTTAGACGTCCAATCGCTACTAACCTTTTTCGTGAAAACCCTAACAAAAATGTCATTTAACACTTTTTCCATTTCTACATTTTCTGTTGTTTTTCCCCCCTCATTTAGTAATAGGCCTACCCTGTCCTTGGTCTTTCTCTTGCTTCTAATGTATTTGTAGAATGTTTTCTTGTTACTTTTTATGTCTCTAGCTAGTTTAATCTCGTTTTGTGCTTTGGCCTTTCTAATTTTGTCCCTACATACTTGTGTTATTTGTTTATGTTCATCATTTATAATTTGAACTAATTTCCACTTCTTGTAGGGCTGTTTTTGAGTTTCAGATCATTGAAGAACTCCTTCTTAAGCCAGGGTGGTCTCTTGCCATACTTTCTATCTTTCCTACGCAGTGGGATAGTTTGCTCTTATGCCCTTAATAATGTCTCTTTGAAAAACTGCCAACTCTCTTGAACTGTTTTTTCCCTTAGACTTGCTTCCCATGGGATCTTATATACCGACTCCCTGCATTTGCTAAAGTCTGCCTTCTTGAAATCCATTATCTTTATTGTGCTGTTTTCCCTCCTACCATTCCTTAGAATCATGAACTCTACCATTTCATGATCACTATCACCTAAGCTGCCTTCCACTTTCAAATTCTCAACCAGTTCCTCCCTATTTGTCAAAATCAAATCTAGAACAGCCTCTCCTCTAGTAGCTTTCTCCACTTTCTGAAATAAAAAATTGTCTCCAATACATTCCAAGAACTTGTTGGATAATCTGTACCCTGCTGTGTTATTTTCCCAACTGATGTCTGGGTAGTTGAAGTCCCCCATTACCACCAAATCCTGTGCTTTGGATAATTTTGTTAGTTGTTTAAAAAAAGCCTCATCCACCTCTTCTTCCTGGTTAGGTAGTCTGTAATAGACCCCCTACCATGACATCACCCTTGTTTTTTACTCTTTTATCCTACCCAGAGCCTTTAAACAAGTCTGTCTCCTATTTCCATCTCAACCTCAGTCCAAGTGTATACATTTTTAACATTTAAGGCAACACTTCCTCCTTTTTTTCTTTGCCTGTCCTTCCTGAACAAGCTGTACCCTTTTAGACCAATATTCCAGTCATGTGTATTATTCCACCAAGTCTCTGTGATGCCAGCTGTGTCATAGCTGTGTTTATTAACTAGCATTTCAAGCTCTTCCTGCTTATTCCACATACTTCTCGCATTAGTATACAGACATAAAATATACTGATTTGATTTCCTCTCTATGTTCTTTCTTGTCTCCCCTTATCCCTGCTATAACAGCCCATGCTTCCCTCCCCCCCCCCCCCCCCCCCCCCCCCCCCCCCCCCCCCCCNGCTATAACAGCCCCTGCTTCCCCCCCCCCCCCCCCCCCAGCTTCCAACCCTTTTCATGAGAATAGACAGCGAAAACAGACTAGCTGCTCTTCCTTTTATAATGCACTAGCATAATGTAGCAGTATCTCAATTGCAGACACTACAGGGAATTGTTCAAAGGCCATAAACCCCCTTGACTTTAATGTATCAAGGCTAAAAATGGAATTGTGCAAAATATATGCTAACACAGAAAACACACCTGTATATGTTCTGACAGAATGGGTGTGATGAGTGGCATGCAAATATCTTTTTTCTGATAAACACTCCAGGTTTGATAAGGACATGATGGAGAGTAAGTCAGCAGGACACTTCCCTTTGGAGCGCCAAGCAAACAAAAGACAAAGGACATAATTCCTCTTGTAAGTGCAACACCCATGTAAGTAACCTTAAACCCAAATAGTTTTAAAAACCAAAGGGTCTTGCTCCTCTTTTCACTTGCTATTGCATAATTAATAACAAGATTAATACATATTAATAATCATATAATAATATTTTCACTTTTTTACATTTCTTTACCTGAATGGTTCTGTTTCATATCCATATGTGATATGAAATTAGAAATTAGAAATTACCAGTCCAGGAAACACTGTGATCAATTATGCTTTTTCTCATCTGTGATATGAAGGATTGTGTGTTTGTTGCTATAATTACTTTCTTCCTGTGTCTCTGATATGATACATTTGTGCCTAATATAGCTTCAATTCCTTGCCAGACAGTGCAAGACTTTAAAGGGAGAAATTCTCAGGCAACAAAAGAACTGAAAATGTCTTAGTTGGAGGTACAGTTTCATCTTAAATTTTAATTTCCTACGACATGTTTATTTTTGCCTGAGTAAAAAAACTAACCACTCATAGCTGTTTATAAAATACAAAATACACTCTTCATAACAGCTTGTTAGAACATGCAATAAATATATCTTAAATTCATTTTATAACATGCTTTACAATCCATTAGTAAAGGACATAGCTGCCTTTGTTAATCTTTTAACAACTATTATTATTAAAATGACTATTTCCAATTTTTAGGGCAATAAAATGGAGCAGGAATCAATTCTAGAGGAGCTTCTTTTAAAGAAGTCGCAACAGAAGAAAAAAATGTCACCAATTAATTACAAAGAACGACTGTTTGTTCTCACAAAAACAAACCTCTCTTACTATGAATATGACAAAGAGGTGAGAAATCATTTTCTTAACTACAGAGGTTCATATTTTTCTAAAGTAAGTTTATGCCTCTGGATTTTCTTCCTCAATGTGCTTTGATTAGATATCATATAGTAGGGGTAGTGATATATCTTGTTCCAAGTGGGATTTAAAAATGGTATGGGACCAAAATCTGGCCTTGATTCAGGATAGCACTTAAGAATGTGTTTAAGTCCACCCCTGTTCAGCACAGAACTTAATCATGCTTAACCTTAGGCATATGCTTAAATCTCATCAATGTCAATGGGACTTAAGCACATGCCTAAAGTTAAGCACATGCCTTGAATAGGGATGTTTTCCTGAATCAGGGTCTCTGTGGTGAGTTATATCTGGCATTGGTTTCAAGTCATTTGTACAGGAGATAGCTCAGTGCAGAATTTGGCCCATAACTGATATAAAGTAAAAGGCTAAAGCGTGATTGTATTTTAAAAAGTGATTATGTATCAAACAAATGGTCGGTACGTTCAGCAGAGTGGCCTCTTTTGTGCATTCAGATATAGTTCTGAAGCGACTAAAATACATTGTTACCATTTGCACTCCTGATAGCACATTTGGATTACTCCTGTGAGTTACAACTCCTTGTCTGAATAAGGCTGGCAGGATTGGTGCCAGTATCTTAACAAAATAATGTAATACAAAATCAGACTCCCATTTCCCATTAGAGACTTTTGCATTTTATATCCTCCATCTCTGCTTTTGCATTGTAATACCAAAGTTCATGTACCAGATGTAGGGCCCATCCTGTTGTCTTTATACCTTGACTTCAAAGGGAGTTTTGTCAGTGTATGGATTGCAGGATAAGATACAACGGAGGGTTCTCAATGTCTTTCCCAAACAGTTTAACAAAAGTGGAACTCTACTTTACCCAATCTGAAGTGTGCAATTACACACAGCTTAGATCAAGTGTGGTTTTATAAAACCTGTCATGACCATAAAGTATTTTTGATTTGAGGACAATAGTCTTGTGTTTAGAATGATGAATAGTCCTGCTTCGGCTTTTATTCTTAGAAAAAAGGAAGCAAAAAAGGATCAATTGACATTAAGAAAATTCGATGTGTTGAGACAGTGAATCATGATGAACAGGCACCTTTGGAGAGACAATATCCATTTCAGGTAAAATCATGAAATAAAAAACTGATCTTTACTGTGGTGAACCATTATTTTTAGGACAAATAAGGGCTTGTGTTACTGCTGACTGTTACAAAAACTTACAGCAGGTTGGAAATGAATCCTTGTTACTATAAACCTGACCCAAAGACCATCAAAATCAACGGGAGTCTTTTCACTGACTTCAGCGGAATTTGGATCAGGACCTGTCTGTTTGTGCATTCATGTGTGTATAATAGTTTATTTATTTTGGCGTGATCCTACACACACACAAGAATGGTGCATTTATTTGAATATTGAATATGTTTATTTTGTTGTGCAATACTGATCACAATTCATTTTCTCTTTTTAACCTTCCCCACCTGCCCTCCTTTCACTTTAGTGGCAAAAAGAAGTGCAGAACTTGGCCTTTTGATATTGAAACTGTAGGTTGACCATTTAAATGCACAAGAGTCCAGAAATTCAAAGTTATGGTTCCCTCAGCAATTGTACCTCATCCAAATTGCACATCTCTATTAAACCTTATCTTTATCAACATGTACAGTAATACCAATACTACATATGTGCATGGAAGCAAAGTCATATATGCTGCAAGAGCCATAACTTTGACTTTGCTGTCATTTGAACCGTATGTGTTAATTCTCAGGGATAGGTTCATTCCAAAGCCTATGCCAGAGCAGAGAGTCCTGGAGGCGGAGAGTCCATGAGGAGAACAATATACAGCAATGCAATGCAGTTGCAACTTTCCTTTGTGCCGAGGGTGGGGTGCTATAGTCTAAAATGGGCAACAGTGGCTTGGAAAGGGTGCATGACCTAGGCAGCAGAGGAGTTCATTAATTAACTGCCACCCAACAATTGCTACCCCGGGGGTAACCCCAAGAGAGGACAGCAGTGTTATCACTGTCTGACTTATCTCAGATTGAATACCCCCAACCCTCAATAAATAGTATTTTTATATTAAATTAGTTTGTTACTCTCATGAGCACCTAATACACTCAAATATTGGGGAGAGAGGATGGGGAAGGAATGAAAGGTACATACTGTACTTCCCAGTTCTGATGAGAATGTGCAAGTTACTGAATTTAGGGTCTTATTGTTCTCCCACTCATGCCAAAGGGAGTTTTGCCATTGGGAGCAGGATTGGTTCAGGCCCATAATGCAAGCTCACTTTCATGTGAAATGGGAGTATAACTATTTAACTCTGTTCTGGCTTGTCACTGTCCTGGGCTTAGGGTTGCCAACCTTCCAGGATTGGCCTGGTGTCTCCAGGAATTAAAGATTAATCTTTAATTAAAGATTATGTCATGTGATGAAATCTCCAGGACTACATCCAACTAACATTGGCAACCCTGCCTGGGCTGCATGCATTTTGGTGTGAACAGGCCTGCAGAGCTTGATCCTTGGGTTCCTAAGTCCTTTACTTCTTTGTTTCCGTTACTCTAGGTCTTTATTTAAAAAAAAAAAAGCTAATGAACTTTGAGAACAGGATAACTAGAATGAATTGTTTTCCCGCCTCTTTTAGATTGTATACAAGGATGGCCTTCTCTATGTCTTTGCAGCAAATAAAGAGAGCCGAAATCAGTGGTTGAAAGCTTTACATAAAGGTAACATTTGTTTTTACCACCTTGTGAAGCAACTTTTTTTTTAACATGGTGGGGAAGATTGTGTGTTCAGAGAAATCATCTGAATAAGGGGAGTAGATGAATCTAGTTTCTCATTTTAATGCAATGGTTTTGTCAGCCATTTTCAGCCGCAATCTCGCTCCTCCATGCAACAGGACTGGAGTGGATGAGAACATTTCAAAAATTTCAATGGAAAATGGTGGGAGGAAAAAATTCACAAAATTTCCCTGCTGGCATTTCCCCACCAACTCTAGTCTTTACTTGGTTTGTTCTGATTCTTTCCATGGTCTTTAACTGAGCAAGGCTCCGTCCATGCAATAAGTAGTGTGTAGGCAGAGTGCTGGGCCCTGTAAACCACAGTGAAGTCAATAGGACTCCTTAGGGGAGGGGGAGTCCATCCACATACTACACATTGCACTAGCACCCATTAAAGTCAATAGGAGTCTTTCCATTTACTTTAATGGAATTTGGGTCAGGCCCTGTTTATCCCCCAGTTGTCCCTTGTGGGCCCATGGGTGGAGGTGACTTTGAGTGTGTGGCTCTCTCCTTGCCTACATGGAAGTGAAGATATATTAGCTACCACTGCAACATTGTCCCTGGACTATCTGGGCAGAAGTGGAAGGCTCCAATAGGCTACGTGCATTGTTTCTTCTAGAAACCAGGGACAGATTCTTTTGAATAATTCTTCTGAAGAAAAATTTGGTTTTGAAAGCCGCCAGGGATCCAGACAGGCAAGGGAATAAGGAAGAACCACAATAAACCAGTAGGCAGTTTGGAGGCATAAAGACTTCCCAACTCATGGCCCTGACCTCTGGCAGATTGAGTTTTTCGTAGCTGAATCCTCTGCTCATTCCATTCACCCAACAGAATTATGTGATGGAAACTCCAGGATTTGTCTCTTCATGGGGCTTATTGTCCCCTAAATTGTCTTTTTCCTGATGGGAGAAAGATCTGACCTTAGGACCTCAGGATTTGGTCCAATATTCTCAGCTGAACATGTAAATAAGAGTGCTATTCAAACAAGATATGTTTTTTAAAGAGAGTATATGAGGAATACCACTTGTTCAGTGAAATATTGCATAAATCTTGTGACGTGCATTATAGCAAAGTGATTACAATTTTCTAAGGAACTTTTAAAATAAAGTTTAGCTGTAAAAACAAGTAACAAAATTATGTGGCCAAGATTTTGAACAATCATGCAGCAGCTCCCATGCTTCTGGGTGCGCAGCATTTTTGAAAACCAGGCTGTAAATTCAGGTGCCTAACCAGGGATTTAGGAGCCTAACTTTAAGCAATCATTTATAAACTCTTGCCCTACACTTTTAAAATTATTTGTTTCATTATCTTTTAAAACAAATACTACAACTCTGATTCAAAAAACTAGTGTCACTATTGCCAGTTATACTATTTTGGGCCATTTCTATGTAATACTGGATTATTTTTTATATACAAGTAACAAATGTTTATTTAAGAGGTTTGATAAATAGAAAGTGTTACATTTTAACTGGACATTCCTTTAACGGGTCAGTTTTGTACTGAAATTTGCCATTTGGTGTATTGAACACCTATAGTTTGTCTAGTTTATTTCTATAATATGAATTAGAAATGAAATCACTCTTTATATTTTTGATACATAAAATGTTTTATTAGATTTTTCAACACAGTTAAATGGGCTTTTTAGGACAGTCTAACAAAGTCTTTAAGTCATTATAAAATGCACATCTCCTCCATGATCTTGATTCACAGTTACTGAATTCTTTTATTGTATCAGTTTGTATTGCTTACTGAAAACATGCTACCAGCAAACCTTTTAAAGTTCTTTTTTTTCTTCTTCCCCTCCTGTGCGCTCCAGAGATTAAAGACAATCCTGATTTACTAAACAAGTATCACAAAGAATTCTTTGCCAATGGGAAGTTTCTCTGCTGCAACCAGACATGTAAAGCAGCCCCTGGATGTACCATCTGGGAGAAATGTAATGAGCCATTTTGTTTGTATTTGCTTTTTGATATGTTCGTCTTAATGGTGCTTTTCATGATATTGGTAAATCTACAAGGATAATTGTAGTCAATGGTGGTAAATATAAAAATCTGGTCAATTATTCCTCTTGATGTTTGTTCTTAACCTCTTTTAACAGCATTGCAATTGTACTATGTAGTTTGATAATATGGCTAGGGGAAAATAATATAGTATGTGAAATACCCATGCTGAGATCATGACAATTTTTTACTGTGCCTCCAAAATGCACCAAAAAGAAATCCTTTCTCTTTACTTCTTTGACTTAGTATTCTGAGTTGTTGTTGCTGTTGTTATGGGAGTGGGAGAAAAAAATATCAGAATTTGTCTTTATGGCTGAGTCCAAACAGCCAAATAATCTACTAGCAACATTTGTGTGTCAGTTATAAAGAATTTAACTTCATAATTAATCCAAAGTGAAACTGATTTTTTTCATTATATTCATATTTATGGTGGCTACTTTTCTAAACAATGCTATATTCTCCCCCCACAAGTCTATTTTTGGTACTCTGTGGAATGTGCATTTATAAGAAATAGGATTACAATAAGCATAAGGGAATCAAAAGAATAGCTGGAAAATCATTTTAATTTTATAAAATGTACTGTGCTGAGGAGCAAGTTTAGTTAGGGAAACTTGCCAGTCAAATTACTCCACAAAATGGTTCTAGGGAGCTGTTGTTTCAAATAATGCACATTCCAGAATCTCATAGAGCATTTGTGCATTTCTTTCCTGTGCACCATTTAAAAACAAACATGGTGTAGCTGAGTTGCAGACTCCTGCAATATGTTGGAACAATGTATTTACTGAATGGAGTATTTTATGTATTTTATTATTTTGTTTAAATATACATTTTTAAAATATTGGACTGGAAATTAACCACAATTATTTAGCTCATTTATTAGTCACCATAAAGAACCTGAGGAGTAAATTTTCAAAATGGATGCATGCCACGATCTACATATTCGTAAGCACCCCACCCCACCTGCCCCCCTCCCCCATTATTGCATGCACATTGGATAGTTGAGGCTTACATTTTTTGAACGTGGACACTTGTTTTGGATGCCTCTGGTTTGGGAGCCTAGCTTGAGAGATCGAAAGCCTGATTTTTCAGAGGTGCTGAATTCTTGCAGTTCCCATTGACATTGAGAGTGCTCAGCCCCTCTCATAATCAGGCCCCAGTTGTTTCAAGATGGGTACTCAAAATGACAGGCAACCCATAATTAAGGGACACATTTGAAAATGGAAGCCTAAACACCTAAGAACCCAATTTGTATGTGTGAGATTGCAAGTGAAAATATAGAGGCCCGTTTTGAAAATTTAGCTCCACTATTTAGTATTAACATCAGTGTCCTATGTATGGACCCAGTGGAGGAACACTAAACAATGCCCTACTATTGTAAAGATTTGCCAGTTATTGGTTTTTTGTAATTTGAATGGCCGTATGTAACTTCCAAACCAAATATGATATATGCAAATAATGTTATAAAACCCACACACTGCCACAAGTAACTGTTTGGTTGCCACTGGACTTCTGCACACAGTAGTAGGTAGAAAAAGAAAACCTTCCAAAAAGTAGGGTCACCATGTATCAAAATCTTTGTTTCTGTCTGAAATACCACAGAATGCAAGAGGGTGTGTTCTGTCCACTCTAAATTTGCTTCAGAAAAACATTGATTGATGATGATGCAGCTGCACTGGTGATAGCAACAGTGTGAGAGGGCTAGCGGAAGGAGAATCCCAGGCAGCCTCCAACATATTAACTATCACATGTTAACCCAACGTGGAGGTAAAACGGTGGTGATCACCAGGGCTGTGTGTCTACTCTAGTAGTCCCACCACTGCTGCCACTAGTGGAGCTACATAAGTGGAAAAACCTATTGCACGCAAGGCCTTGGAGTCATGCAGTAAATTGCTTGTGTTATTTTTTCTTTCCCCCCCAGTTATAGATATGAGTCTACCTAGCACCACCAGCTCTGTGAAACCGCTGCCTCCTGTCCCTGGGAAACCAGTAGGTGACAAACTTTTAGTATCTGCCTACAATGAATTCTGCTTATGGGGGCAAATCCACTCCCTAGCATCCAGCCCAAATAAATGATGGAGAGATCCATTGGGGAAGGATTGGGGAACCTTCTCCCCCAGACAGCTGTTCAACGGAAGCTACTCCAATCTAATCACTGAGTAGCATCAATGTCCTTAGTGGCCACCAGCACAACCCGGGGAAGGACAGGAGGGTACACTTAGCAGTCCTCTAGTTCCATCCTTTTTCCACTCATTCCTCACCCTGCCCACGCTTCCCTCTGGGCTGTCGCACAGGAGTGCCTGCAAAGCTGGAAAAGTCTCAAATAGTTTCAATGCATTGCAGTGTGTAGATGTCAGTTTGGGCCATAGCAAACCTCTGCTTCTTGTGAAGTTGTTTGAACAGATTTGCTTTTATGTGCCTGTTTCTATTAAAGTCAATGGGAATTTTACCCCACAGGCTTCAGTGAGAGCAGGCCTGGGCCCCAAATTGTTTATCTAGAGCCCAAATCCTTCCCATTCCAGCAGGTGCAGAGGGCCTCCTACAGAGTGGAAATGCTGCAGTTCCCCTGTATTGGGGAGAGGGCAGGATTACATGTGTCTATACACGAAATGTGCAGCCTTTGCCAGCCACAGAGTCCAGCCCCATGGAGGCTCCTGTTATAGTCATTTACAGAGGCATGTTAGAGGGAACGGGGGTGGTTGTCAGAGACAAGAGTCATGATGGGGATGGAGGATCTGCTACTACACTGATTCTCTGGTCCTTTCCTCCCTGTAGAGCACAAGATCCATGGAGGTCACTCCAGCACTTAGGCCCAGGCAGTGACTGCAGTGCCGCTTCACTGTTGTTCCATGGCCGGGGATTGGGGTTATCTCCACCGAATGCTTCTGTGTCCAGACAAGTCACTCAGGCTTGGAACTAGGGAGAGGTCTTGGGACTAAGAGCTCAATTATATGTCATAAATCTATGAGGTGGCTAACAGTACTGCCAATGTCAGGGATTCAAAATTCTTCGTTCAACCCCCTCCCCAAATCACAACGTTGACTTTAAAATAATGAGATTTTTCAAAAAAATACATTTGGGGTTCTTTTTATTTACCTTCTGGTTTTTTAATCTCTAGGATACACTCAGGTCACAGTTTCCAGCCTTTCTCTGCAACCACAAGTGCTAGAAACTTTTTTTAAAATGAAAGCTGAGATTCTCACATAATAATTTGACTCCAGCAGCAGGGGATTTAAGAAACATACCAAATATCACAAGACTCATGATAAAATCATAAGAATTGGCAATGCTGGGTTAAGTATTTTTGTGTGAGTAGGGACTTGGAAAGCATTTATAACTGAGCAAATGGGCTTTTGACACTGGTTCTGATAATGAAGTTTGAGGATAGTGAAACTGTGAATAAACAAGTTTCAAATGCCGTGGGCCATCCTCCCTGACTCCTGCCGAAGGATTTTGTTTATCTAAAGAGATTATCAGTCATGCAAATCAGCCACTGAACAGGTTGACTCATATTAGGACTTCCCAGCTCATTATCAAGGAGATGTTTTGAAAGGGAAATTTAAAAAGCAGGGAGTGCTTGTCAGAGACAAGGCAACTTTATTTCCTGGCCCCAGTCACAAGGCACAGGTCAGGACTACAAAAGTTGTCAAATGACAGGGAGCAGCATCTACTTGGTCCAGCAACTACTAGTGCAAGCCCCCAACACAACTTTGAATAACTTTCTCCTTTTTGCCTTTGCCCCTTTTACCACCCATTCAAATTGCTCAACATACCCAACATCATAATCTCCTAACCCTCCTTCCAAGTCTCTGTTGGATCATGCCCCTCCCCTCACCCTCCCTCCAAATCTCTGGGAACTCTGTCCCCCTCTTCCCTGTCCAGGTTGTTCTTGGTGCTGTCCATCTCCCCACGTCCCTGGGTCTCTGGAGTCCCTTTTCCTCAGACCAACATCATACCTCTGCCCTCTTATGCTGGGGCCTGACAGAAGAGGCTACTCCAGGAGCAATTATGGGAGTTGGGGACCATCAGCCGGATTAATGGGCATGAATGTGCCTTCACAGGAGCCGCCAGACAGTTTCCTGACTCTTTGGGAGCAGCAGTTATTTCCTGCCATGAGAGGCAGCTTTTCATGTCTGTTAGTCCCCTGCACCCCATTTGTAGCCCTTGCTGTTTCTCTCCTGCCCCCTCACGTCTCCTAGCCGGTGGGCAGGGACAGATCCACTGGCCAGTCCTAGCCCTCACTCCAGTCATTCCCTTACCCCCTTCCTGCATCCCTGAGGTTGCAGCCATAGCCATTGAGGAGTTCCACTATTAATTACTCTGTGGCCTTAGTGTGAGGATTCTAGCCTGCCTCTCTCTCACTCTCTCTCTCTCTCACACACACACACACACACGATCCCTCTGGGGAAAATTGAACTTATCCACATCTGCTCTCCACATCAAATCCAAGCTGTTAACCAAAAGTGGCAGGCACATAGGCGCCTAAATCTCATTGAAAGTCAATGGGACTTAGGCTTCTAAGTGACTTGGGCACTTCTGAAAATGTTATCTTTAGGCCTCATTCCTACCGCTATTAAAGTCAACAGCAAAACTCCTACTGACGTCACTGAAAGGTGACTAGGGCTCAGGGTGGTCCATTACCTGCAAATCTATATGTTTGTGATGGCCATGCCTTCCAAGACTGGAACTGCGACTTACAGGATTTTTTTAAAACAAAAATTCAGGGCTTTTATAAGCCCAGCCAGCCCACCACTAAGCCAGGACTCCTCTGGGAATTTTTACAAGCTTAGATCTATATATGCCCACTGTATTTGACTAAGCGTTTTTAATTATTTTAAGCTGCTTGTTATTGCCTAGTTTTAAACAATTATTTGACTTTCTCATAATTCCGTATGACAGACAACTTAATATTAAGCAAAATAAGTGTGTGCCATGACTTTCCTCTTTTAAACTAACATTTGCATTTCCTGCTGTGGCAAAGCCCTGACTTTTCCCATTTTATTCCATGAAAAATAATCAGCCTTGATTATCTAAAATATCAATTTCTTCTATACCGTGTTTAGAAAAGGAAATAACAGACACCGCTGTGCAGTAACAGTTGGCTAATACTGATTTCATTTTTAATGGTGACTATTATACTTGTTATTGATCTAAGGCACATTTTTAAAAAATGCAACGTGCTATTGTATAATATTACAGTGGAGTCTTTTGGTACAGTCTGCTATCAATACATTTACATACGGTTGAAGGTACTTACACTGCATGACTCACAATCACACTACAAGTACGTCTACACTGCAAAAAAATGTGTGTTTTTAATGTGGGTTAGTACCTTGAGTTCAACCCCAGGGTAACCTATAGGCTTGAACTTGAGCTGCTAACCCAAGTTAAATGCCAAGTTGCCATGTCTTCACTGCTATTTTAACCCAAGTTAGCTAACCTGAGTTAGGAACACACCTATTTTTGCAGTGTAGATGTACCCCGGGTATAAGGATCAGTTAATCCTATTACCAATCCCTTTTATGTAAATTCATCCTCTGTGCTGAGCCACCTGCAACATGTAACCTTTGCAGTTTGAGCTCATTGTGAGCTCACAAATTGTTAGCTTCAGTTGAGAATGCCCTTACCTCTTCTGGTGTAATTTTAACCCACTGGGCTGAATCCTGTTCTCAGCTATAGTACAAAACCATGCTCCCTGGGTCTTGTAACATAAGGTCTGTGCTGTTGCTAATTTTACAAAATACACAACGCCACATATATTAGA
This sequence comes from Platysternon megacephalum, assembly GCA_003942145.1. Lineage (NCBI taxonomy): Eukaryota > Metazoa > Chordata > Testudines > Platysternidae > Platysternon > Platysternon megacephalum. Next base: position 4,670,370 of record QXTE01000043.1, read on the forward strand.
GCAAGACCAAGCCTTGAATATTATTGTAACAGAGTTTGGTTTGTATTTCATTATTTATATTGGACTACAGCTGTTGGAATGTATTTCAAAACAGATGAAGGAAAAAATACTTCAGCACACCATGCATTTCTAGTTAGCTTGCATTAATTTCTTTGCAGTCACAGAGCTCATTGAAGATGCAAACTGCAATATAAATGCTAAAAATGATTTTCTACTGTGATGCACTTCATTGTAGTTTTATTTCCTCTGCCTTCAAAAGCTGAAGCATGACAGTCTGCCTCCAGTTCTAGCACCTGGTAAATCCTCGCTGAAGATCACTGTGGCAGAGTACGACTATGAACCCAAAGGAAACGCTGATATCCAGCTTGTCAGGAACAGCAAGTATTATGTTCTGAAAGAAGAGGATCCTGACTGGTGGCAAGTAAGGGACATGGAAGGGTAAGTTTACTTTGCACACTCAATAGAGAATATTTGTTCAGTAATGACCCTCATTCCACATCACACCCATCCTTAAGCAACCCTGCTGGCACTGGTGCATTCCAGGATCCAATTAAGAACTACCCTGGTGGCTTTTTAAACTTGCTCCAGCTGATATCATGAGCCTTAATTTTCTCTACACTCCTCCATACTTTTCTCCTCTTACCTTGCTCCTAGCTCCTCTCTGACTCTTGGCACAGTCTTATATAGTTGACACATACAGCGTCTCTCTGATGCATGTGTATTTAACATGTTGGTATGGAATTTAGAGGAACGTAAAGCCACCTCAGGATTTATCATTTTCATTTCAAAGGCTCACAAATAGTCCACTACTTGCAAACCATATAACAATATATACAAAGAAGGGGGGTTGCTTTCCTTAAGGCTGTTCAAAAATCTGTCCTGCCCCATCTTTCCTTCCATCTCACCTACTTCCACTCCTCTCTGTCAAATAACTAGAATTTTAGCTACCAGATCAGGCAAGAGTGACAATAATCACTGAGCAGCCTATTATCTGAACAGTCTCTAGTGGTTTTTATTTTGGTATGTACCTGCAATAGCAGTGGCAGCTTTAGAGTCAATGGAGACTATTAGGAAAGAAGCACTTTTTGCCTTTAGGTATCCACATGGGGGGGTAAGGGGCGGTTGGGAAGGGGTAACCCGAAGCTATTTGTTGCACGTCAGGTAACTTGCAGGATGTGAGTTGCACCAACAGTGTGCATATGGAACGACTGTTCCGTTTTCAGTTCACATCATGTGAACACGTGGCAGCAGTTTGCTGTGAACTGAGGGCATAGCATTCTCCAGAGGTGTCCCATTTTCACTGTCTCCGCCCCACACTTCCTTTCTGGGCGGGCTCGCAACATTTCCCAAATACTGTTGTCCAGCATGGACCCCACAATGCTCCACACCACCATAGTGATAAGCATGAGTATGCACAGGCTGCTTGGGCTACATTACAGCACTCAGAGCCGGACGAACGCCCGTTGCACCACCCAAGCAAATGACGTGGGAGCCGGAGAATATCCTATGGCATCAGCAACAGCTCCTCCAGCAACAAGGGGATACTCTACAGCGGTGGCAGCAGAACAAGGTAGAAGAACAGGAGGATGCCATTGGAACAAGAGGACAAGTTCCTGGGTCACCTACACAGCATTCAGTGCCACTTCTGGGCTCAGGAAACCAGTGTGGATTGGTGGGAGAGGATCGTTCTGCAGAGCCGGGGTGATCAGCAGTGGCTATAGAACTTCCGGATGGAGAACCTTTTTTGAGATCTGCATGGAACTGCAGCAACAGCGGGCCAACATGCTGTGCCCCACACTGGTGGAGAAGCAGGTCATCGTTTCCATCTGGAAGTTGGCCACCGCAGAATGTTACTGGTCTGTAGCCAACCAATTCAGTGCAGGGAGATCAACCGTTGGGAACATTCTCTGCTAGGCCATTGATAAGGTGCTGTCTAACCAGGCCATGAAGCTGGATAATGCTCAGGAGATTACTGATGGCTTTGCATGCATGGGGTTCCCAAACTGTATAGGGGCAAGTAATGGGACCCATGTGCCTATCTTTTGCCCCCCTCCCCTGCCAGGCTGCAGAATTTATAAACAGAAGAGGGTATTTCTCCATGCTGCACCGAGGACAAGTGGACTCCCATGACAGGATGACATACATAAATGCGGGGTGCTCTGGAAGCATCCACAATGCTAGCATCTTTTGGAACTCAGTTCCATTTAGATTAATGGAGAAAAGCCTGTTCTCCCTCAGAAGCACTGTGGACATTAACAGTGTGGAGGTTGGGCTGGTTATTCTGGGAGACCTGGCTTATGAAGCCATACACTGGCCGCTGCGACAGCAGGAGGGAACATTTTAACTATTGCCTCAGTAATTGCAGAATGGGGGTCGAGTACATTTGGTCATTTGAAAGGCAGATGGTGCCATTTCTGGAATAGGTTGCAAGCTGCCAAATTTTTTTTCCCCAAGCATTCTAACTGCACATCATGCTTCTGCGCAATATTTGTGAGAGCAGGGGGAGAGACCATGCTGATGGGTGGGAGGCTGATGTTAAGAGAGACTTGCTCGGAGGTTCGAGCAGCCAGCAGGGCATCCCCTAGAGAACACTAACAGCCGGGAGAATGCTGCCAGGGATGCCTGTTTTTATATTTTGAGTCTTGTGCCTGAACATGGCAGCCTGTGGGGGTTGTGCTGGGACACAGACATTGCGAGCACTGGGGGATTGTGCGTAGGTGGTTGAAGTGTAGCGTTCCCTGTGTACTTATGTAAAACCCTCTGAATTATTTCACCTTTATTTAAAGGATTTTCTGTGTTAAATGCAATGACGACTCATAACGGATGCACTGGCAACTGTTTTTATTATGAAACAACAACAAAAACAAATAAGGTTTTAATGAAATCATTGGAAAAATAATGTATTTGTATTTAACTAACCAATCTACTAGCTAACCAACTGTACACAAACCTTTAATTAATGCAACAGTGCAAACATTTCAAATACAACACTGGGGGGGAGGGGGGTTGCATAAAGTCACAGGCGAGAATACACCTTGCCTCTGGGTTCTAGGGCTGAGTGCCATGGCTCAAAGTTGTCAGAGGTGTCGCAGGGCTCCCAGGAGTCAGTGTTCTCGGTGCCCAGAGACTGGATCTGAGAAGTGAATGGGAGCTGCCAGCAGCCCTGCTGTGGGGATGTGGAGGTTAAGCATTGCTGCTGGTCCCCGTATCCAGCCTTTTCCAGGGTCCCAAATTACAGGCCTGGCCTAGCAGGAGCATGTTTTGCAGGAGGGTATTCTGGCTCAGGATAGTATCCATGAGCTGCCTCTGCATCTCTCTGTGTTTTTCCACGTGCTCCTTGGCCATGGCCATGTTGACCTTAGCCACAGACATGCTTTCTCTGGTCTCTGTTCTTGGCCACTGTCACTATCTCCTGGGAGAGCTGCATTTCTTTCTCCCACTCAGTCCTCATGTACTGCCTCCACCTCTCAGCCAGTCTGGTTTTCCTTTGTGACTCAGCCATGAGTTCTGCTAATGTCTCGTCGCGAGTCTTCCTTTTTCTCCCCTTCAGGTTGACCAGCCTCTCAGCAATATACAGAGGCCTTGATGGCCTGGCTGTTGCAGGTGTTGTGAGTGTCGGGGGAAAAAAAGACACAGTTGTGTACTGTTTATATCCCAGCTTCTTTGTATATGTGACTTTTCCTCCTTGAGACTATTCCCATTCTTGGGGGAACCTGAGAAATAGTCAGTGGTTTGCATGGAGAGAAGGTGTTGACTGCATTTGGATTTCAGTGTCCTGTATCTGCTTTCAGGCTCTTGATAGGGGTGGGATGGTCGGAGCTATGTTCCAGGTTTGCTTTTGCAGATTTGTTTGTGTGCTGGAGGCGTTTCTATGGTGTCCGAGGTGCAAAGGGAAGGCTATGGGGAGCATCAGGGGGCGAGCTAGATTGTAATCCTCTCTACATCCCCGTTAGGCTGTCCTGACTTTCAGTGACATTTGCTGAGGAGAGTGACTAGGAGGCACAGAAGGGCCTTATTCAAAAAGGCAAAAGGCAGACCAGCGAGATACGCTATGAAGTTATTCACCAGGATGGACCCCCCAGAAGTGCTGCAGGAATGGAAGGGGCTTGCAAGCTATGCTGGGGGGAGGGAGCTGGGCACGTGACTATTCTGTATAACATGCTAAACAAAATTCAGCAGTTTCTTACGTTCTGCTATACCTCCCCTGCAGACATGGAGACAGCGCAGAGAAAACCAGAAAGGCCCTGCTATGGTTGTCCACTAAACTGCTTGTTACAGGACATTTGTACCTCAGCCTGGTCCGCACATGCAATTTGCACTCATACCTAATATGAACTATGAAAACTAACCCCAATTATTTTCCTGTAACCATTGTCTCAACGAACAGTGGGATTTTGCACAAATGAATGCTTTCAGTATTCAACTCTGCCGTGGGAAGAGGCACAGGGGGTCGGAATATGTGCCATTTTGAAACAGCAAAAGGGGGTAGGGAGGGGAGGGTCCTAACTCACATCTGCCAACAATAATAATAAATTGTAAGGACAGGTACTAACATGCTGAAGTTCCCTTCAAGGGATCTGATTCTTCAGTCCCAGCATGGGTTTCTGGCTGGGACTCTGGTTCCGACAATACACGGCAGGAATCAGGGTCCATTGTAGCCGGTCAGGATTGGGGCTGGCTTTCCAGCTGGCCATCGTCAGCATCCTGAGTCCCCAAAAGATCCTGGCTTTCCAGGGGAGCTCCTCTCCGGCATCCTCCTGCTCATTCTCCAACCAGTTGAGCTGGTCATCCTCGGTGGAGTGCAGAGCACAGGCAGTAGGCTCCAAATAGTGCCTAGGAAGGGTCGTACTATAATCGTGTAGAATCCTGCCCAGTTCATCAAAAAATGGACAGGTCACATGTCCCCTGCCAGATTGTCTCTTTTTATCCCTCATTTGAATGTATTTTCTCCTGAGCTGCTTGCTCTATCCAGCACTGGTTGGCAACCCACTCATGGCTCCTCACAGACATCTGCTTTGTAGTGTCCACAAAAAAAACAAACGACCCACACTGTCCTCTTTCCGTTGACACAGCAGAAACAAACAGCAGGCAGTTCCCTTACTCAGCAGTCTTCCACTCCATTGAGTTCTCTGCCCAAGAAGCCCAGTCTCTCTGCTTTAGTCACGGTCACATTCACTGCTACTGTCCTGTCTTTCTGTCCCTCCAACAGACACAGCTTGCAACTGATACAGTTGCCCTGTGTTTCCAATCAGAAAAGCCCCTCAGTCAGTTTAGCTCTGCCCTGCCATGCTGCCTAGTGCCTCAGGTGGCCACCTCACAGCCCTAGCTGCTTTACTTCATAAAGGTGCTTGACTGAGTTGACCCTGAAAGAGAGTGCTTGGTACAGCCATTGACTTTTTGAGGTCTGGAATTGTTTTTGGATCAGAGAACCCCCTGCTGGCAGCCATTAGTACATCAAGACATTATTGAGCAGCCCTACCTACAAACTGCCTGCTCCACTCCTCCTGCTGAGAAAGCCGATCTCTAAAATGGAAGTTATTTCAATGGCTGTTACAGGTTTTAATGTATTAAAAAGTAATTTCCTACAACAACAAAATTTCCCATGCATTCCTCTATGTGGCATATTTTAAAATAGTCCTAGTGTTTATCTTTTAAACATGAAAATCTCTGACACTATAAAAAGTTAGTGAATGAGTTTGTTTAATCCCATTTCCTATTTGAAAAGATCAAATTTAAGATGGAATTATACAAGATAACTGAACCGTGAAATGTTTAATTTGCAGGAATGAAGGCTTCGCACCAAGTCCCTATCTGAAAGAGATCTCCCTGGATGATGAGGAACCTGGGTAAATCAACATCCAGCCACTCAGTGCTTAAATTTTCACCCCACCATTTTAGGAAAGACCAGGCCACATTTCCAGAATGTTTCACTGGTTTATGATCTATTCTATGGCTTTCTGAGTACCTTGCATAAAGTGTCGTGAAAGATATCAGACTATATCTTCATCTCCTTGTTGTATATATATTTAATGCAAAAAAAGTATGGGTGAAATACCGGCCCCACTGACATCAATGGAAGTTTTGCCATTGACTTCAATAGGGCCAGGATTTCACCCTACATATTCTTACTTCAGTATTAAGGCCCCAACCTTGCAAACATTTACATATGTAAGTAACATTGTGCATGTGAGTAGTCCCATAGAAAGTAACGTGATTTTGTTTAAGTGAAGCCTGCCAGATCAGACCCATTTTTTTTTTTAAGTATCTTTGGCCCTGATCTTGAAAACACTTATGTTGTGCATAAAATTAAGCACTTGCCTGAGTATTTGCAGGGAGCATTTAAGTAATCCCATAGACTGTAAAGAGATTTCTCTGAGTAAGCAGTGCTGGATCAGGCCTACAACTTTTTTTTTTTAAAATGTAATCGTATAATTTCCTGAATGCTGTAGAATGCAGTAAAAGTCAGAATCCTAAATTGTTGGTTTGTTGTTGGGGTTAGGAAGTGGAGGGGGGCAGGTATTCGTTTTGTTGTAACTTGTTTTGGCATGTGCTGTTTTAATTCTGTCCCTGATGTTAAGAACATTTATTGGAGGATTTTGAGCTTTTGTGGTTTTGGAGGATTTCTGTGTAAGCTTCAATGAAGCAATTGCAATCTCCTCATAACAACTGCAGCAGAGAGGTTCAGCCCCTCTGCCTAGCAGGACAGGCAGAGGGAGTGTTTAACTCTCCAAGCTTGCTAGGTATTATCACAAAGGTGGAGGAACCACGTTAGGCTCTCTTCAGAAGTCTTAGTGAATGCCCTCTGAGCAGGCTCCTGAGTTTTCAATTGATAATTTTTAAAACTCAAGTTAAAATTTCCTTGCACAGCTAGACAATGCATCACTACTTGTAAAGGACTTTCTACCTGCAACATGTTCATTTGCAACATTCAGTTGCAGCTCTAAAACTGAGGTTAGAGTATTTTACCATGGGAAAGTGTGTATTTTTTTCACCCTCACCAAACCAAAAAAAGAAATGGAAAGAAAATGAAATATATCCTCAAATTTGCCTAACAGGGGGAAAAATCCACTTTGGGCTGAGCCTAGCATTAGTTCAGTGTGAATATATTTAATATGGGTTTTTACTTGAGGAAGGTCTGCATATTTACATGATTTCAATGGGGTGTTTCGACTTTGTAGGGGAAACTCCAGTGGAAGTGACCATTCATCAGAAGAAGAGGAGAGCATTACTAAGCATGAGTGAGTATGTGGAGTGATTTCAACTGTAAATCTTAAGCTCTTTGGGACAAGGACCATCTTTCCATTAGCTGTCTGCACAGTGCCTAGCACAGTGGAGCCCTTATTCTCCTCTCAACCCTTCTGTGATACAAATCATCCTTATTATTAATAATCTTCCATAGGCTTCCAATGGAATGAGTCTGTTTTCACCCAACAAAGCAGCGGATGGGGACGCTTTTAGAAAAGCCTGTCTGATACCGTGATAAAAGAGTGTGCTCACAAAAGACTGACACCTGTGATGAGGCTGAGGGGAATTTCTCTTGAAAACATGTATGAAGTAGCTGTCTCCTTTGTTTGGGAGCTTGCAGCTCATTAGCATATTATGTAAGGTAAAGCCTGACCATCACAAAGAGGTTTGAATGTTGCAGGAGTTACACACAGTTGAAGATTTTCAATTGAAGTCCCCCCAGGGTGGGGGTGCATGCAGGGCTCTCCATGGCAGAGTTGGCAAAAAAGAAAGTATCCTCACTCTCTGAAGGCCGCAGAGCAGGGTGCCCTGCTGGCCCCAAATAGGCCAGGATGAAGAGGGCCAGAGGATTTACATGGATTCAGTGACCCGAAGCCCCTGCACAGGGAACGTGGAGAGGCAGCAGCCACCCCAGACACTTAATTTTAATGAGCCAAGATTTTATTAAAAACACTGGTAAGGAACTTTGTGTTTGAAAATGGACAATTCTTAACATGCTAGTGGCCTCTCAAGAGACAAATCTTCATGGATAAAAGAAGGCCCCCTGGCAGGCACAGTTTGCTCACACTTTCGCCACAATAATGCATCTAAATGGGTATTTAGACATCTAAATACGTAGGGGTGGGCAGTTACTTCGTTCTCTCAAAATGTGGCCCTCAGAGTCCTGTGATCTGTTGTTAATAATGTAATTTTATAGGTATTGTCTATGGGGAATAAACATCTGGGAATCTCAGAGTCTAGGAGGCTAATTCAGAAGATATTTATTTATTTTTAGATTATCTTCGTCTACTTCCAGGTAGCTCAAGATCACACTTACTTATTACCTTAGATATCACATGTAACTTGCAAATGTATATCAGGGAGGAAGGATGGTCCAGTGGTTAGGGAACTAGCCTAGGACCCTCATGTGTGACTTTGGGCAAGTCATTTAGTCTCTCCATGCCTCAGTTTCCCATCTGAAGAATGGGGATAATAGCACTGCTCTGCCTCACAGGGGTGTTGCGAGGATAAATGCATTAAAGACTGTGAGGTGCTCAGTTACTACTACTACTGGGGGCTATGTAACATAGATACTTTGGCTTTTTAAAAGCAGATTTGAAAATGAGGCATCTTGTAAGGGTTTTTCATTGGTCTACTTTGCCAAACTGTTATTCGGAAATCATGCTGTAAACAATATTTCTTGCTGCAGTTGGTACGCTGGTGATATCTCCAGGGCCCAGTCAGAGCAACTGCTGCGACAGAAGGTACTGGGAATATCTTTATTAACTATGTTTAAACCTCTCTCTAAATCTATTGTTATTGTTGCTGTTTCTCACCTCTAGAGGGTGCTAATGCTCTTTAATAACTTTACTATTACAGTGAGTGGTAGAAACTAAAATAGGTATTAATTTAGTATGAAGATATAGGAGTAATTAGGTTGTGGTGAATGTAAGGGCCCTAGAGGTGACTAAGTAATGGCACTAATCTAAACTAGGCAAAGGGCAGGCAGAGCCCTCCCCCCAAAGCTTTGCCACTGGCTTTCACTCCTGACATACAATACTCTAAATTGCTATTTCAAATGTTGGGCTTTTTGGAGCACAGACTGCCAGTCAGAGAATACTGGGGGGGATTCTATGACATGCACAAATGGAGACGACTGGACAATGGCATTGTCATATTCCTTTCCATCGGAGACATGACATGTCAGCAGCTAGTACACTTACCTATTACACCTCCTAGCTCCCATGACAGTCACTCCTTGTGTACTGCCTGTCCCATTGGTGCTCAGCCACTTGCAGCTCACACCATGCTCGACGGAGCCATGGCCCAATTTTCCTTCCCAGCTGCCTGCACCAGAGGTTCAGAAAGGAAGTATAATCCTGGCGAATCACTGTGTATTTCTAGGAGGAAGGGGGGGGGGGGCAGTAGAAGGATTAGTCACCTATGGCCTGATCAGGGGCTGAACAGTCCCAAATCCCATCGATCTGAATGGGACATGAGGTTGCGCAGCATCTTGCCAGCATTGAATCTTAGACCACAGCTAGAGTTGCGAGTGTCTTGTTCCAGCCACACACCAACCAAATTCCAGCACAAGACCAATGTCGCTCCTACATGTACTGCTAGGAAAGTCCTAATGGAAACCAGAATCTCAGCACCTACCTGGGAAACCACCCTCAAAAGCAGAAACCTATAGTGCAAAGTTGGGGGATGGGGAAAGAGGGAAAAAGTAGAATTTAGCTGCCACTCACATTAAAAATAGCCTGAAAATGAATATATACTGAAAATCTCTCTAGCTGTTTAGTCACCCAGATATACTGAGGCAGTGGAAAACTGATGTGAGTTTAAGGCATTCTGGAAATGCATCAAGGCAAAGTTACAAAATATTTCTCAAATAATGGGAATTTCTTGTGATGTTTTCCTTCCTTTTTATTTATTATTATTATTAGGGGAAAGAAGGTGCTTTTATGGTTCGAAATTCAAGCCGAGTGGGCAAGTACACCATGTCTGTATTCAGCAAGGCTCTTGAGTGAGTATTCAAAGGATTGCCTTTGTTTCCATTGTCCACTCCATGGGTGTGTTCCTGAGGGGAGTCATTCAATACCAAAGTTACTTCACCAGATCTGGACTGAACTTTGGGCAAGTTTGGAAACAGGCTTCTAAACAGTATTATCCCTCTAAATCCATCTGTGCCTTAACCTTCTGGTCCCTTTTGCTGAGTCCAGTGCTATCGTGACAGAAGGCACCACAAAGAGGTGTGCTCATTGCAGGGGAGAATGAGAGTAGGGGAGAGCTGGTAGATATATTATTGTTTCATTGCCAGCTGAACAGGGAGCATCTCCAAGGACAGGTTGTATGGGAGATTAATGTAATGGCTGGAAGGAGAGGGAAACTGAAGAGAGAGAGAAATGGGGAAGGGGAGAAGAGATCAAGCTTGGGAGAGGCAGGAAAAAGGAAGGAGTGGTTAGAAATGGAACTGTAAACATTCAGAAAAATTGCCTTAGTGGATCAAACCACTGGTCCTTCTAGTCAAATGTCCTGTAATCAGAGGTGTCCAGTACCAGATGCATCAGAGGAAGATATAATACCCTGATTCCCCACCACCATTGTTTGCATTAAATAACATTTAGACAAAATAAATCCTGCATCTTGGCAGGGGGTTAGACTAGATGACCCTAAGCCTATGGTTCTATGATTTTCATGGGGAAAGTTTTTCCTATCCCCAGGCAGTTAGTGTCCTGCAGTGGGACAGCCGATACCCCTTTGTGAGCTGTGTCGGTTGGCCCACCGAGCCGCTAGGGGGCGGTGGGGAGCTACTGCCTCACTGGCCGGCCTGGGTCACGCCTCTGTCACTGGGGAATTAGCGGCAGGAAGGGCGCCGGCAAGAGTCAGTAGCGCGCCCCTCAGGCAGGGGAGCGCCAGCAAGAGTCGGTAGCGTTGTCGGGATTCTGTTCCCCGAGGCGGGTCGGCCGGGTAGGGGAACGCAGGCCCACCCTACACCACTGCGTTCCAGCCTAGGGCCCTGACAGTGGCGGGGCGAGGGTCCCGTCACTGGGTCAGCGGGGGTCCTTCCGCAACACGCTGACCAAATAGACTCACCACGCTGTGCAGTTCTGTCCCTGGGTTACTTCCTACCCAATTGCTCGTGCGAGTCCCTCTGGTCCCTCCAGTTTGTCCGGGTAGTCAGCTGCTGGCAGCTCCAGCTCCCCCTCCGGCTCCTCCAGTCCCTCCGGGTACTCGGCGGCGGGCAGTCCTGGTAGCCCTAGTCCTTCCTCCCGGTCAGGTTTCCCCTGGTCCAGGGCCTCCCCTGGCCTAGCAGCAGGGTCTGAAGGGAGCAGCCCCTGTTTGCCTCCCTCCCTGGTGCTGCCCTGACTGAGCTAAGGGCCCCGCCCTTTGTACTTCCTGTTCCACCCCTCCCCTTCCGGGGGGTGGAGTAAGCTTGGCCTGGCCCCACCCACTCAGGCTGAGAGAGTGGCTCTTTACCCTCAGGTTTGGAGGCAAGCCACCCTGGCTTCCTACACCCTTATAAATATGACCAGCATTTTGAATACTACATGTTGGAAGCTACAGAAATATGGAAAATGTGTAACATGTAATTTTGTAAAGGGACTGCTCAGTGCAACAAAAATAACACTTCAGTCACAGGACTGCAAGCTGGGGAACTTGCTGCTTTATTCAACTGCACCACAATAGAGTGGGAACACACAGAACAGAAAATAAAGGAGGGCTGGAGCACCACTCAAGCCCATAATATTCTGGGTGGCCCAATTAACTTTATCATGACTACTTTACTACAGTAAGTATTTAGATACCACTTAACTAAATGACAGCTGATAGCAGCAAAGAAAAAATATCATCAAAATTGTAACTGGTGCATCATGAGTCTGGTGACTACCTGTCTAATTAACTAAATAAGGCTTGGACTTTATTGAGTCCATTTAACAAGGCTCTTACATAAAGAATACTTTGTGCTATTTTTCAGAGATAAAAAAGGAACTGTCAAACATTACCACGTGCACACAAACTACGAAAACAAATATTATCTGGCTGAAAATTACTGTTTTGATTCAGTTCCCCAGCTTATTCACTATCATCAGCATAACTCAGCAGGTAAACCACTTCTGTCTCTCCTTGCCCCTTCTGCTGACCCTGAATGTGTTTTTCTCCTATCATATAGATTTAGAGAGACTCGGGTTGTTGGGTTTCTAGTATTTATGGTGAATCTCTTGCCATACTGAAAGGTCTAAATACTAAGAATAGATTTATCCCCCTTTTAGGTGTTGATCTTGTGAATTTGTTCCTGGGGGGGTGTTAGTTGCTTAGGATTTTTATTATTACTATTTAAGAGAGCTGCATGTACTGTGATCATTAACTGGCTTTCTTTGTAGGTATGATTACAAGGCTTCGGCATGCTGTGACTACGAAAGCAAATAAGGTCCCATCAACAGCATCCTTAGGAAATGGTATGGAGATGATTTTCCCTTTTAAAACTATTGTCACTGTTTGCCACCAGTCACAGCACTGGTTGAGCTCCCCCTGCTGGACACTCATCAGACTGCTTTGAGGGGATCCAAATGCTGAATCCTCAAATCCTCTAAGCCTCAGTCTAGAGTAGTGGTACTCAACCCACGGGCCACTTGCAGCCCAATCAGCATACAGCTGCGGGCCATGTGACATCCTCAGGGCCATACAGGTAGTATATATATTGTGTGAATGTGGTCCACATGACACAGAGAGAGCTGCATGTGTGGCCCACAATGGTAAATAGGTTGAGAACCACTGCTCTAGAGTCTAAATAGAGTCCAGGGACTGCCCCTGGCTTGGGGGCTCTAGGAATACTCTTGGGATGAAGATCCTCTGTTTAGCACTTGCTTCTGACAGCTGAGACCTTGTGGTCCAACTGCCTAGCCTCTGCAACCAGGAGTGACCCTCACAATTCCCCACCACAGCTTATGCACAGCGCTTCTCAGAACTCCAACCTTGTGGGCACTCTGGGTAAACAGGTTAACCCAGGGGTCGGCAACCTTTCAGAAGTGGTGTGCCAAGTCTTCATTTATTCACTCTAATTTAAGGTTTCGCGTGCCAGTCATACATTTTAACGTTTTTAGAAAGTCTCTTTCTATAAGTCTATAATATATAACTAGACTATTGTTGTATGTCAAGTAAATAAGATTTTTAAAATGTTTAAGAAGCTTAATTTAAAATTAAATTAAAATGCAGAGCCCCCCGGACTGGTGGCCAGGACCCGGGCAGTGTGAGTGCCACTGAAAATCAGCTCGTGTGCCGCCTTCGGCACGTGTGCCATAGGTTGCCTACCCCTGGGTTAACCCCTCAGGCACATGTGGTAGGTGTCGTACATAACTCACACCGACAGATTTTGCACAAGATTCTCAACCACCACTGCTCTTTACTTCAGAGAGAAAGGACAAGAGGGTACAAATCATTTAGAAAACACTGAACGTCCTGAATGCAATGCCCCGCTAACTCACCTCTCCCTTGGGGTCCATCAGAGTTCAGGTGGGCGGGGTCCCCACTTCCCCATCAGGCTCCTGCAGCGGCTTCCCTCTGCATGAGCTGGTGAAAATGGCTGAAGACCCCCAGGAGAACTTCTCCTGCCCTTTTATAAACTTCCATTCCTTCTGTCCTGTGACTCCTGGATCAGCCTCCACAGATGATCCCAGACCCCTACCAGATGACTTTGTGGCCAGGTTATCTCTCCCCTGACAGACTAGATTTTCTGGGTGGGAGCCTGCCTATTGCCTAGGAGACTTGTATTGAATAGAGGACCACCCAGATTTCACAACCCTCTATTGCCAGTCCTGTGTCACTCCCCATGGAATTTCTGTCCAAGATGAGGTAAAAGGACAACAGAGAAGACAAAAGGCTGCACATTCCAAATAGAGTTTGATAAAGACATACAGCGAGAGTTCATAATCTCACCCAGAATTCCTTAGATTGTACAGATGGATCCCACACATCGTCACACCACCAAGGTATAATTTGTCAGTAAAAATAAACCATTAGGATTTTCCTTACTTCTAATCTTGACCTTATAGAAGGCTGCAGAAGCTTTAAACTCTCTGGTTGGCAGCCACTTAGATTCATCTCTGTATTGGAGGTAATGCAGAACCCCCCTGCCACACACAGAGTTTAGAGATGGATTGTTCTTTGGTGATCAGTCCCTCCCCTAGCTCCCTCGATGGGGAGTGCACAGGTGCATTATTCTTAAAGCTAGTGCAGTCACCACCCACCAGCGCATGCAGCCTATTCCCAAGGCTGCTGTGTGTGTGGATTTGGAAGGCCATGGGACCACATTCCCCAACTTCCTCTGGGGTCAAGTGACTGGCTCCTTGTGCACTCCCTCCATCTGCACACCCATGCCATGGCCATCTCAGTCTGGCCCTTTCTTATTCTGTTCTAGCACATTATGTGGTGGGATTGCATTTGTTTGCAAAGCCAACTGAAAAACACCTGGCGATATTTCTACTGTTTGACCCAAAAGTCCTTCATAAGTCACACAAACTTTGTCTGGTTTTGAGAACTAACATACCTCAGCTGTGGTATCGAATGGCACTCTGGGGTTGTGCTACATTTCTGCTGCCACTCGCATACGAAACCCATAGACTTCATGTGGCACACTTTCATGCACGGCAAAAGAAAACAGATGGACACCTTTAGGACCCCGGGACTGCATATGTCAGGCTGGTAGCTAAAAGGGATTGCTTCTGTCTCTCTAGGGATCTGGGAGCTGAAACGAGAGGAAATCGTCCTGCTCAAGGAATTAGGAAGTGGCCAGTTTGGAGTGGTGCAGCTGGGAAAATGGAAGGGAAAGTACGATGTTGCCATTAAGATGATTAAAGAAGGATCAATGTCAGAAGATGAATTCATAGAGGAAGCTCACACCATGATGTAAGCTGCACTTTGCTTAATGAAATAACATTGCAAACAAGGCTCTTCCACAAGTCATCTCACTAATATAGAATAGTCACTGAAAAAGAAGTTCCTCTTCAAAATAAAACCATGAGTACCACAGGCAGCTTTAGGCATAGGCTGAGTATGTGGCCACCTAGGGCATCACATTTAAAGAGGCATCAACAGAATAGTAGAGAGATTGCTGGGGTTACCAGTAACCAGTATTATACTGCTCTTCAGCTTCACTGACTTCTGAGCTTCTGCATGTGTGATTTAAACATGTACTTTATTATTGAAAAGCCTACTTCAACAGGCATGGATGGAATTATCTATTTCTGTCATCAGAAGCAGGTAGGAATGACATACACATGAGTAGATGGGACGTATTAGACCGATGAATGCATCTGCAGTATATTTCACCTTGGCAATGGGGAGGTAACTGCCCCAGTCTCCACAGTGAGATACCAGTTTGCAAGTAGTTTTATTCAGGGCCGTTTTAGGTATGTCACAACATAAGGAAATGCGCTGTGCTCCTGTCAGTTGGCTACCTGAAATGGTTATAATAGCTGATTCTACTTTGCTACATTCTCTTAGTAGGAACGTAGCCACCTCTTGAATGCTTTCTCATGGCCTAGGGTGGCTCTGTTGTGCCCTGCCTCGGTTTCCCCTCTTGGACTCCTCAAGAAATCAAAAAAGGCGTCTCTTTGTTCAATGGTACCCCTCCGTGGAGTCTGGTTTTACTAGCAAAAAGATCAAAATGAGGCTTCCCCAGACTTAAGCTGGGGACAACCCATCCTCCCTCAGGTACTGTCTCAAAACTCCCCTAGTGTCTCAAGATCTTCCCTGCTTCAGCAGGCCACTCCCAGCCCTTCCAAGCTGGAGCAACTCCCCTGACTGCATGATCTTCCCTGCAGGAACCTTTCTCACTCTCTGCCACAGCTTTCCCTTCTTGTTTCCTGCCTTCCTCCAGCTCTTTATAGAGATCAGCTGCCCTTTATCTGGCCCATTTTGAGAGGTTGTTAATAAGGCACAGGTGGGCTGGACTAGTTCCCTCTTAAAGGGCCCAGTCCATTCTGTGACATGAAATCCTTAAATCTCAGGTGCCAATACACTAACTCAGCTTTCTTCACGTGTGCCAGTGGGGCTGGGCACAGGCTCAGAAGTCTGCTTTACTGGATCCTAAAAAAGTCAGTTTCACCATTAGTGATTATTTGTGCAATTGTTTCATGCTGGCATGGAGAAAGAAATTAACCTCTGCTTGAAAGGGAAATTTTTAAGTCTGAGATTTCATTGATCAAACCCAGACTTGTGACAGGATTTACTAACTAGGCTAGAACTCTTATTAATTATTATTTATTTGTATGGCTCCAAAAGTTCCTTTACAAATGTCAAGGTAATGATAAGGAATAAAAGCTCACAAAATAGAGTAACCTATTTATGTCTTAATATTTTGTTTCAGGAAACTTACCCATCCCAAACTTGTTAAGCTCTATGGAGTTTGCACAGAGACATATCCCATCTATATAGTGGCAGAATATATGGCTAATGGCTGCTTGCTTAACTACTTGAGGAGTCACGGAAAGGAACTGCAACCCTTTCAGCTGCTGGAAATATGTTATGACATTTGTGAAGCTATGACTTTCTTAGAGAGCCAGCAGTTCATTCATCGAGACTTGGTAAGCTCTAGCCACATAGGATACGTAGGAGGAGGAGAGTTAGGACCTGATTCTACGTTCTGTTACTCCCATTTTATACCAGTGTAACTCACACTGGCATAAAACAAGGGTAACAGTGTGGACATGTAGGCCACTGAAATAGAAGCTTCTGTTTAGTGGTGTTTTGTTACCATTATAAGAAGAGCTGCCGTGTCAAGAACTTGAAACTTTCAGATTTTGTTGTAATCAGCCAGTATTTTACCCACTTGGGTCTTGTTCCTTCTATTACGCACCCTGGTTTTATAGTGATCTAGCTCTACTTTACGCTAGTGTAACTGAGAGCAGAATCAGGACCTTAGTATCTAGGCCCACAGTTTGTGCAGGAGTGTGTGTTCAAGAACACTGGCAGACAGGTTTGGGTTGGAGCAGATTGGTTATTGTGTGAGATCACTGAAAGAGAACTATCCCTACCTCCTGGAGACTCATGTTCCAGACTCAGTCTTGACATCATGTGTTCAAACTGTAGCCATTGGAAAATGCGTGAGACTCTACACTATGGAGAGAGCTACATTTTCAAAGGGGCCTCAGCCCAACATCTCCAGCTTCAACCATCATTTAAAATATTCGTTTTAGTGTTTGCAGTTATTTATTTGTGTACACGAATCGAGTAACTGGACATGTAACTAACCAGTTTGCACATTCAAATCAGAAATCCAGGATGCCGAGCAATTGATCTGTACAAAATTCAAGTTATAAATATAAAGGCAATTTCTGAAAATTTGCTACTGACTGTTACAAACCATAGAGAGCCAAGAATAAAAAGAGAACTTGGCTTTAGGAGGTAAACCATATCCCTGGGATTAACAATCCTCGGGACAGAGATGATAGCCTTAGGTAAATGCTCACATAAATAAGTCTGTGCAGATCGGGGCTCTTACTCGCCTATTCATTGCCCATACTGCTTAAATTATCTCTCAATAATCCATTCTCCTTATAATGCATAGTAAATAACCAAGTCAGCATTCTCCTATCCTACATATGTTGTTCTTGTTTTTGATGTACTAGCAACTTTTGATGTGGTGTTACCTAGTGGCTAGAACACTGGTCTGGGACCCAGGAGACTTGCGTTCAATTCTTGGCTCTGCCATTGGTTTGCTGGGTGACCACCCCTCCCCGTGCCTCAGTTTCCCCATCAGTAGAATGGGGATAATGATACTGATTTCCTTTGTAAAGCACTTTGATATCTATGGATGACAAGTGCTATCGAAGAGCTAGGTATTATTATTTTACAAATTAAAAATAGTGCATCATTTTTTTAAATCAAAGAACTTCATGGATATAAGTGATCAGGGTGTAGGCAGTGGCCTAGTAGTCACATTTAGGCCGTGGTCTGCATGTGAGGAACAGTGGTCACTGAGCAGGAGTTGCATGAATCACAAGAGCCAGGTTCAGTAAGCAAGAGTTGGGGTCAGAGTCAGACCGGGGTCAGAGAGCAGAAGTCAGAGATAGCACCGGGCTGGAATCAGGAGGCAGGAATCAGGGTCAGAGTCAGGCTGGGATAAGAGATCAGGAGACAAGGCAAAGGCTCTGTGGTTGTCCAGACAACTTCCTGGGGCAACCCCTGAGGCTAAGTAGGGGCACTTGGCAAATCAGAGGGCAGCAGGTACTTGGGTGGTATTTCCTGCAGCACCTACTCTCCACAGTTCCCCCTGACTGTAGCTGTCCCAGGCTCTACAGACCCAGGTTCTAGCCCAAGGACCCTTACAAAGGAATTCCGAAGGATAGAAATACTATTTGAAAATAACCAAACTCTTATTTCACTTGGATTTTGGTCACTCAGTCTGTTTTCTTGTTTTCCCACTAAAGGCTGCTAGGAACTGCTTGGTTGACAGTGATCTTACTGTGAAGGTGTCTGACTTTGGGATGGCTAGGTAAGCTACAGACTGACTCTTCAACCACTGTAGTGCAATAATGTCAATCCTGAATGGGTTATTGGTGTTAGTCAGCCAGTGCTGCCATGAAACCAACAGTGAATGAACTGGTTATTAGTAAAGTTAAACCACAGGGACTATCTAGTTCTCTTTAGTCCAATTGAGTTAATGATTGTAACCCATTCTGGGGCTTTCAGTGAGATGAGAAATAGAAGGTGCAGACTCCTGGCATCTCTAAAGGTTAGAGGGCAAATGTATGCACATCACTGTTTCATGCTTGTCAAAGAAATCTCAACAATGTTCTCTGTGTGCAAGAGAGTTTTTATAATGCCCCCTTTGTGAGAGATTCACATGATTTTGGGTTTCTGATCCCTCTAGCAATGACATGATAAGGAGTCCCTTGATAACTTGATTGCAGCAACATACCTCTGTAGCTTGAGGTTAGAGTTTCTATCAGGTCACCTCTGGAGACCTGGGTTTCTGGCCAGGCTTTGTTCACAGGCTTGTTGGAGAGTTCTTGCGGGGCATTCCAGGCAGAAGCAGTAAGCAATGTTTCACTAGCTATTTGTCATAGCCTGAAGACTGGCTCTTCCCTTGCAGGTATGTTCTGGATGACCTGTATATAAGTTCATTAGGAACTAAGTTTCCAGTGAAGTGGTCGGCACCAGAAGTTTTTCATTATACCAAGTTTAGCAGCAAGTCGGATGTATGGGCCTTTGGTACGTATGGGATTTGACCTTTCATATTGGAGATGCTTAATAAGCTCAAAAAATGCAAACTTGACTGCATATTTGAAAAGCCAAAAAAATGACGGACAGACTTTAACTACTGTGCAAAAGTCTAAGATAGGTATTTACTACCTATAGTGTGTATATTCTGCTTAATATTGCCATGCAATAACAATAGACCAAACTGCTGTAATCTTAATGGCTTTTTTGTGGGTGCACAGACTAGAATTTGGCCCACTACCCATATGTTGTGCAATATGTGTGTAGTGCAATGCCCGGGGGGGGTCGCTGGAGCAGAGACCGAACCTGAGCCCTCTGGCTCTAAAAGCACCAACCTCTAGTGCCTGAGCTAAAAGACCTGTTCAGTTAGTTCAAAGGTTGTAGCAGATTCATAAATCTCAAGCCTAACCTCTAGCGTTGGAGAGCATGCGATACTGTGTAATCATGGGATACATGTGCCGTGCTAGCTTCTTGCCAGAACTTAGAACATGATGCAAACCTGTTTCCACCCAGGAGAGCTCAAACAGCTGATCTTCTCATGGCAACCTGGCACTGAGCTGTGGTGAACAAGGTAGAAGAAAGGTTTTCCAAATTCTTCTTCCGCTCAGCTTTGTCTCCAGCTAGTCACCCTATCCCATTAAAAGAAAGACTGTAATTCTGAAAATGTTTTGCTTGTGTCCTATACTACTATGTTATCCAGTATACAGAGGGCATCATAATTTCTTTTTATAAATGA
The DNA here is from genome assembly GCA_003942145.1 of Platysternon megacephalum. NCBI lineage: Eukaryota > Metazoa > Chordata > Testudines > Platysternidae > Platysternon > Platysternon megacephalum. The sequence goes on from QXTE01000043.1 coordinate 4,690,273, forward strand.
TAGTTTTTCCTGTTTGCTTTTACATTGTGGGCAAAATCCTGGCTCCACTGAAGTCTTGTGACAATTTTGATGTTGACTTCAGTGGGGACAGTATTTCACCCTAGAAATACAGGGCCTGATTCTCTTCTCTTCCATAGCGGTTTTACAGTGATCCATTGCCCCACTGTAAGCAAGTGGAGAATCAGGCCCATCATTTCTTGATTGCCCTGTTTTTGCCTGATGACTCTTTGGAGGGCTAAAGAACAGGAGCAATAGTCATATTCCAATAGCTGAATCCTGAACAGAAGTTATGTTGATTTTTAAGTATTCTAGGAGAACTCCAGGGAAAGCTGGAATACAGATTTCATTCTCTTATGCTATTTCTATCCCACTGCAATTCGCCAGTCTTCAAAAGAGTCCTCAAGCAGCTGCAAAGTAGTCAAGGCCTGCTAATGCTGATGTAAAAAATAATCAGGAAAAAATACTTTTGAAAAAAATCTTTGTGTACAGTATTATACGTAATAAAGAAACAATAAAATACTTTTTTTTCACTTTGGAATTGGCATGAGTTTCATGTAGGTTTAATTAGCCTGAAAGAGGGTTTATTGCAAAATTGTCACAAAACATCAGGTACTAATGACAGTTACATTAACTGATGTCTAGAGCTTGCAGTTTTTATTGACAGGTATGAAAGGTATATAATTAAGGCTAAGATTTAGTCACAGGTATTTTTAGTAAAAGTCATGGACAGGTCATGGGCAATAAACACAAATTCACGGCCCTGTGACCTGTCCATGACTTTTACTATAATACCCCTGACTAAAACTTAGCAGCTCCTGGGGCCCTGGGGCACCACTGCTCTGGGGGCCCCCGGGACACTGATGCTCTGGGAGGGTGGGGGGGCCAATGGCTGGCCTCTGCTCTGGTGGCAGGGGCTGACTGTCCCCCGCTGCTCCAAGGCCACCGGGGACTGCTGCTCTGACGGTCTCTGGGGCAGCCCCTGGGACCGCTGCTCCTCCATGACCACTGCTGCTCTGGCGGCCCCGGGGTCAGCTGCCTGGGGCTTCTCCAGCAGCAGCCGGTGTGGCTGGCCTCAGGGTCTGCTCCAGCAGCGGCCTATGCGGCTGGCCCCGGGGCCACCCCAGCAGCCGCCCCAGCAGCTGGCCCCAGGGCCGCCGGCTCCGGGGTCAGCTGCTCGGGCAGCCCTGGGGCCTGCCAGCCTGGCAGCTGCAGCTGCGGAAGTCACAGAAAGTCACGGAATCCATGATGTCCGTGATCTCTGTGACAGACTCGCAGCCTTATATATAACCACTGTAAGTCCTTTGGGAATCTTATTTAAGTCTTCTAACACTAAAGGTCTAAATGTCCCAGTCCCATAAAAACATCTGTAAAATCACATGAGAAAATCATCTACAAAATGCCCGTAGTACTTATTCTATATTATTTTGTAAAGTTGACATAGGACAATTCTTAAATTGCCATGTCTTGGGCATTATCACTGAACAACCCCATCAAACATTTATATCATTCAGCATCACCTTCCACTACAACAGTACGTTGTTTGCAATTGAGTACAGCATCACTAACACTAATACCGTTCATCATACCCTGGTTACAAATCAGCCCCGTACATTTTCTAGAAAAACATTTTTTGCTAGAAGTCTCATCTGTTATTACCATTCTGTTAGGTGAGTATTGCTTAAGTGTCTTGATCTGTAATGGTTTTTCATTAAATTTCTTGTCTTTCAACCCTGGAAATTTCTGCAGGGATCTTAATGTGGGAGGTGTTCACTTTGGGAAAGCAACCCTATGAACTGTATGATAACGTACAAGTGATTGAGAAGGTTTCTGAGGGATATCGGCTTTACCGACCACAACTGGCCTCAGAGACCATCTACCAGTTAATGTACAGCTGCTGGCATGAGGTATGTACATTGGTCCATATGCATTGGAGATGTTATCTAAAACCATTGAGGGGCTTCATGATGGTCAGCTGAAAAAAAAGCAATACAGGAAACTATTTCTATTAAAGAACATCAATTGTAGAGAAAAACTAGCTTCCATAAAGCCCTCTACTACAGTAATCCAGAGGAAGGGCCCATAATTAATAAGAGGACAAGTGTGGAAAATTAAGCATGAAGGAGAACTAGCTGATTTTCCTTTTGAGGAAGGTGTACCATTCATTTATGAAGATAATTTTAAAATATGCCTCAAAGTAGATGACAGATTTAGAGTTTGTCATCATAATGTCTCTATGCCTGAAATTCTAAACGTAAGAGCACTGTCAAGGTTTGTAGGTCAAACATTGATCATTCTGTATCCATATTTAAGTTTCTCTTAAAGATCAATGCTGCCATGCTGCCTACAGTGACTCTAGTACAAAAAAATTCCCAATTTATTCTTCTTCTTCCAGCCTCTGTTTACCTGTCTTTAAACTGTGATATATCCCTTCTTGAGTGTCTAGAAACTGCCTGGCACATTATTGGTGCTACTATAATATGGTGATTGTTAGTTTTTATATGACTCGCACCAAACATGACAAAAATAATTTCTACTTGAACAAAAATTTTAAAGAGAAAGAAAAAAGAAAGAAAGATTTAAAGCATACAGTGCTTGGAATCATAAATTGCTTTGCCACATAAATGCCATTACCTCTCCATAATTCTGCATGTTTGAGCTAAGAAAAATGAATGCGTTACAGTAACTATGTTATATTTTCAATGTTAAGTAACCACATAAGTTGTTTTTTGTTTTCATATAGCTGCCAGAAAAGCGCCCCACATTTCATCAACTCCTATCAATTATTGAGCCACTCAGAGAAGATGACAAGTCTTGAAGACAAGTCCTCATCATGTGGCTTTGAATATTGGTTGACATATCACCAGTCTACTTTGTGGGAGCTAATACTCTTGTGTGAATTCTGAAATCTGGCTGACTCCAGATTTGGCTGACTCCAGCAGTATTACACTGGTTTTTCATTGTCTTTTAATTCGCAGTGCTTTGACAACACAGAGTAAAGAAGAAAACTCTTGTGATGTTGTGGTGACTTGGTATTGTCTGAAAGAAGAGTGTAGAAGTATATTACTGATGCTGTTAGAATGACCCCCCCATAGTACTTCACAAGCAGAGAAATATCCAGTAATAATGTAAACGCTTTCAAGGTTTGTTGTGGTGTTTTTTTTTCAGATCACAACAGGATTTTATTAATCTTTATTTGGAAAACGTAAATGTGGGCAATATAAGCTTAATAGGTTTTCTCATTATCATATCAGATCCCAGGGTATTTTCTGTTATATAAACCTGAGGTTGGTGTTAAGGGTCAAATTCATACCTGGTGCAAGTGGCTGTAACTCCACTGGCATTATTGTTAACTTCAGTGACGTGGATGCTATTGCCAGTAAACAGCATATCAGTTTGGTCAGTAGGGCCTGATCCAGTTTCCCTGAGGTCAATGGGAGTCTTTCCATTGACTGGTGCATATTGGATTGGGCCCTAATGACATAGGTTTAATTCATTGTTCATTCTAAACTAGATCTCTGTGACATTTGAAATACAATTATGGGGCTACTGTTGGCAGTGATATGTTCTTATTCCCTATTTAATCCCTGATAATGCACAACTATCCTTGTCTAGAATTCCATGAGCCTTAAACAGACTGGTCTATTGAAACATCAGTATGGGAACTGCAAGACCAGATACCTGAAGAAGACATCACCATTTGAAATGTTATTAATGTAATGGCATGACCAAAAATTTCACACTTGAGTGCTTGAAATTTAACTCCTAAATCCATATTTGGACACTTAACTAGAAGGGCCCTAATTTTCAAAGGTGCTTATCAACTGTAGCTCCCTCTGACTTCAATGGCAGCTGGCACTGCGTAGCACCTCTGAACATTTGGCTACTTCTATGTAAGTGCTTAAATATAGATTTAGGAGCCTAATCTTACGCACCCAGGTTTGCAAATTTTGGCCTATTTTCTTTTATGTACATGTTGAAAAATTGTGAATAGTGTTTGATTCATAATAATGGTAACAGTAATTATTTTGGCTCTACAGGGGGAAGAGTACATTGAACTTTATGTATGCGACCGCTCCAGTGTTTGTCTTGCCATGTTTCTGTTATTTTTAAAGGAGTAGAATGAACATGCATCGCAGAACTGTTTATTTTTAAAAGTCAGGCTGAAATACTAATCCAGAGGATGCTTTGGCACCTGGAGTACAATGGTAAACAGGCACATTAGCGGAAATGATCTTCATTTACAAAAATTCCTGTCTGACATATTAGGAACTGGCCAGTAATGTCTGCATAGCATTTCTAACAGGTTTTTTCCCCTTTTCTCCATAATGTCCAATACAGAATGGGAAGTGTAAGGGAAATGTTGCTTAAGACGGATGAAAATAGTTGATTTTAATTGATCCTTCGTTATAGGCCTTTCCCTTGTTTTCAGTTACATTTTAGATTGCTTTCTAAAATTGCTTGGTTAGTTTTGAAGCCTAGTACATGTAAGAGCCATTCATGAACGTTTTCCATGTCCTTGGCCTATGTTTGATGTTGGTCTTTCTCTCGTTAGCATCAAGTTTTATGGATATAAACATAGTAGCCGCTGGTCTCTGAACTTGATCATGTTCAGACGAGGCTTTAGTTAGTGCTTTGGCTGAAGCTCCAAACCTGTGTGAGGCAGCATTGTTTGTTTGAGTCTGACAAACCAAAGTGGAGTGTTGCAAAGTTGATTTGGCTAATGTCTGTATCAGAATCCTGTGACTTTCTATCACTATGTTGTAAATTCACAGCTAAATGCAAACATCACACATCTCAATGCACAAGGTTACCAGAATTTTGTGGTGAGCGACTGTTCCTGAACATATATGTAATGAGACTTCCTACATCTAGATGAGACATTTGGGACTTTAAATCTAAAGTGAATACATTTGTCTTAGCTGCAAGTTATGAATGGATGCTGAGACTGTGTTATTTTTAGCCCACATCTCTTATTTAGCATTGTCGATTGGATTATTACATGGCATTTTGTGACATTACAGCATGAAGGGAACACTGCAAGCTTAGTTGTTTTCCTGTTTGCATAAAATTTGTTTGTTGGACCAAGTGAAAAATAAAACAAGTTACACAGGAGGGTGGGAAGATGCAAAACACACACAGTTGTCAAAAGGAGACTTCAGACCCTAGCAAAAGTAAATGGCAGAGTCCACTATTAAATATTGTGAAATATGCACAAATTATATGAAATTAATTACTAGTGTGTGTATGCGAGCGTATGCATGCACAGTTTTGTTCTAGTAGCAAGACACTGTCAGCTGCATTAATGACATCTAACTTGAGGCAGCATTTTAACTGAGTCGTGTACGTTGTTTCACTGAAACATTCATAAAATAGAAAACATACTTGGTGTTCTATGATTTCATTATTAGAACAAGTCAAAGTCTACTAGATCAGCAGTTCTCAACCAGGTGTCTGGGGAGCCCTGGGGGGCCACAAGCAGGTTTCAGGGGGGCCACCAAGCAGGACCGGCATTAGACTCACTGGGGCCTAAGAAAGAAAGCCGAAGCCCTGCCGCGCAGGGCTGAAGCCCGGGGATCAGTGTTCCCTCTAATTTTTTACGTCCATGTGTGGAATGAATTTTGTTATGTGCACCAATATGAAAGTGATATGTGACACATCACCTTCATATTGGTGCACATAACAAAATGCATATGGTGGGGGTGGGGCCGAGGGGGTTTGGAGTGGGGGGGGGCTCAGGGCTGAGGAAGAGGGTCTGGGGTGGGGGGGTGAGGCTCTGGGGTGGGTCTGGGGATGAGGAGTTCAGGGGGGGCTCAGGGCTGGGCAGAGGGTTGGGTGCAGGGGGTGAGGGCTCTGGCTAGGGATGAAGGCTCTGGGGTGTGGATGAGGGGTTCAGGGTGCGGGAGGGGGCTCAGGGCTGGGGCAGAGTGTTGGGGTGCGGGCTCTGGGGTTGGGGATGAGGGGTCTAGGGTGCAGGCTGCCCAGGAGCTACAGTGGGGAAAGAGGACTCCCCTCAGCCCTCTGTCACCTTAGCAGCTCGGGGCTGGAGGAGAGGCGCATCTCCCTGGCTGCGGCAGCTCCAGTGGGGCTGGGCCGAGGGAGGGGCTCCTCTTCCCCGGCCGCGGCAAGTCAGGGGCAGGCAACTCCGCGCTGGGGCCAGTGTGGAGGGGGGGGAGGCGCCTCTCTACCAGCCGCGGAAGCTCCACACTGGGGTTGGCGCCGGGGGAGGGGCATCTCTCCCCGCCGTGGCAGGTCTGCGCTGAGGCAGGCGGGGAGAGGTGTCTCTCCTCACCACAGCCCTAAGCCCCTGTACAGGGCTTAATAGGCAGCTATGCGGCCGCGCAACTTAGAGGGAACCCGCACCCCGCCACCCCGGAGTGAAGCTGAAGCCTGAGCAACTTAGCTTTGCGGTGCCCCCTGTGGTGTGGGGCCCCAGGCAATTACCCAGCTTGCTACCCTCTAACGCCAGCCCTGGCTTTCATATGCAGAAAAACAGTTTTGTGGCACAGGTGGGCCATGACGTTTTTATAGCATGTTGCGGGGGGGGGGGGGGGGTGCGCAGAAAGAAAAAGGTTGCGAACCCCTGTACTAGATTACAGGCCAAATCCTGGTCCCACATCAATGGAAAATTCCCATTAATTTATATGGAACTGAGGCAGGAAACAGCCACTTTAAGCACATCTGTGCTCTCTCCTAAATTTGGCTTGATTTTCTTACAGAGCTGCAAAAAGATATATCACACCACCATCCATTTAATATCATCCTGGTAGGACATAGGGTTGCCAACTTTCTAATTGCACAAAACCGAACACTCTTGCCCTGCCCCTTCCCTGAGGCCCCACCCCCCACTCACTCCAGCCCCCTTCCTTCCATTGCACGCCCTCTCCCACCCTCACTCACTTTCACTGGGCTCGGGGTTGGGGCGCAGGCTTACCTCGGGTGGCTCCCGATCAGTGTTGCAGTGGGGGCACTAAGGCAGGCTGTTTAAGAAGCTTGTATCTAAACAGTAAGGTCTCAGTCCTGCAAATTTGAGCAAATCCTTAAATTTAAGGACATGAATCGTCTAATTGATAATCATCATAATAGAAAGAGTGTCTCATGAAACATCACTCCTCTCATTCATAGTCACATGGCCCAACTCCCCTCCTATTTATGGTCACGTCATCACTATGGAAACTACAGCCATTTCTTACATAATAAGATTATTAGAAAAGAAATTAATGTGTTTGTATTAGGGCTGGCCGTTAACTCAGGCAATTAACTCAAACAAATTAATCGCGATTAATCACAGTTTTAATTGCATTATTAAACAATAGAATAGCAATTGAAATTTATTAAATAGTTTTGGATGTTTTTCTACATTTTCAAATATATTGATTTCAGTTACACCACAGAATACTCACTTTATATTTATTTTTTATTACAAGTATTTGCACTGTAAAAATGATAAACAAAAGAAATAGTATTTTTCAATTCACCTCATACAAGTACTGAAGTGAAATCTCTTTATCGTGAAAGTGCAACTTACAAATGTAGATTTTTTTTGTTACATAACTGCATTAAAAAACAAAACAATGTAAAAATTTAAAGCCTATAAGTCCACTCAGTTCTACTTCTTGTTCAGCCAATCGCTAAGAGAAATAAGTTTGTTTACATTTATGGGAGATAATGCTGCCCGCTTCTTATTTACAATGTCACCAGAAAGTGAGAACAGGCATTTGCATGGCACTTTTGTAGCTGACATTGCAAGGTATTTACATACCAGATATGCTAAACATTCGTATTCCTCTTCATGTTTCAGCCACCATTCTAGAAGACATGCTGATGACGCTCGTTAAAAAAATAATGCATTAATTAAATTTATGACTGAACTCCTTGGGGAGAATTGTATGTTTCCTGCTGTTTTACACGCATTCTGCCATATATTTCATGTTATAGCAGTCTCGGATGATGACCGAGCACATGTTGTTTGTTTTAAGAACACTTTCATTGCATATTTGACAAAATGCAAAGAAGGTACCAATGCGAGATTTGTAAAGATAGCTACAGCACTCCACCCAAGGTTTAAGAATCTGAAGTGCCTTCCAAAAATTGAGAGGGACCAAGTGTGGAGCATGCTTTCAGGAGTCTTAAAAGCGCAACACTCTGATGCGGAAACTACAGAACCCGAACCACCAAAAAGGAAAATCAACCTTCTGCTGGTAGCATCTGACTCAGATAATGAAAATGAACATGCGTCGGTCCACACTGCTTTGGATCATTATCTAGCAGAACCCATCATCAGCATGGATGCATGTCCTCTGGAATGGTGGTTGAAGCATGAAGGAACATACAAATTTTTAGCATATCTGGCACGTAAATATCTTGTGACACTGGCTATAATAGTGCCATACGAACGCCCATTCTCACTTTCAGATGACAAAAAGCAGGCAGCATTATCTCCTGCAAACTTGTTTGTCTGAGCCATTGGCTATACAAGAAGTAGGACTGAGTGGACTTTCTAGGCTCTAAAGTTTTACATTGTTTTATTTTTGAAATCAGTTATTTTTTTGTACATAATTCTACATTTGTAAGTTCAACTTTCATGGCAAAGAGATTGCACTACAGTACTTGTATTAGATGAATTGAAAAATACTATTTGTTTTGTTTTTTACAATGCAAATATTTATAATAAAAATAAATATAAAGTGAGCACTGTACACTTTCTATTCTGTTATAATTGAAATAAAAATATTTGAAAATGTAGAAAACATCCAAATATATTTAAATAAATGGTTTTCTATTATTGTTTAACAGCGTGATTAATCATGCGATTAATCATGATTAATTTTTTTAATCACACAATTAATGGTGATTACTTTTTTTAATCGCTTGACAGCCCTAAGTTTTATATGGATTTTTCAGTGAGTTAATGATTATTACAGATTTATTTGTATATGAAATAGATCAGTGGTTTTCAACCTAAGATTTCCAAAGAGGTCTGCACCTCCATTCAAAACATTTTAGGGGTCCACAAATGAAAAAAGGTTGAAAACCACAGAAATAGATGAATAGCCCATTTTAGGTGGGAATTAAACCACTGGTGGCAGTGGAGAAAGCATGTTTTATTTTCTGTACAATCTGGAGATCTGGAATGGTTCAATGGGAAACATTAATAACCTGAAGAACAGTCTGCTTCCCTTGCCTCATACAAAAATTAAATCACCAGGATGTTCCAAGTTCACCTTCCTCACAACCATAAGTCAGAGAGCTCCTGGGATCTCAATTTTATCCTGTTCTATACTAAGGCCAGAAATATTATTTGAAAAATCCAACAACTAAGTCTTTAAACCATGATTTGAAGACTTCAGTAACTCAACCAGAGGCTAAGGGTCTATTACAGGAGTGGTGAGGTTCTGTGGCATGCAATGGGCAGGAGGTAAGACTAGATGATCAGGCTGGACCCTTTCATCTTAATGTCTATGAACTATTAAATAAAATAAATAAGGTAAGTCAGAAACCAGGCTATGGACAGCAACTTCCATACATGCAAATAAAAGCTGCTTATGAGATTATGATGACCTAACTGCTACCACTGGTGAGGTGTCGAATAATGGAATCAAATGCTGAAATATTTTAAATTAGAATTCAAGTTCTGATCATTTGATATTAGAGGAGTTTATTCCAAAACACAGTTATACAATAGGTTTCCTTTTCAGCTGGAAGCATAACCCAAAAAGCTATTTTGGGGGGGACATTTGCTGTTTGGCCTCAACACCATACTTACCAGGCCAACCAACTCAGCAAATTACATATGCCACAACATTTTAACAAAGTTCAAGTTCCTGTTTCTCTTCTTTCAGTTTCTGTTTTGGGTTTAGTATAGAGTCAGGTACTTTGAAGGTGCAAAAACTCATGTAATTTCAAACTGCGTCCTCCAAAGCTGAGGTTCCTCAGCTGCTCAGTGTGTGTCCACTGACTAATAGGTCTTTTTTCAACTCACTCTCCTGATAAGTTCTGATTTGCCTTCTTCTTGTTGGACAGCTTCATCGTCATCTGGAGGAAGCACTTTCTTTTTCAGTTCTTCTTATATATCTGCTCATGGTCTAGAAACAGCTAAGTTAAAAACCTTTGGAAATAGAGTATAGAGGAAACACAGAGAAATTGCAAATAGTTGGTTGATGGATAGCAGCATGAGTGGCAGTGTGATATGATAAATATATTTCATGAAAGGGCTACACACAATGTACCTCTTGTGTATTTGTACATCACTGATTGAACATAGAGATGGCAAACAAGTCATTTACTTGTGTTAGGCTGCACAGGGGCAACTGCTTGAAAATATCAGAATCCATAATGTTTAATGACATCTGAATTATTCTGGTCTTTCCAATGCATTGTTGTTAAAGCTAAAATGAAAACAAAAACTTAAATAGAGAATTTGCATTATTTTCTAAAATGATGTTTGGTGATCTTCATGTTGTATGAAAGCCGGATTGACTTCTCCATCCTCAGGTTCAGGGTTGATGGGGTTGGTTTGTACTAATTCATTTGTGCCTGCGTTCCTTCTCCTGTAAGCAAAAAGAATCTGTTAATATATAGGAAGCTGAGTCTCTGCTTTGATCAAGTACTTTTGGATTCTAACAAGAGACTATTGTAAAAAAACAACAACTGTATTTCATGTGACTCGTTTTGCGAAAACGAGTTACACTGGGCCTATTGACTTTAATGGGAACACAAGGAGGTACATCATATGGCATCATATGGTAGAAGTACCATTGATACAAATAAGTTGTAAATCAATGAACCAATCTTTGTTGTATTGGTTTCAGATCAAAACTATGGTTCAAATAATTCTTATGAAAAAAAGACATGCAAAGCACATTATAGGTCAGCTCCTCCAGTGCATTAGGGTGGCTTGGAACCCAAATAAACAATTTAGGCTTGCTGAAAACCCATCTTCAGGACTAGCTTCAATAATGTTGAGTTGCCAGGCCTCCCGCTGCTGGCATATATTATTTAAAATATTACTTACTTTCTTCGGTCTCTCTGCCCAGTGATGATCAAGACAGTGGCTCCAATCACAACGAAGCCCAGGACCACCCCAAACAGTATTAGCCAGACAGTGACAGGTGGTTCATAAGGTGGTGCCAGTGTTGGAAGAATACCCTCAAACTCCAGAGTTTTGTCATCCAGTTTGAAAGCCTCATTGATTCGTCCCCGAGACATTCTGCCATCAAGAGCACAATCAGATAGATGAATAAATTAAACACAAACAAATCAAATATTTTTGGATTCCTTTTAATCCTCTAGGTATTCTAAACTTCCATTGAATTCTTTGCTTGAAGATGCTATTTCAGTACTGGAGTGATAAACTATTTTTCTTTCTGGCATGATACTGCAGGCATACAGCAGCAAGACATGCCAGATTTGCTCCTGCTACAAAGACAGTAACTGAAAGCCTGAATTTCTGTAGTAACCAGAACTGACATATTCAGATTTGTTACTGTACACAATAGTATCCCAAATCCTAATAGCCAAACCAAAACAAGACAAGAAACCCTTTGACCTCACTGTCTACTTGCATTTTCTCTCTCTCCTTCCCTTTACCTCTAAGTTCCTTGGATGCCCAGCATACAACCACAGCCTTGACTTCCCCTTCTCTGTTTCCCTCTTGGATCCCCTGCAATCTGCATTTTGCCTTCTTCACTCCACCAAAAATGCTCTCACCAAAGTCTCCAGGGGCCTTTTCCTGGCCATGTCTAAGGTACTTTTCTGCATCTTGATCTTCCTTGATCTTTCTGTTGCTTTTGACAAAGTTTGCAAGAGACCATAACTTCTTTGGCCATATTCTCTCCTAGTTTTCCAATCTCTCTGACCACTCATCAGCACCTCCTTTGGTTTTTAATTCTCCCCAGCCAGTCCCTTGGGGATTTGTCCTTTGTCCACTCTTCTTTTCTCTATATATATCATCCACCACCTTATTGTTCACACAGCTTAATTTATTGTCTCTGTGGTAGTATCACAAATCTACTTCTCCATCCTTGATCTCTTCTGTACAGCCTCCCATACCTGGCTTTCTTTCTAACATATCATCCTGAAGGTCCTGCTAAAAAATAGCACCTGAACTTACACTAGTTAGGTTAAAATTACATGGGCCATCTATCTTCAAGTTCAGGGCATAAGCTAGTCACCAGCTGGGGTTGGAGAAATGTACCTTCTCCATGGCACAGTACAGTACAACTCGATGTATTCTAGGAGTTTCACAACTTTTCTGTGTCACCTTATATTGGCTGCTTTGAAAACAACATCAGATTAGACAGGCTATTGATCTTTTTTGATATGACAATTTCTCTCATCCTAATTTTTCCTTATTTTAGTTTTGGGTCAAACTTTCTTATAACACCTCCCTCAGTCATTTGAGTATTTATATGTCTCCAATCCTCTTTCATGTTATTTCCTCTAAGAGCAAAATTTCACCTGATGGCTGTTTCCACCTCAGTTTTGGGAACGATGTCAGAGGTATTACCAGGCATACTGACAGTAAAATAGAAGGAGATTCTTTGTGTTACAGCCCCTACGTGGATATCTGTGCTCCTGATGGGAAATATAAAAAAAATTGTTTCATGATTAAAGAGATACCCCCAAATAAAAATCACATGAATGAAAATCTTGCATCCACTATACCTACAAACAACACCTAGCAGCACAACTTAAGGGTCCATTGCTTGAAAGAGGTATTTTTGTCAACATTTGAGCTTTCAGTTTTGTGTTACTAAGTAATTCTAGATACAGATGTGTTGCCCCAGGATTGAGGCACCCATTGGCATAATCCCTTAAAGCAGCAGTTCTCGACCAAGGGTCTGAGGCCCCCTGGGGAGCCACCAAACAGGGCCAGCATTAGACTCACTGGGGCTCAGGGCAAAAAGCCAAAGTCCAGCCCCGCCACCCGAGCCTGAAGGTGAAGCCTGAGCAGCTTAGCTTCGCGGGACGCCCTGTGGTTTGTGGCCCTGGGCAATTGCCCTGTTTGCTATCCCCTAATGTCGGCCCTGGCTTTTATATGCAGAAAAACAGCCTGTTGGGGCACAGGTGGGCCGTTGAGTTTTTATAGCATGTTAGGGGGGCCTCAGAAAGAAAAAGGTTGAGAACCCCTGCCTTAAAGCACCTGGCCAAGCACAGAAATTCAACTCAGCTTCTTGCACTTTGAACTAGAGAATAAAAACTAGCATTTGGTTGTACCTAGGCCCTGCTGAGAATTTAGCTTAGATATAATGGTGATTGATGTGCTATAAATGTGATCAAATATATTAGGTCTCTGGATGATTTTCTGAGGCTATCTAAAAATCATTCAAAGAGTCTTAGCAAGAATAATGCTTTTTTTGTACAAATATCTATTTCTGTTCATAGCCTATGTTAGTAAAGGACTGTTTATTTTTAAATGAAATTAGAGTAGGGTAGCATTTATTTATTGTGGGTGACTTTTCAACTCATTCAGATCAATTAACTCACGTTTTGTGGGTCCAAAATCCCTTGGCTATTCAGCATCATGTATATGATACGAGTATTATTGCCTAGAATTTTATATAATTTCATTTTTTATTTTGAATGGAATGTTTCTCCTCTAGGGAAGCTATCTCTAGTGCTCTGTTCTTTGGCTATCATAGCCATATTCCCATGTTAGCATTTGGGCAGCTGTTCTCATGATCAAATCTCACCATTGGTAAGTGGTAAACTACAGTCTCCTACCTCATCCAAAAATAAAATATCATCTAACTATTGCACAGGTGATGTTTTTCTTTCTGTCAAAAGCTCTGAAGATTAAACAGCATGCGGCAAAGCAGGTGGCTCCCCTATTATGACCAGCCAATGCCCTCATGTCCTTTAATATGAAACCACCAGACCTCCTCCAGCTACATTACACAGAAATCACAATTAATTCCACCAGTACATATCCCTGCTGAACCAAAAGCAGTACTGTATGCTCACAGCACGCATAGTCAAACAAAATAACTCACTGGAATGAGACAGTCTGGTTCTTGACCTCTGAGAAATACTTCCTCATGGCATAGGCAATCGATGACTGGAACAAATATAATTCATTTTCATCCCATTTGTACTACAATATAAAAAACAGACCTTCAATAGAGATTATAATTATGCTGAAAATTACTGTGCATTAAGCAATTACTTTTAAAATACTGCTTCAGTAGTAGTAATTATAATTACAGCTAGGCAATTTTTTTTTGCCAGAAAATGCAGATTCAGGTTGACCAAAACATTTTGTAACTTTGTGCTGAACCTGCCAAATTGTTTTGGTTGGAAACCATACACACACCCGCCAAAAAAAATTATTTCATTTTATTATTTCAAAACAACTTTTCTTTTCAAAATATGTTGATTTGGATCAAGCCCCAGTCATGGCTCAGGGCTCCATTGAGCTAGGAGCTGTACAGAAGGTAACAAGACATTCCCTACTCCATAGAGCTCACAGACATTTTACCAGGCAGCACATGACAGGTGGACAAACATTGCGGGAGAATGAGGTAACAAAACGAACAGAACAATGGAAGTCTTGGCTCACCACTTACTTACTTACAAAGGTAATTTACATGCCCAAAGTGACTTACAAATATCTGATTAATCTTCATAACTCCCTTCAAGATAAAATGGGGAAAATGATACATACATAAATGGAGTGTCATGAAGAAGCTCACTGAGGGTACATCTACACTGCAACAAAAGACCCGCGGCATGGCCGCAGCTGGGCCAGGTCAGCTGACTCGAGCTCGCGGGGCTCAACATGTGGGGCTATAAAACTGCAATGAAGACATTCAGACTTGGGTTGGAGCCAGGGCCCTGAGACCCTGTGAAAGGGGAGTGTATCAGAGCCGAGACTCCAGCCCAAGCCTGAATGTTTACACTGCAACTTTTAGCCCTGCAGCCTGAGCCCTGCAAGTCTGAGTCAGCTGACCCAGGCTCTGAGAGTTGGTGCCACAGGTTTTTTATCTCAGTATACACATACCCTGAGTGAGTCAATTGCTGAGCCAAGCCCAGAATGCAGGGGTTTCTGGATTCCAGTCCCATATCTAGTCCACAGCTGATGCTGTTGATCTGAACCTGACCATCTTTTAATGTGTTGTCATCTATCTGAAGTTCTGTCATTTTAGGTTATTTATCACCTAAGGCTATTTTGTGTCCCGACTGAATCCCACAAATAGCACCAGGAATATCTATCCCATTTCAACACAAGGGGTCATAATAGCTGAAAAGATTTTTTTTGCTTAAAATAACGAGAGGCCAAATCCTAGCTCTCGTGGATTCTTTACCCAGGAGTATTTCCACTGGAGTTATTGGGAGTTTTGTCTGGGAAAGGACTTTATGATTTAGACACTGGTTCCTATTATATAATTGTATACATAAACAAGTCATTTAGTAGGAGACTGAGTTGTTTTTGTCTTTGTATTTTTCTTGTTAAGAATTCTTTGTAGCAATGTTTCTGCATAAGGTATGTATTGATTTTTGTGCCCCAAACCAGACAAGTGATTCAAAAACGGCAAAGCCTATGTGGTATTTCATAGCAAACTACATGATATTCAGATATTAACTCCAATGGAACACAGAAACAGAGAGTGGTGCATCAAGTTAAATAGCTCATCTCTGGCAGGTGCCCCTGCCTGTGCAGGTGGAAAAACCCAGCAATAACTGAGAATGTATCCTACGCAATTGTGCAATGGTGTACGTGGAAGGAAAGTTCATTTTTGACCTCTGTGGCAATCAGTTTATAACTTGAAGTCAGAGCTTTGATTACACTTATATCTTAGCATGCATGCCCATAAATGTTATTATTGGTAATATTATCCAGCCCTGATATGAGGCTCATGGGCATGATATAAAACTCTAGATACCACTTATATAATAGCAATTTAAAAAATACAGCTACATTTTTTAACTCTCTGATCTCCTGCTGCAGTGAATTTCATAAAAGGAGGACACATTGGGCCATATCTTCAGCTGGTATATGTCAGCCTAGCTCCATGGAAGTGAATGGTGGATTCAGCTAGAACAGAAGGAAATGCTGCTTCTAAACTCAGACACGGTCAGTAGGCCAATTCCTTGGCAAGTATAGTGTAGCACAGCTCCATTGACTTGAATCTACATTACTTCCAGGGACAGGCTCAGTGCTCAGCAGTCAGAGGGACAATGTTCTGATCCAAAGTCCGTTGAAGCCAATGAAAGTCTTTGCATTGACTTCAGTGAGTTACAGATCAGGCCCTACAGGACAATAAAGGTGGCTTAAAGCCACTATTGCCCAGAAACATCTTCTTCTGAGGTGTGCTGAGCATGCAAAGATAGTACCCCAGGATCTGGCCCTTAGCATTAATGAAAGATACAGCTGTATGGGTTATCTCTGCTCTGGCATATTGTACATTCATTATTTAGCTGATACTACACACATCAAAAAGAACAGGAGTACTTGTGGCACCTTAGAGACTAACAAATTTATTTGAGCATAAGCTTTCGTGGGCTACAACCCACTTCTTCGGATGTAGCCCACGAAAGCTTATGCTCAAATAAATTTGTTAGTCTCTAAGGTGCCACAAGTACTCCTGTTCTTTTTGCTGATACAGACTAACACGGCTGCTACTCTGAAACCTGTCATTACACACATCAGTGCCTTTACTTAAGCATTCATAGAAGTTAGCATTGTTTTCTCCTGTAGCTACCACCACAGTCCATCATGCCATTGAGTTTGCTTTTTTCTAATTTTCCTTTCATCCTTTGCCCCTTTATACTCTACAATATCTATTTTCCACCCCCTAAAAGAACCCAGTGTATTAACAGAGTTTGATGCCACAACCACCGCTTTTCATATTTGGCAGTAGAGCTGGTTGGAAAATTTTTGTTGAAATTGTTTTCCATTGCAAAATGCTGTGTTAACTAAACTGATTTTTTTTCATGAAATTGTATCAATTTCAACATTTCATTTAGAAATTTAAAAAAAAATTGAAAATGGCAAAATGTCCTGTTTTGACATTTTCAGAACAAAAAGGTTTAATTTGTAATTCAAAATGACTTTTTGTTTTGAAATTTATTTTATTTATATAAAAATTTAAAAAAATTAAAAAGGGCCAGAATCAAAGCCACCACATTTCAGATTTATCCAAACAAAATATTTTGATTGACTGAAAATAAATTATTTTTCAAATTTTGTTTTGCAAAAAATTTCAAAATTTTGGTTTTCAGGATGAATGTTTAGGAAATCTTAAACATTTTCACAGTATGGAAAAATCTGTTTCCTGACCAGTTCTATTTAGCAGTTCCTTTAGCTTTTTAATTATCTATCTTGTTTCTATAAAATCTATTTTATGATGTTTTCATTCATAAAAGTATTCAAACAAAGATCTCATGTGCTATTTAAGAGAAAATGTAAGTTTGGCCTCTAATTTTAGAAGAAATTTCCATTTTAAAATACACTTAGTTGCCTACAAGCTGCTGACCTAGCAGTTTGTGTTTCAGCTTTTTATGGTGTGATCACACAGAAGATGCTGACAGAGTGGTTCTGGTTAACATTTAAAAAGGAGTCGATTTAAAAAAAAGAAGAGACAGATCCTCATATTAAATGGTTTATGAAATATTTTGTCTACAGTTGGCAGAAATCAATTGAGTTCAAAAGGACTGGGGTCCTGGCAGTCTTTTAAATATAGATTTTTTTCTCTCAGACACTCTAGTAAAGTAAATAGTGCAATACATTTAAGTTATATGTGCTCTTCCAAACAAGCTGCTTCTTTAACATAAGCTGTAGTAAACAGACAATGAAGTTCTCAATTTACTTTTTTTTTCACAAAATCCACTGTGCCTCAATTAACTTTGTAGCATTTCCATAACTGGAAGGCAATGCCTCAATCTTTCCTGGACTTTTAACAGCACCAGTGTGTCAGGTGTAATACAATATAGCTGCTGTCACATTTAGAAAGGATTCAGAAGTCAGGTTTGTCAGGAGAGAAGAAGCAGAGCTTTTACACTGTACAACAGCTGGCTACGGCTGTTCAGGCTTCCAGAACTATTGAGCCAGACCCTCGGCTAGTGTAAGTCAGTGTAGCTCCACTGACTTCAACAGAGCTACACTAAATTACACTGGCTGCGGGATTGGACCATGTAGTACACAAGGGAGATGGCTAGAGGCTTAACCCAGGCATTAGCATGGGGCCTGAAGCTGTGCTCAGTGACATAAAGGAGTGATGTCACTGACTTTGATGGGCACAGGATTAGGCCCATAGTCACTCCCAGGCTCCCATTACACTATCTCCATTGCACAGTCAGTCCCTGACTTGATACAGGATGCCTTCTCTGACAGCTGTGACCATGAGATGGTCTAATACAGGCAGTTTGCTGTGTACTTAGCCCCACTTCTAAGCACCTGTAAGATACTGTGAAGTTGTTCCTTCGTTCAGAAAAAATGTACATTACTTCATGTCTGAATCAGAGGGGCCCCTCCCCTAACAGAGGGAGGGATGGCTGGCTGGCTCAGTGGTTTGAGCATTGGCCTGCTAAACTCACAACTGTGAGTTCAATCCTTGAGGGGGCCATTTAAGGATCCGGGGCAAAAATCTGTCAGGGACAGTACTTGGTCCTGCTGTGAAGGCAGGGGACTGGACTCAATGACCTTTCAAGGTCCCTTCCAGCTCTATAAGAAACATATATCTCCATATTAGCCTAATGTTCTTGACTGCTGCAAATCAGCACTTATTAGGCCAGATTCACTTGCACTCTCTAGTTATTTGGTGATGCAAAACAGTGGTAAACCCAGCATAGCCAACCAGTTAAACTGGAATTTGGGCTGCTTTGCAATGTCTGGGCAGTACAAAGCAGCTGAAGTGTGTTGCTGAATGTGTCCCGTTGTGAGCTGCGGCAAGTCCTATGTAGGAATCTTCCCAACATGCCTACACACTAGTTAACACGTGTTACCAAGTTCCCTTGCTGAACTACAAGGTTTCAGAATCATTTACTTGTGTAGAAGGAGTGTCAGAGCAGAAATGTATTTAGTGGACAATGTTTATGTGCTTGTTTTGCAGCTTGGGACCATATCTTACAGTCATTCAAATTAAGTACTGTCAATGAGATTGTTTTACAGCCACTCAGTTGCACAATACAAGAACATGATGACAAAAACCAGGCATAAAATGGTGTTAAGTTAACTATTAACTATAATGGCTAATAAATGTGTTGTAATATGGAGCCTTTTAGTGGTGTTTCTATCATCATTGAATGACATCCAACTCAACTCAGGGGGACAAGAAGCAAAAAAAAGTTTACTAGGGCTTGCATGCAAGAGAGTGACAGAACTGAAAGAGTGTGGGTTTGTGTGAGAAATAAGAACACATTTGTGTAGCCTTCCTAGACCAATAGGTTCCTGAATTTCATCTGAATTTCAAATTTGAGTGTTTGGATACATAAGCAATAAGCACCTGCCTGATGACCCAATTTTACTTGGAAAAATGCTCATGCTTTGACGGCAATGACAACCTTTCACAGGAAGGAAGGGTCTGTTCACTGTTCCACTGAGAGTAACACGAAGAAGGAAATCTAGAATAAGGAGCAAATCCGCAGCCAAATGCCCAGCCTTGGCAGATTGGCTGAGTTAGCAGTGAGCCAGTCCTCCAGCACGATGTTGAGGGAAGTACCATCTTTTGCCTACTAGTTACTGCACTCCAGAAACATAACAGTAAGGACATTTGGGCATCTGAGCTGGAGCATAGACAGGGAGGAGGGTGTGAGGAGGTTTGCAAGGTTTAGCAGGGCCTGGAAAGATGACATCAAATATGCAAACAAATTGTTAGAAAGAGCAGTCATATTGTTTGTAACAGAGAGCATCCAATACCTCCTGTATAGAATTCAGCTAGATATTTCCATGTTGATCTATGATTTGTTAAACAAAACATGACATAGTAACAAAATGAATACACTGATCTGGATTTACTCACTGCATTGTTCCCAAGTGCTGATTTCAGACTGATCCTCACTTTGATTGCATTGCTGGAATCTGATTTAAAAAGAAAAGAAGCATTGCATCAGAACTGCAAAGTCTTTTCCATAAAGCTATTGTGTAGCAAGTGCAGGGCCGGCTTTAGGAAGTGCGGGGCCCGATTCGAATACCTGGCAGTGGTCCGGGTCTTCGGCGGCACATCGGCGGCGGGTCCTTCACTCGCTCCGGGTCTTCCGCAGCACTGAAGGACCCGCCGCCGAAATGCCGCCAAAGACCCGGAGCGAGTGAAGGATTCGCCGCCGCCGTGCCGCCGAAGACCTGGACCGCCGCTGGGTGAGTAAAAAAATTAAAAAGGCGCCTAAGTTAGGTGCTCTTCCTTAGGGCGCGGGGCCCGATTCGGGGGAATTGGGGGAATCGGCCTAAAGCCGGTCCTGGCAAGTGAGATGATGAGGTGATTTTGTTTTACTGATAGTTTTTACCCTCCCCAGGCTAATAAGGGTATCAGACACAACACTGTTCTCAGCCACTAGGATATGCTGCATTCTCCCATCCTGACTGTGGCTACAGGTGTGTGTCTCACGTGTGCTTCAGCATTTGATGTAGTGATGCTGGGCTGAATAAAACATTTTACTCCTTCTCCCACTTCTTGGGCACCCTTTTTGATATGGCCAGCAATGGAGAGCCAGGGACAGATGACATTTAACATTCCAAACTGGGTTGCCCACCCTGAGCCTGATCGCTGTTCCAGCTCTGATGACCGAAAGTCTAGATGAGTTCTCACCAGCCCGGCAGATGTGAAGCATGCTCAGTAGTCTCAAGCAAGGGTTATAACTGAAGAGCTGAAACTGATCGGTACCTACAAACCCAAACCACTATTCTCCCTTCATTCTGTTTATCCATCCTGAGTTTTTAGCACTGCCAGTGTAAAAAAGCTTTTTAAAGTGCCCTTTGTCCGTAAGTCATTATCAGGGTCAAGTGCTCAGTTTCTAGGAATCAGGTGAAGCTGTGACAGGTGGTTGATGGCCACCATGGTCCCTGAGTATGCTGACTCTCCAGCTTTGGGAGTGATGAAGTCAATGCACTTTTGCATGAGCAACTCTTACTGCTGGGTCCCAGGGCCATAGAAGTTGCCTGTTGCCTCTCCCAACTGCCAGATTCAACAACTGTGGAAAGAGAAAGGGGGCATGGGCTAAAGAGAAGTTGTATTGTCAAACATTCTGAATTGCATATAAAACCATTACCTACATGGAGTCCAGAATGTGTTCCAACCAACAGATCTGCCACTATTGTTCTTTATCAGCCACTGGTGTAAGGGTTCAAAGTAGTGGAGCAAGGGTGTTGCATTCATCTTCTTTTCTCCTGTTATACTTTCTAGTGCCTGGGTCCAGGGCTGTGATCTCCCTAAGGCAAGCATGTCCCTGGGTATGGAAGGATCAAAAATTATTGCTAGGTTCCATCTGTGCACAGATTATATGTACACACTCATATTAATGCAAATAAATTCCCTTCTCATTGATAGGAGACTAAACCCCTATGGGTCAGATCCTCAGCTGGTATAAATCTGCATAACTCCAGTGGAATTAGGTGAGGAAACAGACTTTAATGTAGAGCCAAGTTTATCCCTGGTGTAACCCCATTGGCTTCAGTAACTTAAGTGGCTTTACAGCCAGGATGAATTTGACCCAGTTATATTCAATCTCCTTTTATATAACAAATTGTGTGCTTTGTTACCGCAGTTTGTGACCAGCTGCTGTGGAATTAGTAATGTCACATGTGTAAAGAGGACCTGTATGGTTAGCAGCCTTGCAAAGTGCCTCCTGAAACTGGAACTGATAAATGGTCCTTGTGTAATATCTAAAAGAAAAGAAAAAAAGAACAAAAGCCATACTTTGTGTTACCCAGCTCACACTGGAGCAGCAAATAGCCTTGCCCTTTGGAATGGGCCGCAATTTAGATTACCGCTCCTGCTAGTGACACTGGGCACTTTGGAGAGAAAGACAAAACACTAATGATGGGCTGGGCCTAACATCCTGATAATGTTCAAATGCCAGAATCAAACACAGCATAAGAGCCGAGATGTGCTCTCCGTTACAATGGGCCCTGGCTGGAGTAAGTGGGGTTACAGAGACTCTGATTCTCCACTCCAGCTGAGCACAGCTGGGATCGATTGGATGGAGGACCCCCAGGGAGCCAGCTGCAGCTCTCTGAGTCAGGGCTGTACAGGGGCATCCCTAATGTATGTCACTGGCACTAGCTACTGATCCTTCAGGGGCCTGTTCCACTGGTTCTTTGGGAACCTGACTCCAGTGAAGGACTTCCAAGGTGCTCCCTCCTTCCCCTTATGGTGAGGGTCGGAGAGGCAGCTGGCATAGGAAACAACAGAGCCATCTCCACCAACATTACACTGCTGTGCAGAAAGTTCCTCTGCACAGCAAGGAATTGCTACTGGGCATCTCCAGTCACATTGCATCGTGTGAAAATCCGGCCCTACAAATTTAACTAGCCTGTGGGTCTGATCCAAAGCCCATTGAAGTCAATGGAAAGATTCCCATTGACTTCAGGAGGCCTTAGGCCAGTGCCTAACCAAAAGAAAAATTTGGCCTTAACACTCTAAATGAAGTATTTAGCACGCAGCTGCTTGTCATCTAGGAGTTAAATGATGATGATAAGGATACCTTATGAAAGAGTAATCATTGGCCACATGGAACAGAGCTGCAGGGTCACAGTACGTTTCATCATGAGGCAGTGGTTCAACCACACCCACTATTGCTCGCCTGTGGATAGGGGAAGAAAAAATTAGAGGCATTTCCATTACTAGTTCTTGAGAAAAAAATATACTGACCTTTCCACATAACAGCTGCTGTTTGTAGCAGTCATCACTGTTGACATCTCCCTTACCTTCCAAATACAGATGTAACAAATCTAAATAAACTAGGCTCCTAAACTGCTATTGGTCTGTGCATGGAACTACTGTGCATGGGATTATTTGACCTAAACATTTAACCCTGACTGGAAACTCAAATGTAAGAAGTGAGTGAAAATGTCACAATAATCTATAACTTTTTGGAAGTTTGAAAATTAACCGTGGTGAACAGGTTTTTTAGGATAAATGTTATGAATAAATGCAAGAAAACGAGGCAGAGCAACTAGACTAGTCCAAACAAAAAGAGGCGACTGATATCACTCAAGGACTATTGAAATGATGCTTTGTAAAAACAGAAGAGGTGTAGTCTGAAATTAATGAGCTAAAATCGGTGTGGCGGATATTTGGTCTAATTGGTGGACAAAATAAAAGGGGATGAACTATGCTGCTCACTTTTCTCCTTGGGGGGTTTCTTAAAAAAAGACTTTGAAAAAAAATTCATCTCCTTTTCCACCTTATATCCCAGTTGGTCTCGTCTGCTCTCATCTTCTCTGACCCCATGATAGAAGGAGCTGACCAGACTTTCTTCCTGAGAGGAAGGCCACTAGACCTTGCTAGTGTTCAAAGAACTTTGTTTTTCACTTGTGAGTCCTGGAAATCATATCATGACATCCAGGCCTCAGCCCATCAGTGGGGATACTTAATTGCCAGCATTGCAAAGGCACATAAGATCCTGTTCTGTTCCATTCCTCTTGTGTTGCTTTCCCCCTCTCCTCCTTCCTCCTAGCCTATCTCTTAGTCTTCATTTTTTCATCAAATCCTGAAATCAACTGCATTGCATCAGCACAGTGGGATGAGATGACCACAATCCTGTCCTGTTTAAGGAGAAAAGACCCAACCAGATTATGTCCCTGACCGGAATGTGAACCACAGTCCAAGCAACAGGTACCCTGATTGACTCACCAGCCTTCCAGTGTTCCAAAGACATCAACAAAAGCCATATTTCCCTCACCTTCTCTGTCCCATCTCTCCTCTACCTTGTGTCTGTGTGTTTGTTAGAAACAGGAGGCATTTTACCCAACAGGACTGAAAGTGAAATTAACCCTTTCCTTTTCATCAAAGAAAGTTTGTTTTGCAAATAGAAGACTCTGATATTTTGCCTCCAAATGGAGAGAAACTTTAAAGGTTTAAGTTAAATTTGCATATCACTCAATGTCATGTTCAGTATAAGTACTTGTTTTAATTTATTGTTCTTCCATGTGTTTCAACTTTAGAATGAATGCTTTTGGGTGTTTGCTAAGGAACTGAGTAAAACCAAGGCTTCAGTAGAAAAAAACTCCAAACCTAAGTATCTATGTTTCAATGTTGGACTGTGAAAGAGTTTATAACACGGCTAACTTTTTTTTACCTTTGAGATCAATACCACAGAACTCACAGTGATGTCAATGGTGGCACTGCTTCAAAATGAATAGCAGGATATGGTCCTTTGACATAAAAGATTAAAAACCAAAGGATTTATGTTAGGATGGGGTAGGAAAGGTAAAATCATTGTTGTAAAATATTCCACAATCAATTGGCTTCACACACCACTCATCATGGGTCTGATGCATAGCCCATTGAACTAAAGACACCATGATGAGGTGTCTACCCCATGCAAGGCCTCAGTAGTGGCGCCAGCTTTTTTGCCGCCCTAGGCGGCGGAAGGTCCCGCCCCCAAAATTACACCGACGACCGGGGCACCGGCACCCCCCAAATGTTTGTGCCCTAGGCGACCGCCTAGGTCGCCTAATGGATTGCGCCCGCCCTGCAAGGCCTGAATAGAGAGAAGGGCCAATTAACCTTGTGACAAGATGTACCTGGGGGAGAGTCAGGGTTGAAACACTCTAATTGATGATGAAGCCCAGGCTAAACTGCTATAAAACCAGGAAGGAGAAAGTAAGAGGCGGGCTGCAGTAGGGAAGGCTGATAGTCACCTTTTTGGCCTTAGAGGGGAAAAGGAGGAAATTGGGGATGAATTGAAGCCCTGAGGGAAGGGCATATCCAGAGGAGGGCTGAAAAGGAGCCTGATAGGGATGAAGTAGGAAGCAGCCCAGGGAAACAGCAGCAAGGTTTCGGACAGTGCAGAATTTGGCCGCTGGTTGTAGGGTCCCTGGGCTGGAACCCGGCATAATGGGCAGGCTTGGGTTCCCCTACCAGCCACTGGGGAAGTGGCACAGAGTGGGCAGTGGAGCAGAAGACTGCCTAGGATAGTCATCCAATGAGACTTTGATCTCCCAGAAGAGGAGGATTATAGTGACCTGACCACAGGGCCAAGCCATGAAAAAGGAATACCCTGAGTGATAAAGCGGGAGTAATCTGATGAGAGAGAGAGACACCATGTGGTGCAAAACGGAAGGAGGTGGGCATACCCAAAGGAGGGTGAAAAAGGAGCCTGACAGAAGCAAAGTGGGAAGCAGCCCAGGGAAAGAATAGCAAGGTTTTCGACAGTGCCGACCTTGGCCACTGGTTGTAGGATCCCTGCCTGGTACCCGGGCTAATGGGCAGGCCTGGGTTCCCTCCTAGCCACTGGGGAAGTGGCACAGACAGGGCAGTGGAGCAGAAGACAGCCTAGGACAGCCATCCAATGGGACTTTGATACCCCAGAAGAGGAGGACTATAGTGACCTGGCCAAAGGGCCAAGCTATGAAGAGGGAGCACCTGGAGTGGTGAAAAGGAAGTAACCTGACTCCAGAAAGAGAGTGTGAGTGATACCACGGGGTGAGAAACCAAACGAGAGCACATCAGACTGGTCATGAGCTACATGTTCCACAGCGGTGAGTTGTGAACCCGGTGACAGACACCCATTACATTGAATGGGCTTGGGAACAGGTCCCAGAAAGTGCATTAGTGATATTGAGCAAGATCCTATTAGATAGGAGAATACCATTATTATCTCCATTTTACACGTGGGGTAACTGTGAAACACTGAGAAGTTAAAAGGTCTGTGACAGAAATGGGATTAGAAAGCAGGTCTCTTGCCTGCTGTGCCTTTGGAGTGGAGATGAAATATAGCTCCTTTTTTTCCTCCTGAAGAGCTGATTTCCCAAACTGTACCATGGAGACAGACCTATTTCAGCATACCTAAATCTCTGAAACTGCAGACATTTAGTCCATACAGGTGTATGAAGACCAAGAACATCATCTACCAGTGGATAGCATTTCAGTGCCACTGCAACAGATCTGTTTACTTTTGCTAAATAATTTGGCATTCCCCTCCACTTCCCTGACGTCTCTAGTACTCCTGAAAATGAAAACTGAAAGATCCCTTAAACCCTCTTTCCCAAAAGTTCTTCTTCTTGTTTTCCCACACTTACTTCATCTCCCACCACTTCTTCATCCACTCATCTTTTGGAATGTCACCTCTAAATACCATCCATCGCCACTTCTCTAGCATGTAAGTAAAAGGCATTGTTCCAACAATAGTGAGGGCTTGTTTGAGTAGGAAGTTGATATCCGTTTCTGAAAAAAGACCACAATGTAACTGTTAAGGTGATGATGAATACATGACCAGGCTACTAATGTTGCTTCCTTCACCATACATAGCTAATGAGTACATCTGCTTAGAAAATTTTAGTGAAACACAAAAAACCCAAAGAAACCCAGGAAGATATTGTTATGCAAATTTGTACATTTTTTTTCTCTTTTTGCTCCAGTTCTACTTTCTAAACATTCATACTCCCTGTGGCTTTTGTTGCAACATTATTATGTTGTATTTATTTAGTTGAGATGGGCCTGGGCTCAAGAGTTCGGATCCAAATCCTAATCTAAATTTTGGAGGATTTTGGATTGAGGGATTTGATTTAGGCTCATCTTCATCATGTAATATTCAACTGGACAAGCCAGACAAATCCAACTGTGAAGAAGAAGTTGGACAAAGCAGCCCTTTACATTTTGATATAGATTTGCATAGCTTTATGTAAACAAAGTACAAGGACCACTACTAACCTTACTGTGCTGTGAAGATTTCCCCAATAATTATTCAATTCCGAAGGTAGTGAAGAACTACCAATTCTAAATTCTTGCAGTAGCATCAAATGAGTGGCGCATTATAAATAAGCGCTTCCCGGTTCATGAAGTCATTTTGGAAATGAACATACTGTGATATGTAACTGAGATGGAATTCTCAAAAGCATCTAAGTAACTCCCTCGTCTTACAGACTTACTCATACTCTGCTACAAAATATGGCATGAATACATTTTTATTAGTTACCGTTGTCTTCCTGAAAAGTAGATTCTAGAAGGTCAAGCGATTTCAAATGCTTTGGAGTAGCTGCCGACAGTGACATGATTTCTCCTACTGCTTCATGAAATCCTTCATTAGCTCCACTTCTTAGCAGATAAGAGAGGTTGGAATATGCCATATCATACTCTATATGCCCCATCTCATGATGTGCCGTCAAGAAGTCATCCATACTCACTTTAGTGCACATCTTGATCCTGCATTCCAATGCAAAGCATTTAAAATTCAATAAAGACACTGGCAGAGTTATACCATTTGCTTGGTACTGGATGCTGTAGTTGTGGCTGCAAAACAGCTTAAATAACTCACTTACTAACCCCCTGGTATATTTCATGTTCATCGTTTTCTAAAACATTCACCTTTGGGTCTGTTCTATGTTTGGTCCCTGCCTAAAGGTGATTTTTGGGGAAAGTTTTAAGTAAAATTCCTTTGGCTATTATTAAATTCTGCAGAGGTTAAATGAATAGTGCCACGCATTTTGTATGCGGAGAAGTAAAAAATGGCTGAACTCTGAAAGCTGGCACATTAACAGTGCTTATTAAGGAAAATCTCTGTTGCCAAGTTTACATAGTTGGTTGGATAATACAGTAAGAAATTAACAAAAATTGGCTATGCATATAGAACTCTTTTTAGCCTGAGTGTTTAGACATGTAGAGATGTACGTTGAATACATTCATTTTTTGTCAATACGCATTATTAACACTTCTGCTGCTACATGGAGATTTAAGGCTTTATTGCACCCTTATGACTAGCTGGACTGTGCAAACTGCATACAGCCCTGAGTAAGGTGTGGCACAGAGTTACATCAACACTGGGGGAGCTCCAGGAGGGTTTGCGCCTTAGAGAAAGGTAGCTTATCTCTGACGTTAAAGGACATGGCCAAGTCACAGAAAGTTGGTTTGGGAACCAAAATCTTTACACCCAGGTTTCCTTTCTCTGCTAAGCCTCTGTATAATCTACTTGAACACAGCGCCTTCCAAGCAAATTAATTACCCTTTCTGTGTCTCTATTTCCTGCTGTAGAAGGTACTTTGTACCCACCTATGGCAGCAGTTTTCTATCTCTTGATCTCAGAACACTTTATAGGGATGGATAAGCACCATTTGCCACATTTTACAGTTGGGGTAGCTAAGACATGATTTGCCTGGGGACCATTATGATCTGTGAATAAGACATAAGGCGTAGCAGGCAGGAGACCTGCTTTCTAATCTCCTCTCTGCCACAGACTCTGTCGTTTAACTCCTGTTTGTTACCCCATGTGTGAAATGGAGATGATGATGATTTCTGCTCACCTCATGTGGGTGTTGAGGCCTCACTATGTAATGTTTAAAGAGTGGCATTTAAGGACAAAGTACATACAGCATATAGTGACATCCGTGTGCTAAATTATGAAAGCATGTGATTAGCTGAATGTATCATGCATCTTGGACCACCTCCCCTGGACTCTGTTCATTAATCCATCTCACCCAAAGCTACTCCTGACGTTTCACACCTATGAGCACCTTCATACAACTGCTATTTCATAAAACCCCACCAGACAAATTATTCTCTTTCTCCTCAAATGTGGCTTCCCTTCACTGCCACCAAATTACATTGGTAGATGATCCAGGACTAGATATTTTCACCCCTAGATCAATGACTGATATCTGTTGACCCACCATTGATCCAATTCTCTCCTTGCAGGATATTGGTAACTACCATTAATTTCAAGGGAAGATAGAACCTGCTCCAATGGGTCTCATTATATATAAATTCACATTCTCACTGAATATGAAGCAGATACATGGGGATACATTTTCACTAAATTACATCCCCCAGGCTAAGCACTGTACTTTTTTGATAATTTTGTTGATGTCCCCCAACACAGTTGTTCTCTCACTAACTTATATGAATATAAACACAATCCTATGTTTAATAGAAGAGAGTAGCCCATTGATTTTACAGAAAAATGTTACAAAATCCAGTTTCGATTCCCCTAACCACCCTAAATCTGCCCCCTACCAAAAATATTAGAGAAGTAAGGAAAAGATAAAATTAAAATAGCAGTTTGCCCTGGTGCATTTGACTAGATATCAAAGAATCATAGAAATGTAAGGCTGGAAGGGACCTCAAGAGGTCATCTGGTCTAGCTCCCTGTGCTGAGGCAGGACCAAGTATACCTAGATCATCCCTGACAAGCGTTTGTTTAATCTCGTTTTAAAAACCTCCAGTGACCGGGATTCCACAACCTCCCTTGGTAACCTATGCTAGTACTTAACCACACTTCTAGCTAGAAAGTTTTTCCCTCTTATCTAACCTAAATCTCTCTTGCTACAAATTAAGCCAATTACAGGTCGGTCGCATCTTAGGCGCATTTAACATGTGCGATTTCAGCTTTACGCGGTCGGCAAAAACAAGAAAAAAAAAAAAGAGAGAGAAAAATAACAATTTAAATACTGTTTCTGTAGTGCGGGCAATTCCGCCCGCCATTACACTCAATGTAATTTTGACTATACGCGGTTTTCGCTTTAGGCGCTGACCGCGGAACGTAACGCCAGCGTAAGATGAGACAGACCTGTACTGTTTGTCCTAACCTTATTAGACCTGGAGAACAAGAGATCACCGCCTTTTTCATAACAACCTTTTACATCTTTGAAGAGAAATGTGAAGATTCTATGAGTACCCACAGGAAAGAGTTACAGACGTTACAGTACCTATAATCCTTTTTTCCCATATCCCAAGCTGTAGGATGGCAAACAACCTTTCTGCCATCGTTAGGCTCTGTAATCATAGAATTGTTCCAGAAGCCTTCAGTCATTTCATAGAGGCCAACAGAGATGAAAAAATCCTCAGCAGCCTTAAATATTTTTGTTGCATCCCAATTCTGAAACAGACAATGAGAATTCACTTATAATATTAGCCAATCATTCTATGGCTAGATATTTCTCAGTCCAGTAGAACAGATTCTATTCTGAAAAGTGACTCTGAAAAACAACATCACAGTCCCCATACTTATTGTATCTCAATGGCTTCAAATCAAAGTCTTACAGTTTGCAAGTAAGTGGGTAGCTTACTGCCAGCCCTGAAAACTCACTACGGGAGCTGAGTCAAGCTGGCTCATGGATCAACATCAATAATCAGGTTTCCGCAGGCAAAGCTAGCCTATTGATAATGCATGAGCCAGAACAGAAAAGCATTAACAGGAGTGAAAAGTAGTAAAAACTTCGTTTTGTCAGTAATGTACACAGACATAGGGTCCAATTCTCCCCTCTCAGTGGCGTAAGTCAGGAGTAACTTGTTGAAGGCAGTGGAGTGGCAGTGTTGTAAAACCAGGTGAAAGGGAAATTGGATCTGTAACCCAGAATACAAACAGACAGCAGAGCTGAGTTAAAAAAGGGTTTGATTTTAGAGTCCCTTATCTGATTGTAACTGTACTTGAAAGTTAGTTTAAAAACCTTCATTTGAATTTCATTCCGCAATTTTACTTATTCTAAATAGGGGGAGCTCTTTATTAGCCTGACTTTGAGTAAAGCCATAAAGTCAGAGGCTTTAAAATTAGGCGGGTAGGAAAGTCCAGTGAGGGTGTTAGCCTGAGACACAGATGATCTGGATTCAATTCCCTTCTCTGCTATAGACATCCGGGTGACATTGGGCAAGTCACTTAGGGCTTGTCTACATGGGAGGAGGGGGGGTGGAAAGCTCACAGGAGCTGGCGTGCACTAGCTCTTCAGCACTAATTCCCAGTGTGGATACTCTTACTGCGTACTAAGACTGCCTTTGTGCACATTAGCTTAATGCACTTTGCAAGTGTACTAAGGTAAGCCACCTGGGGGCACTCTTAGGCCATGTCTACACTACAAGGTTAAGTCGACATATTTATGTAAGTCGATATCGAGCCTTCAAATTAAGCAAATCGATCTTGCATATCCACACCATGCTCATTCTGTCAGTGGAGTGTGTCCTCACTAGCAGTGTGCAGTAAGAGTGTCCACCTGGGGAGTTCGTGAGGAGTTGTAAATCCACACCTGGTTTACTGCACACTAGGCTTCACTGTGTAGATAAACCCCTAGTCTCCCTGTGCCTAAATTCCCCACCTGTAAAATGGGGATAACAGAACTTCCCTACCTTACCAGGAGTGTTGTGAGGATAAATCCATTAAAGATTGAGTTCAGGTACTCTGGCAATAGTGGAGCTTCCTATCCAAGAAGTGGGTATATTTAGGATAAATAGTTAAATGTTAAATATTAAGCTCTCCTGATTGTTTTTGTAAAATGAATGAAATTCAGGCAAATCTACAAACATTTGACTAAACATCACAGAACATTATTATTGGTGTTGTTATTACGCCTTGAGGCCCCAACCAGGTTCAGGGCCTTATTGTGCTAGGCACTGTACAACACAGAAGAGACAGTCACTGTCCTTACAGCTTACAGTCAAAAGACACAAGACTGGCAGAGTTGGGAAAAAGGATACAACATACAAGCAGATTGACCAGGGCAAACGTCTTGTTAGTGCAATGATTTCTTAGGTGGGATTTTATTTACTGGGATTTTTATACACAAAACATATCTTGTGGAACAGATGCAGAAGAGGGAAAGGCAGTTGGAGCTGAGACTAGACAGTGGAAGAGGATGGAGAGAGAGAGAGAGACAGGGAAGGGAATAGTGAGGGAGAGGGGAACAGATGGGAAGTGAATGGATAAACACAGGGGAAGAGTAAAGGAAACAATAAAAGGGAGTGTAGTAAATAATTCTGTGCCTGAAGCATGACTATACCTAAGGCCAGCCCTGGTTTCCAGGGGGATGGCTGAAGTATTCCATTTAATATACTACCAAAAAATGTCATTTAAAGAACCATGAGAATCACAGCAAAACCATATTTGCAATGCAGCCAATTGCTGCTTGACATCTCATTAGAAGTCTTACCTTTTTAACCATTTCAGAAGTTACATCAATGTTTGGTTTGTTTGGATAGGGGACTGTCAAGGCATACAAATTAGTCCAAAATCTACCCCACATGTCACCTTCAACAGAGAAGGGAAAGTTACAAATTAATGAAATAGCATACTATCTGCCATGCTCAAAGTCATCACCAGAGTGTTGGGTTTGTATCATAACAGGTGTAAGGATTTTCACACATGTAGGATAGGGCCTGAGGCAAAGCCCATTGGAATTAATGGGAGCCCTTACGTTAACGTTAATGGGCTTTGCATCAGGCACATTATTCATTATTATTATGTTAGCTCCTAGGAGCCCCAGTCATGGATGTACAAAGGCAGAACACAATGGCCCCTGTTCCAAGAGCTTAAAATCTAAGTATGAGACAACAGATGGATAGACATAGACAGGATATATTTAATATAATGATATCACAGGTAGAATATTTTAGAAAATATGTAAAAAAAAAAAAAAGTTTTATTTGCCATACCAAAATTATTTCAACCTCAAAGGTGCTAATTTCTTCAATGAAAAGCAAACATCATCATTTCCTGAGATAAACTACCTCTTACCATACAGCTTCAGGACCATTCAAAATTGAAACAACTGAACATCCCCTGCATTTCTATGTGTAATACTACGATTGATTATTTTCATTAACTGCTATTCATATATGGCTAAATGTATATATTACATTAATGCAACAAAAAGGTGGCACAGTTAAAATAAGAATATCACAGTTAAGGTCAAGATTTTAAAAAAATACGTGCCTAAAATTATGTTCCTAAGTAAGAGTTTAGTAGTTTAGCTTAAGATACCCATTTCTGAGAATCTTGACCTAATTTCCTTTAATGATGTTAAGTTGGCTACATTAGATAGTGCCATTTTGGGGAGGCAATATGGTCTAATGGAAAGGGCACTGGATTGGAAGACAGGGAACCTGGGTTGTAGTCCTACCTCTGCCTCTCACCAGCTGTATGAGCTTTGGCAAATTGCTTCAATTCTCTAGGGCTCTGTTTCCCCTCCCACCCTTTCTCTGTCTTGTCTATCTAGATCAGGGGTAAGCAACCTATGGCACGCGTGCCGGATTTTCAGTGGCACTCACACTGGCCACTGGTCCGGGGGCTCTGTATTTTAATTTAATTTTAAATGAAGCTTCTTAAACATTTAAAAAACCTTATTTACTTTACATACAACAATAGTTTAGTTATATATTATAGACTTATAGAAAGAGACCTTCTAAAAACGTTAAAATGTATGACTGGCACGCGAAACCTTAAATTAGAGTGACTAAATGAAGACTCGGCACATCACTTCTGAAAGGTTGCCGACCCCTGATCTAGATTGTAACCTCTGCAGGGCAGGGACTGTCTCTCTCACTATGTGTTTGTACACCACCTAGTGCAATGGGACCCAAAAGTATATCAAGAATCTGGATTCACATGCAGTTTAATATCTTAATAGTTATGTCTTAAATGGCACTGTCCTGCTCCCACAGCATTAAGTGTCTATGAAATCAAGCTTGTATAATACAGTTGCTTTTTCATACCGAGTAAATGAGCAGGAAGACATCCTGTTGAACTGATGCGGTCTGAGCCATAGACATTCTCCAGCCTGTACCTCACATAAGCATGTAGCTCCCGATATAAAGGTTTTATCTGAAAAAAAAAATGGGGCTAGATCACAGAACCATTAATTTGTCTAAGCCACCATCTGGAAATGCAGAGCCTCTAAGATTCAACCAACTGGATATTGCTTATTGTATTATTGCTTATTGTATTATTGTATTATTGCTTATTGTATTATTGTATTATTGTATTATTGCTTATTGTATTATTGTATTATCATGCACCTGTCCAATGTCCTAGGTGTACACATTCTGAAATTTGCAATCCAGTCGTCGTCTTGTCCCACAATATTGATATCAGGCCATGAAGTTTGAGAATGAATTTGGTGACTTTTACGGGGTCCTTTGTAAAGACCATCCTGACCTCATTGTGGTACTGGGGTGTTCCCAGAGGAAATAGCTGGCTAACAGGACTCTGGCAACCATATTCCCATCATTAAGTTGCATATGAGAGCTTGGAGACAAAATGCTACTGTAATCCAGCTTTCCCTCAGTAAGGCCCTAATAGCACTGCACAGATGCAAGGGAGGGAGGCATATCTATCCCTAAGCCATGGAATAGCTATGGAGCCACTCAATGGATGTCACTACAGTCCCATGGCAGAATGCTCTCTGTGGGGATTCACATAACCCCCACACAGGAGAAGGATGTAAGAAGCTGCATAACATGTAGTCACACCCCTCATTCTCCTACCTCCTGCACACTGCTGTACCTTTTGCACCAGTTCCACTGCAAAGGGTACCTTCTATGGTTGTGATGGAGGAAGCTAAATTTGCCTCTAAAAGACTAGATAAATATATAGGCTTTGTAACAAATTCAGGCCCTGTTGGAGCAAGGGGAGAAGAGAATTCCAGAAAAGAGCCCAGGTTCATATGAAAGCTGCAAGTTCCATTTGCGCTTGCCCCAGGTTTGCTTTGAAGTCTTTAAGTTCATGAGAATGTGAAACTCCAGGTGAAACTGAAAGGACTGTGAAAGCAATAAATGTTATGAACAAAACCACCTGATTATGGTTTGTGGAGCCTACATTACCCAAGGCCAAAGGGCTAGGCAGAGTTGTACTATTTCCCCATAGTACCGCAGTTTAAGTCACAAAACTTTCACAAATTACTAACCAGTGTAGAAATGACAAAATGAAACTACAGAACAGTGGTTAAGAAAACTCCCACAACTTGACACTGAATCACTACCTGCTCAAATGTTGTTTCCACATCTTCAATCAGCTGATTACGGCTGTAGGCATATTCTGTGGAATCATCTACTTCATAATTTCCTCTCCAGTAATCTCCATAGTCAGAATACTCTGTAAAACAAAGGCATGCTCATACTGAGACCAGAGTCCAGCCTGAAATTTAAACAATCTCTCCCTATAAGGGAAGAGATGAAGTTACTAGTATTGGAACTGAAGGCATGTGTCCTCTGAGATGGTGGGAGGGAGGAAGCCACCCCATGGAAAAGCTCTGGTCCACTGCAGTTTAGATAGTCCAGGTCTCGAGGGACAGCAGAAACAGAAATTGCAGCAACTGTTTGTAGGTCTATCTGTGATTCATACTAATCAGAGAGGCAGAATGAAGAGACAGATTAGGCTGGAGTTCTTCATTAGATTAGGGGTCAATGGAGAATGAAGACTTGGGTTCAGGTTCAGTGACGATGAAATCTCAGAAATCGTTCTCATAAAACATATTCAGGGCAGGCTGCCTCCAAACTAGACGTAGGAAAAAAGCCCTTTCTAGTTTTGAATCTACCTCAAGAGTACAACTACAGGGGCAAGCTCAGATCCTGGGATTCAAATTCAACCTCCCCTCCATGAAATTTGATGGGGAGGGGATGGTTCATGTTTAAAGCCCACTGTCTGGGCCCTCTCTAATATTGGGGGAGCTGACGGCGAGGCCTCTAGTTAAAGTTGCCTTGACACTTTTCATTACAACCTTCCCTTTTCAATTGCTTGTAACTTTGACAAACTTTTATCATTTGGACTTAAATTTTCCATGCTTTGGCACTGCCTCTGGTTAGATTTTTTTGAGGAAGTATAAAATACAGGAAAGTAGATAGGTAGAGGTATGGTTGCGTGGGGAGAGAGATGATTGGAATTGGAAAAGTTTCAGAAAAGGACAACAAAAATGATTAGGGTATGGAACAGCTTCCATATGAAGAGAGATTAATAAGACTGGGAATTTTCAGCTTGGAAAAGAGACGACTAAGGGGCAATATGATAGAGGTCTCTAAAATTGTGACTGGTTTGGAGAAAGTAAATAATGAAGTGTTATTTACTCCTTCTCATAACACAAGAACTAGGGGGCACCAAATGAAATTAATAGGCAGCAGGTTTAAAACAAACAAAAGGAAGTATTTTTTCACACAACACACAGTCAACCTTTGGAACTCTTTGCCAGAGAATGTTGTGAAGGCCAAGACTATAACAGGGTTCAAAAAAGAACTAGATAAATTCACGGAGGATAGGTCCATCAATGGCTATTAGCCAGACTGGGCAGGGATGGTGTCCCTTGCCTCTGTTTGCCAGAAAGTGGGAATGAGCGACAGGGGATGGATCACTTGATGATTACCTGTTCTGTTCATTCCCTCTGGGGCACCTGGCATTGGCCACAGTCGGAAGACAGGATACTGGGCTAGATGGTCCTTTGGTCTGACCCAGTATGGCCGTTCTTATGTTCTTATGATGTAGCTACACCTTGCTAGGTGTTATTTATATGCTATGGTATGATCTATCATAGAAGCTCTCAGGATAAAAACAACTAATCCAGGCTGCTGTTTCTTGAGACGATGATCCTCTCTGATTGGTGGGAAGAAGATCTCCTCTGAAAAGCATTACACTGCATAATCTTTTGTGCCTTAAATTAAAAATCCCTTCAAATGCTCAGATAATAGCTGCATCTGCACCTCACCTAGGTGAATTATTGGCCTGCCTCCTCCACCTATTGCCTTCTCTGCCAACATAATCCTAGAAAATCTGATCATTCATGGAACATAATATATAAAAATCTAACACCACATGCGTTCTCCCCTCTGATACAACAAGATAAAACTCAATGGATACAAAAAGACATAGCCACATCCACTCAGCTGTGACTGAGAGGCCGTGAAATACAGTGCAGCCCAGTGATGGGCAATATTTTAATTTCAGGTAGTGAAAGATAATGTGGTGTTATGGGAGTGAGATAAAATGCCGACAAAGACAGACCTCGTCATTATGGTGTAAGACTGGTGAAATGTATCTGGTCTGATCACTGGCCGGATTCTCCACTGCCTTGAACCTTGTACAGTTAGTCACATAGGAACATGGGCTGTCAGACTGCAAAGGACCTCCTGGGTCATCGAGTCCAGTCCCTGCTACTGCAGGCAATGCCATCATGTAATCCCATTCATAAAATTATCAAGATCCAACTTAAAAGCTAAAGCAGCAAAGAATCCTGTGGCACCTTATAGACTAACAGACGTTTTGCAGCATNAGTGGGTATTCACCCACGAAAGCTCATGCTGCAAAATGTCTGTTAGTCTATAAGGTGCCTCTTTGCTGCTTTTACAGATCCAGACTAACACGGCTACCCCTCTGATACTTAAAAGCTAGTTAGGTTGTTTGCCCCTACTACTCCTTTTGGGAGGCTGTCCAGAACCTCACTCCTCCGATGGTTAGAAACCTTTTTCTAATTTCCAGCCTAAATTTATTTATAGCCAGTTTATACCTACTTGTTCTTGTGCCAACATTGTTCTTTAACTTAAACAGCTTTTCAACCCTCCCAGGTGTTTACTGCCCTGATGCATTTTTAGACAGAAATTCTATCCTCCCCTCAGCCTTTGTTTTTCCAGCCTAAACAAATGAAGCTTTTTTAGTCGCCCCTCATGAGATAGGCTCTCAGCCCCAAGACAGATCCTGAAGTAACTTCACTAGTAACTGTCCTTCAGCCTGGTACCTCTCCTTTCAGTACAACTTGTTGTCTCCCCTTTAGCCAGTTCCTAGTTATTTTATCAAAAATACCAAATTAGTCTGACATGATCTACCTTTGGTAAACCCATGTTGCATTTTATCCCTTTTTCTGTTTACCTCCATTATCTAGTCTTCCTGATTTGAGAGCATTAAGCTCTGGGTTTTGCTACCACTTCAGAAGTGGTAATTTCCATTTGTGTACCCTCATTCCCATTAGACATCCTACCATTGTTCTACTTTATCATCCTTATGGAAAACTGAGCTGTGAGTTGTTGGGCCACACGTAGATTATCCTTAGCCTCTACCCCATCCTCAAAGCATAGTGGCCTCACTTCTTTTCCTGTTCTTTCATTTATACAGTTAAAGAACTTTTTACTAATTGTTTTAATTTCCTTTGCATGATCTAACTCAGCTTGGCTTTTTGGCAGTTCTCTCTTTATCCTTACACTTTCTGATCTCTGAGACACAGCTTTCTTTGCTGATCAATCCCATCTTCCATTCTTTGTAGGCTCTCTAATTACCACGAATATCCTTTCTGAGGTGGTTATTCATCTCGTTAGGTCTGCAACCCTTTGTTACTAGTTATTTCCCCTAGCTTGGGATGCAAATTCCACACAGTTTTTGCACCTCTGACTTAAAGAAATTCCAAGCTGCCTCCGCTTTTAAGTCCCTGAGCCAGACGTGGGCAAACTACGGCCCACGGGCCACATCCAGCCTGGGGAACCATCCTGCCCGGCCCCTGAGCTCCTGGCCAGGGAGGCTAGCCCCCAGCCCCTCCCCTGCTGTCCTCCCTCCACCGCAGCCACACGGGGAGCGCTCTGGCCTGCTGCTCCTGCCGGGTTGGACGGCTTGCGCCCGCCCACGTCCCAGGCTTTCCTGAGAGGCATGGTAAGGGGGCGGGGAGTGGGGGTGGAGGGTTGGATAAGGGGCAGGGGGGCAGTCAGGGGACAGGGAGCAGGGGGCGGTTGGATAGGGGGTGGGGTCCTGGGGGGCAGTTAGGGGCGGGGGGTTCCGGGGGGCAGTCAGAGGACAGGGAGCAGGGGGCGGTTGGATAGGGTGGAGGTTCGGGGGGAGTGCAGTCAGGGGACGGGGAATGGGGTGGTTGGATAAGCGTGGGAGTCCCAGGGGGGCCTGTCAGGGGGCAGGGANGGGGGGGGGGGGGGGGGGGGGGGGGGGGGGGGGGGGGGAGGGGGGGGGGGGCAGATAGGGGCGGAGGCCAGACTGTTTGGGGAGGCACAGCCTTCCCTACCCGGCCCTCCATACAGTTTCGCAACCCCGATATGGTCCTCGAGCCAAAAAGTTTGCCCACCCCTGCCCTGAGCTCTTCTGTCCAGTTGACTTCACTAACTAGCTCCCGTAGTTTCTCAAAGTGCGCCCGTTTGAAATCAAAAACCTTAAGCTATGTCTATACTACAGAGACTATACCAGCATAGGTATATCACCGGAGCTATGCCAGCATGGCTCCCTGGTGTAGACACAGCCTACACTGGCACAAGGGTTTTTTCTGTTGGTGGTAGGCAAAACCACCCTGAATGACGGGAACTATGTCAACCAAAGTGTTCTTCCATTGACACAGCTGTGTCTATACTGAGGGGTTGGGTTGGCATAGCTACGTTGGTCAGGGGTGTGGATTTTTCACACCGTGACAGGACATATCTATGTTAATCAACTTTTAAGTTTAGACCAGGCCTTTGCAGATTACACATGTATAAAGTGAGTGCAAAGTGTGTGCACAAGGGTATCCACCGGTGTGTGGAAGATCCTGGCTTTGCTTGGACACAAATGACTGCACAAGGTATGAAAGGCTGTGGAGAATCAGGCCCTCTGTACTTCTGAAGGACAAAATAATTGCAATTGTAACTTACTATTAAGTCTTGCAGCCTCATTTTCCAACTCAACATAACGTTTATATAACGGTCTCATCTTCTTGCCAACTTCAGCTCTCCAGCCTTGCCACGCCCACAGTCTCTCAGAGTAATCAGTGCTGCTAGTCATAATAGCATCTAGACCTGTCATCGTTTTAAAAAAAGAACCAGAGCCATAAATAAAAGATGAATTCTTTAAGTACTTGTCATTCTACATTAAAAAAACAATAGGAAAACAAGGAAGAATGAAAATAGCTGAATGCACATTTTGGGTAAAACCAGTGATGCTGTAGCTGAAAGTTTTGGTTTGTTGAGGGACATGTTTTATTTGTTTCCATTTCATCTTTTCTGCCCTGGCTTTTCTGCCCTGAGATATGCGGCCAGTTTGTGATTCAGTTAAAACAAGTGTGACTCTAGATTAATTTCACTGACGTTAGTGCAGTTTTCTGGACTTACACCAATGTAATAGAAATCAGAATCTGGCTTGAAGTCTGCCAATAGAACTTCTATCTCTTTTGATAGAATTTGACAAAACTCCACCAGTATGGCAGAACCCCCAAGTGATGTAAAGCTAGCATAGACTACTCTGCAACTTTAGAAGCCGCAGCCAAGTTCTGACCACACAAACCTACATCATTTGAAATGGGGCATGTAATTTTGAGCAAGCCAGATGGAGGACCATGAACTCTGCAGCTTATGCTATTTCACTAAATTATTTCCATGTGTGAAAAGTCACAGCAAAATTGTACTGGGAGATAAAAAACACACCACCACTACCACCAAATAAGCTTTATAAAACAAAAGCATTTGGAGAATGCAGATCTATTAAACCTAAAATTTGATCTTTCACAATTAAAAACCTCCTCTCTGCTTTGTTCCACTCTTCTTGAAACCTGTTAACGTAAAAGGCACAAGACAGACATTGTTTATACTGTACCTGGCTCCAGCGGCAAGCAGTTAAATGGATCATGAGGTTTACACACGGTCCCCGTGCTGTAGATGGTGCTCATTGTACTTAAAATAGTTTTCAGCTGCAATTCAAATACAAAAAAGCCCATTAAAAAAGAAAACACAATAAATACAAAATAACTATTCCATAACTGTTAGTCCTTAAAATCTCAGTACAGCAGCCTATCCCTAGCAAGGCAGTTTAACATGTGCTTAAGCACTGTACCTGAGTAAAAATGAATTTAAGCATGCGCTTAAATGCTTTGCTAAGTTGGAGCCTACTTGGACAAGACAGATAATGTAATATCTTTTGAGTGGATATTAAGTGATTCCACAAAACCCTTCAAATACATCATCATAAAGATTAACAATACATTTTATGTATATGGCATCCATGCCAAGGGTTTCTAGGTAAGTATACAGTACATGCGTTTTAATGGAGGGGAAAAGGTCCCTTTTCCAGATACAGACAGGTTGATTGTTGGTTGTGTTTTTTAATTATACATAAGGTAGATTGTGTTGATCTGTTTGCTGTGGATTTACACAGAAGTTAATTTTTATGTCTTGGTTCAGCTGAAGGCCAAATGCATCTCAAAATATTCAGCTCCATCTCAGCCTCACCGGTGGTGCTACAGAGCATTCTCTTTTCACTTATCTACTGTTAACTTCTTTCTTTCTCTCTCAACTATCCTCAACTTTTCCAGTGTCAAGTAAAGCATATTCTCTCATTGAGGACTATATACCTGCTGTCACATGTCCTAGCAAATGCCCCTTCACACTCACTCACGAGGATTGCTGTGAGAGGAATCCACAGCTTCTTCTGCTCTCGATCCCCTAGGGCGTATTAAGCTTCTGGAGCCTTAGCAGATTGCAGCACTGTTTCCTCCCTTGTCCTGTTTGTCACAATTCCTGGTCACCAACCCTGTTACCCCTTCTCAGAACCCCAGCTCCTCATCCCACCTGCCCTTGTCCTCCAGAATCAGCACNATCTTTCACAATTAAAAACCTCCTCTCTGCTTTGTTCCACTCTTCTTGAAACCTGTTAACGTAAAAGGCACAAGACAGACATTGTTTATACTGTACCTGGCTCCAGCGGCAAGCAGTTAAATGGATCATGAGGTTTACACACGGTCCCCGTGCTGTAGATGGTGCTCATTGTACTTAAAATAGTTTTCAGCTGCAATTCAAATACAAAAAAGCCCATTAAAAAAGAAAACACAATAAATACAAAATAACTATTCCATAACTGTTAGTCCTTAAAATCTCAGTACAGCAGCCTATCCCTAGCAAGGCAGTTTAACATGTGCTTAAGCACTGTACCTGAGTAAAAATGAATTTAAGCATGCGCTTAAATGCTTTGCTAAGTTGGAGCCTACTTGGACAAGACAGATAATGTAATATCTTTTGAGTGGATATTAAGTGATTCCACAAAACCCTTCAAATACATCATCATAAAGATTAACAATACATTTTATGTATATGGCATCCATGCCAAGGGTTTCTAGGTAAGTATACAGTACATGCGTTTTAATGGAGGGGAAAAGGTCCCTTTTCCAGATACAGACAGGTTGATTGTTGGTTGTGTTTTTTAATTATACATAAGGTAGATTGTGTTGATCTGTTTGCTGTGGATTTACACAGAAGTTAATTTTTATGTCTTGGTTCAGCTGAAGGCCAAATGCATCTCAAAATATTCAGCTCCATCTCAGCCTCACCGGTGGTGCTACAGAGCATTCTCTTTTCACTTATCTACTGTTAACTTCTTTCTTTCTCTCTCAACTATCCTCAACTTTTCCAGTGTCAAGTAAAGCATATTCTCTCATTGAGGACTATATACCTGCTGTCACATGTCCTAGCAAATGCCCCTTCACACTCACTCACGAGGATTGCTGTGAGAGGAATCCACAGCTTCTTCTGCTCTCGATCCCCTAGGGCGTATTAAGCTTCTGGAGCCTTAGCAGATTGCAGCACTGTTTCCTCCCTTGTCCTGTTTGTCACAATTCCTGGTCACCAACCCTGTTACCCCTTCTCAGAACCCCAGCTCCTCATCCCACCTGCCCTTGTCCTCCAGAATCAGCACTGACAGAGCCAGAAGAGTACCCAGAAGTCACCCACTACAGGACAGGCCCAACAAAGAAAATAACAGAATGCCACTAGCCATCACCTTCAGCCCCCAACTAAAACCTCTCCATCGCATGATCAAAGATCTACAACCTATCCTGAAAGATGATCCCTCACTCTCACAGATCTTGGGAGACAGACCAGTCCTCGCTTACAGACAGCCCCCCAACCTGAAGCAAATACCAGCAACCACACACCATACAACATAAACAATAACCCAGGAACCTATCCTTGCAACAAAGCATATCTATTCAAGTGACACCATCATAGGACCTAATC
The DNA here is from genome assembly GCA_003942145.1 of Platysternon megacephalum. NCBI lineage: Eukaryota > Metazoa > Chordata > Testudines > Platysternidae > Platysternon > Platysternon megacephalum. The sequence continues at coordinate 4,733,070 of QXTE01000043.1, forward strand.
ACATCAGCCATGCCATCAGGGGCTCATTCACCTGCACATTTACCAATGTGATATATGCCATCATGTGCCAGCAATGCCCCTCTGCCATATACATTGGCCAAACCGAACAGTATCTACGCAAAAGAATAAATGGACACAAATCTGACATCAGGAATCATAACATTCAAAAACCAGTGGGAGAACACTTCAATCTCTCTACCACTCAGTGACAGACCTGAAGGTGGCAATTTTGCAACAAAAAAACTTCAAAAACAGACTCCAAAGAGAGACTGCTGAACTTGAATTAATATGCAAATTAGATACAATTAACTTAGGTTTGAACAGAGACTGGGAATGGTTGGGTCATTACACTAATTTAATCTATTTCCCCATGTTAAGTTATCCCNTTACAGACAGCCCCCCAACCTGAAGCAAATACCAGCAACCACACACCATACAACATAAACAATAACCCAGGAACCTATCCTTGCAACAAAGCATATCTATTCAAGTGACACCATCATAGGACCTAATCACATCAGCCATGCCATCAGGGGCTCATTCACCTGCACATTTACCAATGTGATATATGCCATCATGTGCCAGCAATGCCCCTCTGCCATATACATTGGCCAAACCGAACAGTATCTACGCAAAAGAATAAATGGACACAAATCTGACATCAGGAATCATAACATTCAAAAACCAGTGGGAGAACACTTCAATCTCTCTACCACTCAGTGACAGACCTGAAGGTGGCAATTTTGCAACAAAAAAACTTCAAAAACAGACTCCAAAGAGAGACTGCTGAACTTGAATTAATATGCAAATTAGATACAATTAACTTAGGTTTGAACAGAGACTGGGAATGGTTGGGTCATTACACTAATTTAATCTATTTCCCCATGTTAAGTTATCCCCACACCTTCTATGGGTCATCTCGATTATCACTTCAAAGATTTTTTTCTCTCTCCTGCTGATGATAGCTCATCTCAATTGATTGGCCTCTTACAGTTGGTATGGCTACTTCCACCTTTTCATGTTCTCTGTATGTATCAATATCTTCTTTCTGTGTGTTCCAGTCTATGCATCCGATGAAGTGGGCTGTAGCCCACGAAAGCTTATGCTCAAATAAATTTGTTAGTCTCTAAGGTGCCACAGGTACTTCTGTTCTTTTTGCAGATACAGACTAACACGGCTGCTACTCTGAAACCTAAGATACCCCAGTTACTCAAGCCCACCCTCTCTCGGAACTCCACCCCAAAGTGTGAAGCTTCTGGTTACAGCAGGGGTCGGCAACCTTTCAGAAGTGATGTGCCGAGTGTTCATTTATTCACTCTAATTTAAGGTTTCGCGTGCCAGTAATACATTTTAACATTTTTAGACGGTCTCTTTCTCTGAGTCTATAATATATAACTAAACTATTGTTGTATGTAAAGTAAATAAGGTTTTTTAAATGTTTAAGAAGCTTCTTTTAAAATTAAATTAAAATGCAGAGCCCCCCGGACCGGTGGCCAGGACCCGGGCAGTGTGAGTGCCACTGAAAATCAGCTCGCGTGCCGCCTTCGGCACCCGTGCCATAGGTTGCCTACCCCTGGGTTACAGTTTAACTCTTTCAGGGGCACACAGCAATTGTGAAGCAGTCAACACACACACACAAACTTTGCACAGAGTCTAACACCTTAATGCTCTTTTATACTTAATCATGTAAAGCAGAGGAGAATACAGATCACACAAAACAGTTAAGCCTAAAGGCATACCCCTTCCTATAACACACTTCCCTTGGGAGTCCTTGGGGACCATCTGGTTCCAGGAAGGCAGGCAGGGTGACTTCTGTCTCCTGAAGGCTGTTACATGATTGGTAGTCTCTCTCTCTCCTGGAGCCCCTTACCTAGCTTCTGTGACCTTCCTCTTTCATGCCCCATGCTTCCTTTTCCTGTCTCTTGAACCTTCCTGGGATTTCTTATTTAAACTTTTCCCAGTCACCTGATTGCCTTTGTTCTCCTCCTGGTAACTTTCCACTGCTTCTACTTTATCACACACCCCCATCAGAGGAGTCAGCTAAACTGGTTTCCTAAGGCTGCCACTCATCCATTGTCCCAGATGATTGCATCTGAATAGAATCACTGAGCCTTAGGCCTGGTCTACACTACAAAGTTAGGTGAACATAAGTCACCCTGTGTTAACCTATTTGTTTATGTGTCTCAGATTTGTCTCCAGCCAAAGTAAGTGCCCCACTACGGCAACACAGTAAAACCACCTCACCGAATGGCATGAAATCATGGTTCACCTGCTGAGGTCAACACAGGGTGAGTGTAGACATGGTATGATCAGTGTCAACCTTAACAGTCCTCCACTTGCTGTTTCATAATGCCCAATTCCCTCTAACAGTGACGGCTCTGGACACAATTGTAAACTCCACTGCCTAAAGGTCACAGAGACTGGAGGACTTCCCCCCTTTGAAATCTCCAAGATATTTTTGAAATCTCTTTTCCTCATTGCCCCCCATAGTGAGCACGCCTAGCAGCTCTCCCTTGGTAAGCACTTTCTATTATTTCTGTCTGCTACAGGCCCTGTCAGCAATAGTGGATCCACATACATATAGGCACAAACGATATCGCAGTTTTTCATAATACAACTTCATAATATCAACCAGAATTCATAAGCTGTACAGACATAGCCCCAATTCACAACCTGCTCGCTTTGATATTTTGTACCAGAGCTATTCTGAGCTATCCAAGAGAAAAAAATATATATCTGAGCAATTTCTGTAAGCATGAAAAATGATTGTGTGTGGGGAGGGTGAGGGGGGTAGAGGCGGTGTCACAATCAGAAAATTTAAAAATACACAAATGGAGTTCTGTCAAACAGTACAGAAAGTCGCCTTTGAGCTGAGAACCAGCATGAACAATTTCAGCCCAGTGAGTCTTTCTTCTGGAAAGCTATAAGTGCCTAAAAATAGAGGATAAAGATGGAAATGCCTTATCACTCACAACCACAATGCAACCGCAACAGCAACACTACAATTATACAAAATATATGCCTGAACCATTTGGAATTGCTCACAGACAATCTGCCCTTCTCTGAACACAGGAATTGCCAGACTGGATCAGACCCAAGTTCCATCCTGTCTCTGACAGTGCCCAGCATTAGATGCCTCAGAGGAAGATGTAAGAACCCCGCAGTAGACAGATGTAGGATAATCTGCCTCCACATTAGGTCTCATCTTGATCTCCAATAGTTAGAGACTGGCTTAAGCCCTGAAGCCCAAGGTTCAATATCCCTTCTGATATGTGTATAGCCATTAGTCATAACTCTGGATAGTCTTGATATCCAGATAAATGCCCAGTCCCATTTTGAATCTTGCTAGATTTTTGGCCTCAACCACTTTCTGTGGTAATTACACATCTGAACAATTATTTCCTTGTCTTAGTTGTAAATTTGCCACCTTTGAATTTCATTGAATGCCTTTTTGTTTGTGTTTCTACTTATTCCCCAAGATCCTGACCCTACAAAGCACATAAGGGTGTATATAATTTTTCTTATGTGAGCAGTCCCATTGACTATGCTATACAGACACATGCGTGTTGCTTAATTGTATGTAACATATGCTGAAGGATCTGGGTATTCAATGAGTTCACGTAATGTTCTAAACGTGTAGATATTTAATTCACAATATAAACTAGCAATAAATTAAATGTGCACATATGTAATATTAGCTAATAAAAGATATATGATTCACAACAAGACAACACTGTTGGGATTTAATATGTTGCTAGGATAAACAAAGACTAGGAATAATATTGTAACCACTGCCAGAGACATTCTGAAATGTATTTCAACTCTTGGGACAGTCTACATACATTTAGCAACTTACTTCACTGTATTTTTCCCCAGATAGCACTGATGTTCCTTTGTCCTGAAGAGACTGAAGTTGGAGTTTGACAATAGGATCCGTAATTTTATCTATTGCATACTTGCTGGCATTGTTGGATGCTTCATCATAGAATGCAGACCATTTGGCTCCTGCTTCATTCTAAAACAGATTAATTAAAGTCTGAATTACTCGTTTGTAAGAAATCCAGCAAGATAATAAGTTTAGTGGAGAAAACATTCCTTGCACGAAGAACTAGTTCTCTTATTAGCTTTGGAAATATTTCTGCTATACAATGAAAACAACTAGCGAACATTTTGGATTCAATTTATTCACAGATGTAGAACTTTTCAAATTATTTGTATCTGGAAAAATAGTAATCAAGTAGCCAATAGCCTCCCCCCCAAAACAAACCAGTTTTTAATGGATTCAGAACCATCAAGCTGTGCACATAGCTGGTCTATGTAACCATACATACTTATTACTGCTCCCCTCATCCTCCTTTCCTCCTGTATTTGTTGCATGCAGGTGTTACATGCTGTCTTAACTTAGACCAGTGGTGGGCAAACTTTTTGGCCTGAGGGCCACATCTCAGTATGGAAATTGTATGGNGGGGATGAGGGCTCTGGCTGGGGGTGCAAACTCTGGGGTGGGGCTGGGGATGAGGGGTTTAGGGTGCAGGAGGGGGCTTCAGGCTGGCATCAAACAGTTTGGAGGGCGATCAGGGTTGGGGCAGGCGGTTGGGCCGCAGGGGGGGAGGGGGTGCAGGATTTGGGCAGCCCTTACTTGAAGTGGCTCCTGGAAACAGTGGCCCAGCCTGCCTCCGGCTCCCATGCGGAGGCGGGGCCACACTGCGCTGCCCCGTCCGCAGGCACCGCCCCTGCAGCTCCCATTGACCGTGGTTCCTGGAACCCCCTGGCTTCCCCTGCTTCCAGGAGCCATGCGGAGCTGCTGCACACGCGGAGTGGAGCAAGGCAAGCCCCCGACCCCGCTCCCCGGCTGGAGCACCAGAGCGGGGAAAGCATCACTCCCCACCCCACTCCCCGGTGGGAGCTCGAGGGCTGGATTAAAAGATCCGACGGGCCAGATGCGGCCCGCGGGCCATAGTTTGCCCACCCCTGAGTAAGCTCTTTGGGGTACGGGGCATGCCTACCTATGCATTTGAGCAGTCCATAGCTCAAGCATCATGATCCTGACTGATGGGTGCTGCCACAATAGAAGTAATAAATCATAACTGCCATGTCACCGCTAGTAATACATGTGATTACACAAATATTTAATCTTCCCAAAGTTATAATAATTAGTGCTTACTGATCGGACACGGAAAACCACACATTCCCAAATACAGTTTAGGATCCTAAACTGTACATGCAGAATATGAACCCACAACATGCAATTGCTTGCACCTACTCTGTGTGTCTATACTCTGCAAGACAAGCTGGCTCACAGATGCAGTGCAACCCTTAGCACTTAACATTATTTGGATTTCGGCAGTCACTAGCAGAGCCAGCTTTCATTTCCATCTTTTGTTATGGACAATGAGCACAATGAGACCCTGCATGCAGGTTTGGTTTGGAATCTTAGGACACTTCTAATCTCCCTTCTGTATGTTCCAGGCCATTTAAAGGACATTGTACCTATGGTTATCATAGCTCCTTGCTAATGACTCATCAGAAGATAAGAATTACCACCCAGCATGCATACATTCAGAACTATGTATGAATATGTTGGCAATGTCTTTTTTTTCCCTTTATTCTTTGGGAATGAGCAAAAATGGGCATCATTTTCTTTCTAACACCTCAGTCCTGGTGTTTGATACCCAACCAGAGTCAAATTTATTAGTATGCAAATGTATTTTTTACATTATTTGATCCCAGTGGGGATGACTAAGCAGGTTGGGGGTTAGGCGGAGGGGGGCATTTTTTGCCCAATGAGAAGAGCCAGCTGGGGGAAGTTGGGTTGCCAGCCGGTACCTCTCCATGAGACAGGCTGGTTGAGTGCATGGGCTGTCCCCACCCATTTGGAAAACTGGTTGAGGAGTGGGCAAAATGGTTGTGTGATTATGGAGGGGTGACCCCATTCTATGAAAAAAGTGGGTTTGGGGAAGCCACTGGGGCACCTTTCATTAACTCTGTCCCTTTAGCAGACAGGCGCCATACCAGTGTCACTGCCGGCATCACGATAGTGCGTGCACAAGGGACAACCAGAGGCACCGTCCCTGAGCACCATCATACTTGTGTTCATTACTGGTATCACACTGAGCCACCTTATTACCCTATTGCTTAAAGCTGCTAAATGGAGCTTCAATTTTATGTGTTTCAGAATGTCACAGAACTATGATTAGCCAGGAGGATTTCATCCTGCAATCAGAGACTATATTTTGATTAAGAAATGTTACACTTAAGACATGTTTTCATTAACTAGTAAGACTCCACTGGCTGTGGTGATTCTGGGTTATACCTTTATTCAAAATTAGGTCTGTTGAGATTACACTGCATCATCACATGCCGAAACGTTTATTTAGAAACTAGTTTGCTTTAAAATATAGCTACAAAAGTCACCACAAAATTTTCCATTGATTTTCAAGATTCCAAAGATAGTAGATGCTTTCTAATATGGCTGCAGCACTGAATCCTCAGTGACCAATCAGATTACGGTTGAATGCTGTCACAGCATATGATATCTGTCTTGAGGGGCAGGTGATTGTACTGGATACCTAGAGGCTGAGAAGAGGCTGGATAGTTAGAGACTGGGAGACAGTGAATCTTATTGTGAGATAGGGAAAGCACAACTGTCACTGTCCTTCCTGTGGCTATATACTAGCGTCTGTTAGTCAGAACATCAGGCCTTGGGAATCTGGAAATCTATGTCTTCATTAAATTTTCCTCACAGTACAATTCTACCTATTTCCCTGGTGATTGCTAAGGATGCTAATCTATGAGAATAGCGACAGTGTTTTGAGGCAGACAATCATCCACCGTGAAATAGATTTAGGTCCCCAACTCATTTCACATAACCCACCAAATGACCATCAGAAATGTTTCAGTAACTCCTGAACTAAAATCCAAAATTGAACCCATCCCTAGCTCCTTATCCATTAGCAATTCATATCTATCTATCTACCACAATACAATCAAATATCATGTAGCTATAATATAATTTCTAATATAATAGCAAACATTCCTAGACAGTGTTGAGTACCCACCATCTTTCTGGCATTCTCATCTGTGATGTTGGTGTTATAGTCCCAGGAGGCAAGTGAACTTGCGTAAGATACATCCTCTGCTCGCACATTGAATTGAGACAAAAAGTTGCTGGCCTCTTGTGTTGTATCCTGTGATGTAGCCACAGCAGTGAGACTGCAAAGAAGCCAAAGATGGACCAACATACTTCCTTCTGAGCCAGGATCCACTAATTGAGGTAGGTTCCCTCAAATAAGCTTCCTAATCAGCTGCTGTCTCATCAGCCTTTGCACATAGGTGTGTGCTAGGGGAAAAAGGGAGAATCCAATTTGCTGGATCTTTTATCGTTTTTATCCAGTGAAGGACAGAAATGAAAATAGCTTTAAAAAGGCAAATAAACAAAAGTTAATGGTTAACTTTGGAGAAACATAATTACTAGTAGCATTTTATGGTCTTATAAAAGGCTTTTACTTTTAGTTAATATTTCCCCAGTATGCTGTCAATGATACAGCTGGTTATTATCTATAATCTCAGTGTCAGAGGAAGTCCAAGATCTGCAAATCCTTTAACAGATTGATGATAATCTACAAAAATAGTTAGCAAATTCAGTGAGACACTACCTGACCTTATCTCTTGGGAAGAAACAAATTCAGTGTAGGACTGGTGTAATGTTGCTGCTTGGCCTCTTTGGGCAGAGGTGGGCGAACTATGGCCCGTGGGCCACATCCGGCCCGCGGGACCGTCCTGCCCGGCCTCTGAGCTCCCGGCCCCTCCCCTGGTGTCCCCCCTCCCCTGCAGCCACGCCGCCGCGCGGGCAGCGCTTTGGGCGGCGGGGTTGTGCGCTCCTGCTGAGCAGTGCGGCAGCGTGTCTGGCTCTGGCCGGGCGGCGCGGCTGCCAGACATGCTGCTCTGAGCGGCATGGTAAGGGGGCCGGGGGGTTGGATAAGGGGTGGGGGGTCCCAGGGGGCAGTCAGGGAACAGGGAGCAGGGGGCAGTTGGATGGGGCGGAGGTTCTGGAGTGGGGACGGGGGGGTTGGATAAGCGTGGGAGTCCGGGGGGCCTGTCAGGGGGCAGGGTTGTGGATAGGGGTCAGGGGATGGGGAACAGGGAGGTTGGATAGGCATGGGGTCCAGGGGGGCCTGTCAAGGGGTGGGGGTGTGGACAGGGGTCAGAGCAGTCAGGGGACTGGGAGCAGGGGGGAGTTGGATGTGGGGGGTGTCTCAGGGGTGGGGGTGGGGGCGGTTAGGGGACAAGGAGCAGGGGGGGTTGGATGGGTCAGGGGTTCTGAGAGGGGCAGTCAGGGGGTGGATGGGGGTGGGGGCCAGGCTGTTTGGTGAGGCACAGCCTTCCCTACCTGGCCCTTCATACAGTTTTGCAACCCCAATGTGGTCCTTGGGCCAAAAAGTTTGCCCACCCCTGTCTTAGGGTATGTCTACACAGCAAAGAAACCCCCACAGCTGGCCCATGTCAGCCGATGCAGGTTGACGGGGCTCAGGCTGTGGGACTGTTTCATTGCTGTGTAGACTTCCGGGCTTAGGCTGAAGATGGGGTTCAAGGACCCTGATGGGTGGGAAGGTCCCAGAGCTCAGGCTACAGCCCAAGCCTAGACATCTACACAGCAGTGAAACAGCCCCGTAGCCCGAGCCCCGTGAGCCTGAGTCGGCTGGCACGGGCCAGCCATGGGTTTTTCTTTGCTGTGTAGACATACCTGTAGGCCCAGATCCTCAATGGTATTTAGGTGCCTAGCTCTTGCTGAAATTAATGGGAGTTAAGCACCTAACTTGCTCATGTGCTTTTGAAAATCCCATTAAGTACCTATCTGCATTTTTAGGCATCTAAATACCTTTGACAATCTGGCCCTTAGGAGCCAGAAAGTCAATGGGACTTAGGCTGCTAAGTGCCTGAGTCACTTTTGAAAATGATACTTAGGCTCCTAAGTCTCGTGGACATTGCAATGCCTTCTTGTCTATTTGGGAAGGGGCTCAGCACAGTGTGGGCACTACCAGAAACAAAGAAGAAAAAGAATAAGATTTCATTGTTGTTATTTTATTATTTATTATTTGTATTAGGGCAGTGCCTAGAGAAAGGCCATTTGTGATGGAATTAGGAAGGATAAACCTGGGACGTTCTAAGTGATAATATCTTAGGGTTTCCAAGGTAACTTACCAAGAGGTAGCTCAAGTCTCTTTTAGCTGAGGATCAATGTAATGTGCCACATGCAGAACATTACATATACATTTTGCACCTTGCTCCTTATCTATCAGGTAGAGTTGTTCTGAATTATATCACAAAATGACTTCATTATGAAATCCGTCAAACTTTCTGACTTATTTATAGGATACTAAAAAGTGCACCATTATTTGCAATGTAGACAGGAATTCCACTTTGCACATTCTACAGTATTTTCACAGAGGGTTAACCTTTGTTGTGATATGAATTAGTAGAGGTTTAAACTTGAGCTTTGCCTACATTAGAGAAATTTGGCTTGACAACCACCACATTGTGACCACCCAAGATGCATGTCCCAGACCCCAGCATCAGCTTCTTCTGCGGCATTGTTATTTACCAGCAATTCTCAGGAGAAGGATTCCTATGGCTGTGCTGCCAGCTGTCCAGAGGCAGTTGTGGGGGAACTGGTGACCATCTGGGACAACAAGGAGATCCAGTCATAGCTGAAATCTGTAATTCAGAACATCCTGTGACAGCGTCCCCCATAAAGGGGCTCACAAATGTATGTATGATATGACTGGAATAGGGTTTTGCTACAAAGGCCATGTAACATATCTCTGTAAAGGTTATGATCTACTGGTTATGTTCACCCTAGTTGTATGCAGGCACCATTTGTGTGTTCAAAGTTATGAACATTGGCTGTATGATTGCTTGCTTTCTAAGTGGCCTCAGTTAGAACATTTGATCACTTCTTGGGAAAGGAATGTGCAAATTAGGTGTTCAGTCTGGGGGCACCTAACAGACAAAAGAGCTTGGAAGACTCCAATCCACATTAGAAGTCTACCTGAGGACGTTCAAGGCAGCATGTGGGTAATGGCTGCTACCTGCAGTCCTGAGTCATGCATGGGCATGTGACCTGCCCATGTGATTCCGAATCTCCATTTTGTGACTGGATTCTACAGAGGGTGAGGAGGGGGTCTCCACCCACAAGAGACAGTCTATTTAAACCCGTGGGAGACCCCTCCATTTTGTCTTCAGCTGGCTAAAGAAGGAGCCTCTCCACCCCCCCAAGGTACTTGAAGGAAATTGGAACCAAAGACAGTAACTACAGGGGGTGTGAGTGATTGCTGGACCCAGGCTAAAAGAAGATTAGCCTGTAAAAGGGAACATTTTGGAACTGGTGAGGATCTTATCTATATTTAGTGTAATTAGACATAGATTTGCGTATTTTATTTTATTTTGCTGGGTAACTTACTTTGTTCTGTCTGTTACTACTTGAAATCACTTAAATCCTACTATCTGTATTTAATAAAATCACTTTCTACTTATTAATTAACTCAGAGTATGTATTAATACCTGGGGGAGCAAACAGCTGTGCATATCTCTCTATCAGTGTTATAGAGGGCGAACAATTTATGAGTTTACCCTGTATAAAGCTTATACAGGGTAAAACGGATTTATTTGGGTTTAGACCCCATTGGGAATTGGGCATCTGAGTGCTAAGGGCAAGCAGACTTCTGTGAGCTGTTCTCAGGTAAACCTGCAGCTTTGGGACAGGTGGTTCAGACTCTGGGTCTGTGTCTGGAGCAGATGGGTGTGTCTGGCTTCAGCAAGACAGAGTGCTGGAACCACCGGTAGCTGGCAGGGAGAACAGGAACAGAGGTAGCCATTGCACATCAGCTGGCAGCTCCCAAGTGGGTTTCTGTGATCCAACCCGTCACACATCCAATCTGTCACCTGGTTCCAAATCCCTTGCTGACCAAGGCATCACTCAGCCGAGCGAGTAATGCAGGAAAATGTTAAGGGCAGGGGTCAGGAAGGGATTCCACCCCTCAGTGTATTCTGGGAAGTTTTTTTCTCTCTTCCTCTGAAACATGAGGGATGGCCATGACTGGAGATGGGACAGGATGGTCCAGGGCTCTGAGGTGGCACCGAGCATTCTCTCTCTCTCAGGTGCTTGGCTGCCTGGTTCTTGCCGACATGCTCAGGGTCTAACTGATCACCGTAGGTGGGGTCAGGAAGGAATTTTCCCTCAGGTCAGATTGTGGGGTTTATTGCCTTCCTCTGCAGCATGTGGGTGCGGCTGACTTGCCAGCATTATCTGGGTGTATCTCATGTAACCATTTCCCTGCCTGTGGCACATAATAGTCTAGTCTACTGTGGGCTGTAATACTTCAGTCTAATTTCCATTGTTGGGTTTGGTGTATGGATGTTGGGTGGGGTTGATGGCCTGGGATACGCAGGAGGTCAGACTAGATGATCCGGTGGTCCCTTCTGGCCTTGAACTCTATGACTCTATAATATGGCCTGAGACGATAACAGCATGTCCAGGGCAGGGAGGAAATATGGTGAATTGGACAGATTTCTTGGTGATTGCTCTTTGACTGAGTTTGGGATGCTGTTCAAGAATAAAAACACAGCTTGGCCTGCTCCAGTGAAGAACAGCAAGGGGAGAGGGAGAATACTAACTTGGAGGCCCCAACAGAGATAAGGACATGGAGTGTATGATACCTGAGACCATGCTGAGATCCCACAGCCTCTTCAGAGAGTCCCAAGCTCTGGAGATGGCAAAGGAGACAGCATCCAAGCAATTTGAGAGGAAGAGGAGAAGCAATTGGGTAAGAAGAGGTTCTCTACACAATGTGAATTATTATATGGAGAAATCAGAGCTGATTTTGCTGGTCCTGGGTAAGGGGAGAACATAGTGAACATGTCATAATTGTTGTGCAATGCGCAGATGAAGCCTCATATAACAGCAGATGTCTCTTGCTCCTCCAGGTCTGCCAGTTCCCCCCTCACCTTCCCTGACTGGGTTGCTACAGCATCAGTGGCAGCTCCTGGCTCCTCCCTTGCAACCCCTATTTAGTTCTCTCAGTGTCTGACTTGTCTCACAGCCCCTTCAGTAGGTGCTTGCTGTAATCAGCTGGGTGGCTGCTGTTGCCATTCTTAGTGAAGTGTCCGGCTTGGTGCTTACAGCACTGGCTGAGCTGTACCATATAACTTGACTCATGCTGGCCATCAGGCAGAGAATTTTACTTTGTATGTATCAAACTGCACCTAAATATAAATAAAATATGAGATTCTGATTTCAGTCAGCTACCTATTGGGCATGATGGCCCAGGTATTTACGTACATTGTAGCTGTCAAGCCATACTCCAAACCAGGGCATCAGTCCAGCTATCTGCTCTGATATCTCTGCAATCACTCTTCATTCTGTCTTTCTGCTTATTGCATGAAACACGGGCATACGCATTATTAGCTACTGAACTGCTCTACTGCTACCACAGGCTAGGGTAGGGAACATGGAATAATGAGGGAGAGGTTTCTAACGGGCATGTGTCCACACATCATAGTTTGCAATATCATTTAGATACAATATCACAGAGAATGTTAATTCAAAGTTCAAAATTCCTTTTGGTCCATAGCTGATAAGAGCTACATACTGCACTATGTGGCAATCAGAAACCAAACGGACAGACAGTGCTAATACAAATTCATAAAATAATAGCAAGAGGTAAACATTTTTCATCTTCCCTTTCCAAAGGATTTTTTTTCTTTTTAATTATTATTAAATCAGAGTAAAGAAAATGAGACGGTAAACCTTCAGTGTCAGCCCCAAGGAGTCATGCACCAGGTAACAAAACCCACCTAACATGGCACATAAAACAGGTAAGAGGAAAAGACAATTGTGAGGGAGAGGAGAGAGAGAGCAGAAAAACTGAACTTTCCTCTCATGCATTCTTGAGACAAATCCAGTTCCCACTGAAGTCAACAGGAAGTTTGCCATTGACTTTAATGGAAGGTTTTGCCTTCATTGAAAAGGGGGAATTTTCACTTGCTATAGAACCTTAGTCTAAAATGCATATATATTTATATGACTACAGAACATTCAGTTCTGAAACCAAAAATATTATCATCATTTTTATATGTGCATCCACAAGGTGTGAAGGCATTTAATGTACATATACAAGTGAACATATCTGCACCATGTATAGGCACGTGTGACACATATAATCACTCAGTCACTGTACCTGTCCCATGTTATTTGAAAGCTACCAAGTTCAATCATTTAAAATAAACAGGTATATGTAACTGCTTAATCATTAATTAACTAATGATGTTCATTAGTAATTAGTTATTAGTTCATTAGCATAACTCTTAGTTTTGAACGTTGGAACATAATTAAACTGCACAAATCCCTTTTTACCTGTCTCTTTTAAAGAAAACAAAAATACTAGAAACAAATTAGAGCAGTTCATAGAAAGCTGAGCAAAGACTGTTCCCAGCTAATGTGCCCTAAGTAAACTTGGCACATTTAAAACAGTTTACTTCATAAGCAACAGGTTTATTGCAGTGAAGAACTGACCAAAAAATACTAGCTTTTTTGTTTTTATTCTTCATAGTGCTCCTGTCCCAAGCTTCTAAGTGTATATTCTTTCTGATACTATGGGTGGGAGTTTTTACCACTCAAGATATGAACATGACACTAAGGTGGCTGGCAAATAGTTTTCCCATCCGAAGAAAAATGTCAAGATTTCAAAATATTATCCCATTCTGAATTGGGACAAAAAGTCAAATATCTGAAACATTGTTGTGAATCAACAAACTGAAAAATGTTTTGGCACAGGCCAGTTGAAACATTTTGTTTGATTTTGACCTTTTTATACAACATTGTTTACTATAATTAATTTACATTTCTAAATGAAAATTAGTTCTGAACTAAAAAAATCCAGAATTTTTCATTTTGAAAATGTCACAATGTCTGATTTCAATAATTTCAAAACTTTTTTTTCCAAATTTTTTTTCAAAACAAGACATTTGTTGAAACTGATCCATTCCCACGAACAGTTTCCTAGAGCCCCAAATGCAGATCTCTCCCTCTTCCTTTGCAGATAACAATATGGGAGAGAGAAGACATAAATTGCAAGATTGTTTTCCCTCAAATTATAGTGCAAACGATGATGCTTAATAAGGAATATCCAGGAAAGTGCTTCATCATGAAGTCCAACATGTAACAAGGAAGTTTCTTTCCCCTACTGATGTGATGGGCAGCTCCAACAAAAATTGCTCTATCTCTTTTGCAACTTCAGTACTGCTAGTGACATTGTTGAAGACCAGCAGGACTCTAGTTCCTTGTTATGTATGGTCCTAATCCCCAACCCTGGTGCATCCATGGAAAGCAGAGTACTGGAGCTGTGCCTCCCGGCCAGGTTCTGAAACCCTGAGGTCTGTACATATTCCAAGGAACAAAAATTTGTCCTCATAGATGGCTCTTTAAGGCTTATGCAACTCCCCAACCGGTTCCCTTGTCTAGGGATATAGGCACAAACTCTGTCCAGCCCGTAAGCACTAAAATGCACAGTGTCTTCCTGACTCAACACAGAGGGCAAATTCTTTCCCAGAGGAGAGACAGCCAGACAGAGGGATTGAAAGGAGCCATTCAACCAGAGCTGTCATCTGGGAGCAGAGTCCAGTGCCCACTGGGCCAGACCTCCAAAGTGATCAAGAGGAGGTGGACATAACATTAAAGAGATTCCTCAGCACCTCCACTATGATTATGATGTTCTGATGGTGGGGAGCCCATTCTTGAACATATCTTTACCCCACAGTAGATGTGCAGAGATGAAAGACTAGAGTTATAACCCTTTTAACCGCCACTGGGGAAGTGAGAAGGACCAGGATCCATGGAGGTCTGATTGTGGGGGATAAGAAGCTCATTTGCACAAACACTTTTCCCTCTGAGTCACTTTGTACCTTGTTCCAGCAGAGCAAGTGCAAACCCCTTCATTCACCCATACGTATCAGGCCTCAGGATAGGTCAGACCAGTGGAGAGGCACCATAAATTGTGGGAAGGGATTATACAAACTCCCACCCAATTCAATGGCAAAATTACCTGACTACGCATTTCCAACATTTGGTCCCTAAGTTTACACTTTTCCCTATAAATTGTTACATTTGCGTTTCATTTAAAAGTAAAGAATGTGTCTGGTGCTGCACTCATAGTTCTGTACCGATTTAATCAGTAAACATGAATAGTGTCAAAATGAGCTTGTTCTCTAATTCAGGGGCAGATATAGTAATGAGTGACAGAGTAAACCATAAGCTCAGTTTGTTTATGCAAATTTATGCATAATTTGCACTAGTTCTAACCCACAGGCATCAAAACTCTCCGTTAGCTGAAATTGTGACCAGCTCTGGTAATGGAGTTACTGATAAACCTTGATCAACCTTTCCTTTATACAGAATATCTCTGAATTTTATAATTGCTTCATTTAACTGTTTTATTTCATTTATCTGGAATTTAGGTAATGATCTGTAGCCTCAGTTCAAGCTCTCAGAAAGGCAAAATTCTCCTCCCAGTCACATCAGTGTTATTCCATTCATACCTCATGGCACTGCACTGATGTAGCTGAGAGCAGAACTGTCTCACTGTCTTTAAGGAAGTGATTTAAGGCATATTGCCTTTCATTGAGTTACCTTTATAAAGCTCACCACTCTATGACAGGTTGCTTGGAGGAACAACAATAGCTGCAAACAAGCAAAGGTTATATAAGACAGTTGGGCTAGCTCCTCAGCTGATGTAAATCAGCATTGTGCCACTAATGGTGTTTAAAGGGCAGAACTCACCAAGTCAAACTCTTTGTTTTCTAGAGTTTGCAGTATGAGAACAGTAGAACACAGACTAGTTTCTTCCACAGCAAATATGTTTTTGTATAACCCAGTTTCTGATTACTGTTTCAGCCAGGAATCTTTAAACCAAGAATAACTTTCAATGGTTGTTACGAATGATACAAGCCCATTTGCTTTATATCCCACAGGCGATTCACTCACAGCTCCTACGGGCAACAAAATGTACTCTCTGTCTTCACCTTACATAACTGCTAAGGAGAATCATGCCAAGCCACTGTTAATTAATCTCACTGCTGAAGATCCAATTCAGGAGGAGGTTAGTGATTAACCATTTACCACCAATAACAGGCTACCTCACATACAATATTCAGAAGAGAACCACTTTCAAAGTGCTGGCCAGTGCTGAAGGCTCAGACAAATCCCCATTGAAGTCGTGTGTGGTGTAGAAAGCCTTGCCAAGGCTTCTTTGCACTTTAAGTGAATTTCACCCACACTGTAGAACTTCCTCTTTTCATCTGCACTTCCCATTTGCTGTTGTGCTATTAAGCCATTCCCCCAAAGGGACACACTGCAGAAATCTTTCCGCAATTTCTGAAGAGATGTCACAGTTCCAGCCATTCAGCGCAGATCACATTGCAGTTCACTCCTAGCAATACAGAGTATGGCACCTATGAAGGTAGCCAGCCACCTATGAAGGTAGCCAGCCACCTACATAGGCAACAAAATAATACTGGGCTTAATCCTGAGTTCCTTAAATAAGTCAGTGCCTGAGTTAAGGACCTCAGGATGGGGACCAGTAATAATATTCTGTACCTCTACCGCATCTTCCATCCAAAGATCTCAAAGTGATGTTCTAACACTGATGGACTAAACCTTGCAATATCCTTGCGACGCAGGGGAGTATAATTATCCCCATGTTACAAATGGAAAAATCTGAGACACAGGGAGATTATTACTCATTTCCATTTTTTTATTTTATTAATCCATTGCCCAAATTTGTGCTAGGAATCTCACAGCACATAGAGAAAACTCAATCCCTGCCCTGAAGAGCTTACAGTCTAAATTGATGGGACATACAACAGATGTGGGAAGCGGGCAGAGATGCAAGCAAAACTGAGACCATCCTAGGCGTATGTCTTGTTAGCTCTATGATTTTATTTTTATTAATTGCCTCCTTCCTCCCTTCCCTCTTCTCATGTGTCTCAATGCCCCATTTTCCTTGTTACACATGTTGTTCCCACTGTTCTATACCCTGGTCCCTTCTCACCCCATACCTGAGATTCAGGGATGAGTGGGAGAAACCACAAAGGAAAACACAGTCAGTGAAGGTGGGGTTGGTCTCCTGGGGGCAGGAATCCGCATAGCCAGTCCGGACTCTATTAGAGTCTTTGCCAGCTCTTTTCACTTTACACATGCTCCTGTTGTAGGTAAAGAGTTTGAAAATATGCTGTGAAACACTAATGCTTAAATAATGGTTTAAATGTTCTCTTGAAATGAGAAATGATAATTGTAGTGACACTGGCCAAATTCTATCCTCAAGTGTATTATTGTATTTTCCAAAGGAGTTGCGAGGACGGGACAGGATGTAGAAGAAAGTAAGCAGATGTTTATGCAGTCATGTAGATACAATTCCTCACCTCAACATACTCATATCGTCTTTTAACAATATATATAATTCTTCTCTGCTTAGGGCCCAATTCTATTCCATTGAAGTCAATGGGAGCAGGATAGTGTCCTTAATATTAATTTCTACCATGGATTACGTGTGAATGGCTCTTATTAAAGCTGTACAAGGGCAGAATTTAGGGCTTGATCCTCTGAGGTGCCCTCAGCTCCCATTCATGTCAATGGGAGATTCACAGATATGAATAGGCCATCAGCAAGGACCATTATGACCATCCAGTCAGATCTCCTGCATAACACAGGCTATGGAATTTCACAGCGATGTCTGTACCAAGCCCAATAACTGGTGGTCAAAGTAGAGCATATCTTTTAGACAGAAATCCAGTCATGATTTAAAGAGTCCAAGTGAAGCAGAATTTACCACATCCCTTGGAAATTGCTCTATTTTCACTGTTAAAATTTGGGGGGAAGCTTTCCAAAGGCTCAAAGAGCAGTTAAGTGCCTAGTTCCCATGGATTTTCAATGACAGTTGGGCATCTAACTTTCTTTTGTGCCTTAGAAAATATCCTCAAGACATCTCATTTTCCAGCTCAAACTTTGCTGACTTTCATTTCTAGCCTTTGGGTCCTGTGCCCTTGATTACTAGGTTAAAGGGGCTTCTAGTACTAGATCTCTTCTCCCTGTTTAATACTTACAGGCTGTAATGAAGTCACCGTTGAACCTTCTCTTCCATAAGCTATAAAGGCTGTCAGCACCTTGCTGGATCAGACCCTTGGCCTTTCGCTTTTTCACAGTAAATAAAAATACCACATATGAATTCCTATTCAAACCAAAGACACACTGCATTTCTGCATGCAGAGTCTGTTTGCAAAGACATATTCATATCCAACTCAAGACTAGCGCCAGTGAAAAGTGACAGTGACAAATGCTCTCTTATGGAACACACATGAATAATTTGGTTCACATTTATTACAGGGAAAGAAAAGAGAGGGTTACTCACCCTGTGCAGTAACTGAAGTTCTTCGAGATGTGTCCCCCCATGGATGCTCCATTGTAGGTGCAGCAGCACCCCTTGTGCCTGGGATCAGAGATCATCACCATCAGTGCCCGTCGGACCCACATATGCGCACCTCCCGCCTTTCGCGCTGTGAGGGGGATATATATATAGTGCTGTGAGGTCCAACCGCCCCAAGTTCCTTCTCTGGCACAGAGCTTATGTTTTTGGCTCCGAAGCAGAGGGGAGGAGGTCGGGTAATGGAGAACCCATCGGGGGACACATCTCGAAGAACCTCAGTTACTGCACAGGGTGAGTAATTCTCTTCTTCTCTGAGTGATGTCCCTGTGGGTGCTCTACTGCAGGTGACTATAAAGCAGTGCCCCTAGTTGGAAGGCTGGGGCTTCGGAGTGACATGTATTGCTAAGGAGAGGACAGCCTGCCCTAGGAGAGTGTCTGTTGAGGCCTCGTGTGTAATAGCATAGTGCTGGGTGAAAGTGTCTGTCGGTGCCCATGTGACAGCCTTACCAATATCATCAATGGGGACATTATTAAGAAAGACAATCGAGGTAGATAACGAATATTTGGAATGTGTTCTGATTGCGGTAGGAGGTTGTCTATCGTTGACTTCATAAGATAAACCTATACACTGTGAGATCCACTTAGAGAAGTGTTGTTTAGATATGGCAGTGCCTCTGGATCTTTTGGTGGTGGAGAGGAATAATTGTGGAGATTTCTGGAAGGGTTTAGTCCTGTCCAAGTAGAAGGCTAATGTGCGCCTTATGTCTAGGGCAGGGATCGGGAACCTTTGGCACGTGGCCCATCAGGGAAATCTGCTGGTGGGCTCTGATGGTTTGTTTACCTGCAGTATCTGCAGGTTTGGCTGATCGCAGCTCCCACTGGCCACGGTTCACTGTTCCAGGCCAATGGGGGCTGCGGGAAGTGACACGGGCCGAGGGATGTGCTGGCCACCGCTTCCCGCAGCCCCCATTGGCCTGGAACAGCAAACCATGGCCAGTGGGAGCTGCGATCGGCCGAACCTGCGGATGCTGCAAGTAAACAAACCTTCCCAGCCCACCAGCGGATTTCCCTGATGGGCTGCGTTACAAAGGTTGCCGATCCCTGGTTTAGGGTGTGAAGAGTTGTCTCCTGTTTATTACTCTGAGGCTTCGGGAAGAAGCAATGGAGGTGTAACGGTTGATTGAGATGAAAAGATGTTGGGACCTCAGCTAAGAATCTTGGGTGTGGGCGTAGTGTAACTTTATCTTTATAAAACACTGTGTATGGTGGATATGCCATGAGGGCCACGATTTTGTCCACCTGTCTAGCAGAGGTGATGGCCGTTTTCATTTATAGGTATATGTAAGAACAAGTTGCCATTGGTTCAAATGAGGGCTTAGTCAGAGAATGTAGGACTAGCCTGGGATCCCAGGCCGGGGTCGGGTCTCGGATATGGGGATAGAGATATTTAATACCCCTCAAGAAGCACTTCATGAGCGGGTGTGCGAAGGAGTGGCCGTCAAAAGGGGAGTGAAAGGTAGTGATTGCTGCCAGTTGTACCCTAATAGAGCTATTGGCCAATCCTGACTGTTTAAGGTGTAGAATGTAGTCAAGAATAAGTGGCAACAGCGCGTGTGCTGCGTCAACCTAATGTGAGGCACACCAGCAGTGAAATCTAGTCCATTTGTGAATGTAAGTGTGTCTGATTGTGTCACGCCTACTATTCAAATGTATCTGTTTGACAGTGTCTGAGCAGATTATTTCCGAACACTGGAACCACAGAGGAGCCAGGCTTTGAGTGGAGCATCTATGGATTGGGATGGAAAATGTGTCCTGTGAGAGGATCCACGGTGTTAGGTGGAGAGAGATTGGTCGGCATGCCATCATGCATAGAAGGTAAGTATACCAGACCTGTAGTGGCCATGTTGGAGCTATTAGTATGACATGAGCTCGGTCCTCCTCTATTTTGTGAAGTACTCAGAATAGGAAGGGAAAGGGAGGGAAGGCATTAAGGAGTGGTGTGTCCCAGGTTATGAGGAATACATCTCCCAGCAATCCATGCCCCAGTCCCGTTCTGGATCAGAATTGAGGGCAACGGGCGTTGTGTTGAGTGGCAAAGAGGTCTATGGTGGGAAGGCCCCATCAGTTGAATATGGGTTGAAGTGCTCGCATATCCAGCTCCCACTCATGATCGTGTGAGAATGTCCTGTCCAATGCATCCATGGTGGTGTTCTGGTGTCCCAGGAGGTATGTGGCTGAAATGGAGATGTTGTTCTGGATATACCAGTTCCACAGTTTGATCGTCTCTGAGCATAAAGAGTGGGACCTTGCTCCACCCTGCCTATTGATGTAATACATGCAGGTGAGATTGTCCGTCATCACTCTTATGTTATGAAGTTTGAGAAGAGGTAGGAAATATCGGCAGGCACTGCAGACCACTCGTAGCTCTAGGACATTGATGTGTAAGGTGGATTCAGTGGACGACCATCTACCCTGCACTGAGTGTTTGTGTAGATGCGCCCTCCCCCCCCTCAACTGATTAGGGAGGCATTGTTGGCTAGGATCATAGTTGGTGATGGTTGTAGGAAAGGAACTCCAACACAGACGTTGCTGGGCTGTGTTCACCACAGCAGCTAGTCTTTGACTCGCCTCAGCAAGTTAAAAGTTTGCGAATGCTGTGCTTGTGGGGGAGGTATACAGTACGGAGGCATGCTTGAAGACATAGCATGTGCAGTCTTGCGTGCTTGACCTCAAACGTGGCTGCTGCCATGTGGCCTAGAAGCCGGAGGCATATTTGTGCAGAGATCTGGGGGCAGATACGTGCAGCAGGTACCAGATCCATTATAGCTGAGAATCTGAGAGATGGTAGGAAGGCTCTGGCTTGTATGACATATAACTGCACATCAATGAATTCCAGCTGTTGTACTGGCATTAGGGTGGACTTTTCTAGGTTCACGAGGAGACCTAGCTTCATGAACAGGTCCGTTGTTATGTGGGTGGCTCGGAGAGCGTAGATTTCGGATGGGGCCTCGAGGAGACAGTCATCCAAGTATGGAAAAATGATAATTCCTCTTTTCCTTAGTAGGTTGCGACTACCGCGAGGACCTTGGAGAACACCCGAGGTGCTGTGGATAGTCCGAAGGGCAGTACTTTGTACTGACAGTGGTCAATGCTCACGACAAACCAGAGGAATCGTCGGTGGGCAGGATGTATAGAAATATGAAAGTATGCGTCTTGGAGGTTGAGGGCAGAGAACCAGTCCCGTTGTTTCATGCTGGGATAATAGTGGAGAGGGTAACCATCTTGAAACATTGCAGCTTGACGAATCTGTTTAGATTGCGAAGGTCTAGGATATGACGCCAGCCACAGGGCT
This sequence comes from Platysternon megacephalum, assembly GCA_003942145.1. Taxonomy (NCBI): domain Eukaryota; kingdom Metazoa; phylum Chordata; order Testudines; family Platysternidae; genus Platysternon; species Platysternon megacephalum. The sequence continues at coordinate 4,754,895 of QXTE01000043.1, forward strand.
TCTTCTGAATCAGAAAAGAGTGGGAGTAGAAACCCTTTCTCGTGTGTTGTGGAGGGACCTGTTCTATGGCTCCCAGTTGTAGAAGGTGATTTCTTCCCCTAGAAAGGGCTTATGAGAGGGGTCCCTGAAGAGGGAAGGAGGAGCGGGGTGGAATAGGAAGGGAAAGGAGTATCCTTCCTTGACTATCTCTAGAACCCACTTATCCGAGGTGATGAGACTCCAAGATGGGAAAAATTGAGCTAGTCGGTCGCCAAACTATTGGAACATCAGAGATGGTGGGGATGACTGGAACAAGGGAAGGCTTCTTGGGGCCTCGATCACACCTTCAAAATTGTTGCTTTGGTGCCAGTACATGAGAGGTAGCCCCTTGAGAAGTGGGCTGTCTACGTTTAGATGGAGACCTTTGTCAATGGCATTGGGTGTTGTAGTGCCATTGAGAGGTATACTGTTGAGTTTGGGATTGCGGTGGGAGTTGGTACTTCCCCGAGTGTCTCTTTGGTGCTGGTGTGCATATCCTGAAAGAACAAAATGTAGCTCGGGTGTCTTTAAGGGAGTACAAAGAGTCATCTGTATGCTCAGAGAACAGTTCTAGTCTTTGAATGGTAAGTCCTCTACTGTGTACCTCCTTAGGAAAGCCCGAGAGGTGGAACCATGATGCATGCCTCATGACCATAGCAGTGCGATGGATCGAGCAGCAGTGTCTGCAGAGTCTAATGAGGCTTGTAGGGCTCTACAGGCTAGGAGGTGTCCCTCCAATATCAAGGACTGGAATTGCTCCTTTTTGGTCTCTGGTAGATCATAGCAAAGTTCCTCCCATTTGGAGTAATTCAGATAATTATACCTGGCCATGAGAGCTTCATAATTTGAAATCCTAAATTGGAGTGTTGCTGAAGAGTATGCCTTGCATCCAAATAGGTCCAGGCATTTCCAATCTCTGTCTGGATGACTAGATTAAGATTGGTACTGACGGCTCCTCTCCTGCACCGCATTGACCAAGAAAAAATTTGGGGTGGGGTGCGAAAATAAAAATTCAGTATTCCTCGCCAGAACATATTTTCTGTTGGCGTGTTTGCAGGTTGGAAGGATGGAAGCCAGGGTCTGCCACAGAACCTTTGCAGATTCGAGACAAGCCTCATTGATTGGTAGTGCGATCTTTGAGGAAGAGGATGCGTGGAGGATATCCAGCAGTTTATACTGTTGGTCTTTGACGTTCTCCAAAGGGATCTATAGGGAGTCCACAATCCTATGGAATAGATCTTGAAAGTGCCTGAAGTTGTCGGCAGATATAGGGGATGGAGGCATAATTGCCTCGTCAGGTAAGGAGGAGGAAAAATGTAAAGTTGGGGGAGCCTCCTCTTCCTACTCTTCCTCCTGAGTTGGTATCAGTGGCGGTTTGACTTCCTGAGGGTGAGAGACCAATGGAGAAGGGAGAGGTGTATGTCTCTGGCTTTGCTCTCTGGGACGGTTCCCAAATTGTGCCCTGTACCTGGCCCAAGGGTCCCAATATTGTCAGTTTGGTGGAAATGGCACATGTGGCTGCATCCATGGTGGCCCTGCCAGGATTGGGAGCCAGAGGTAGTCCGCATATAGTGAGGATAAGCCGGTGCAATTTGTCCAGTAGTCGAGGGAACAATGGAGCCCTCGTCCTCCTTCTCCTCTTCCTCCTCCTCACTGGGGAAGGGAGGTGTTGTCCTCGGCAGAGAGAGGTAGGAACGTCGTGAGTCCAGAGAGGAGGGTAGAAATGTGGGGAAGTTCCGCCGAAGAAGCGGAGACTCGGGGGTGTCAGATACCAGAGATCTTTAGGGTATCTGAAGTTTTGTGGAAGGGGAAGGAGCATCATCAGTGCAGTTGTAATGCATGGTGATGGAGAGAGAGTATATGTCCCTGAAGTTTCAGAAGATGGCACCAGAGATTTGGCCGGTGCCAGTGACTTGGCCGGTACCGAAGATGTTGGTGTTGATGATTCGGTCGGTGCTGGTGACTTGGCTGGTGCCAACTATTTTGATGGTGCCAAGGACTTACTCGGTGCCAACAGCTTCATCGGTGCCAGAAATGGCGTTGGTGCCATAGCTCCTGCAAGCGGGTTGCCTCGGTCCCCACAGCTGGGAAATGGCACCGAGGGCTAAAGGTGCCCAGACAAGATCATTAGACCATTTCTTTGAGCCAGTACCAGAGGTATTCAGATGAGCCCTGGAGCTATGTCCCCTGTGGGATGAGGTTGAAGCCACTGACCTAGCCAGGGATGGTGTTCTGGAGGGCTGAGCCTCAGAGTGTGAGGAGAAGGAAGCCTGTTTCTTGTCATCTGCATGATCACAGATGACTTTCTCTTCACAGGGCATGGAGAGTGGGGGTCAGCAGACAATCTGGCAGAGCATTAAGGCTTCTCTGGGGAGGAGTCCGGGCCCGGGTCCAATCCTGGATGTAGCCATTTCTCCATGAGGAGAAGTTTCAATCTAATATCCCTATTCTTTCTAGCTCTGGGTTTCAGGCTGAGGCAGTGAGAACACTTGAGGGACATGTCCCTCTCCCAGACAGTGGATACACCGTGGGTGGATGTCCATTATCGAGAAGGCGGCCCCACACGAACGCACCTCTTATACTTGGGAGAGCTGGGCATAATGGTGAAGGGAAAAGGGCTTCCCAGTCTGGAAGGCGGGAAGTGGGAAAAATGGAAACCTAAGCTAGGAGAATAACTGTAAAGATAAAGTTAAAACAAAAACCATTTTTTTTTATAGATAGAAGTTGAAAGAAGAAGAGGAAAATACTAACTACTCTGTCAAGTAAGGAACTATCTATGAGGAGCAGCGGGCTCTGCTAGCGGCTTCCGTCCCAGACCAAAGGTAGTAGAGAAGGAACTGGGGCTGTCTGTCTGACCAAACAGTGCTATATATATATATATATGTCCTGTGCACAGTGTGAGAGAGACAAGATGCGCATGTGCAGTCCTACGGGCACTTCTGGTGAAGATCTCCGATACCAGGCGCAGGAGACACTGCCGCACCTACAACGGAGCACCAATAGGGACATCACATTAAGAAGAACAATGAACTAGTCATAATGATGTCTTTAAATAATTGTTAATAACTAAGCATCTGATGTAAAACAGCCTTCAACCTCATTCCACCACACACTTCTTGAAAATGTTTAATGAACAATTAAGTGGATGTCCTCACATTTGCTTTAGCTTTGTAATACAGATTTGTGTGTTTGTGTTTTATCAAGGAAAGTTTCTCTCAAGGGAAGATAACTGACAAGTCATATTTTTCTTGCCTTAATGTTTGACATTCATCAGTCATGACTAGATAAACTTAGCGCAGTCTCTCTCAAAGAAGCCAAAAAGAAACTGACATTTCATAGTGGTGTGAACCGTTCATCATCTGCTGCGTAGACTCCATTAATCTGGCCTGCTTTTAAATCTAGTATATCGCAGGGAATCCCATTTTCTGTTGTCACTGGTGTGTCACATTTATCTTCTATATCTCCTGTCTCTGCAGACTCATTGTTATTTCTAAAAAGGAATAACAAAATTACATTACTGCAATCCAAGTGTACCATTCAACAAAGACTGGACATAAGAAAAATAGTTTAGCATGCACTTTTATTAAGAAGTTTACAACACACTATATACAAAGAGGCATAGTCTAGTCATCTGAAGATAGGAATGGGAGTCAGAAATTCCTAAGTAAATTCTAATATCACTTTCACACTGGCTCCCTTCTCTTGCCTCACTTAACTTCTATACCTCAGTTTCCCCTTGTGTAAAATGGCTTGGAGGAGGGTGCAAAATAGAAAAGGAAAACAAAGAATAAAATACACATTCATATACTTAATAGATTTCAAGGCTATAAGGGGCCACCATGATCATTTAGTCTGACCTTCTGCATAATACAGGCCATAGATTTCACCCCATGATTCCTGCATCTAGCCCAACAACTTGATTTAAAGACATATGTTAGATGTTAGAGAATATATGCACCACATTTCTTGGTAATCTATTCCAATGGTAAGTTTCTCCCACTGCTCTAAATTTGTATCTTATGTCCAGTTCAAACTTCACTAGCTTTAACTTCCAGCCATTGGATCTTTGGCTGCTAGATTAAATAGCAATATGTCTTGCATACTTTCACTTTTCCAGACTCAAACTCTGATACCAACCATACTAAAATAGCTGCTGAAGAAAATGATCTAAACTGACAAACTGTAAGCAAATTTAGTCAACAATGACTGTATAGTTCCTTTAATTTCCAGATTTATTTTGACCTTGAGACCTGCTGATTCATAGCTGAAGAACCTGCTGTACTTTACAGACTGCAGCATCAGCAACTTAGAATGATAAGAAACTCACAGGTTAGCTACAGTATTTCTTCCAATCCCATAACACCTTGTGACAACCTGACTCAGTACTTATACATCAGTAATATTAACAATAATAAAACTTTACTGGCCTGCGAGAGATACTTGGACTTTAGAGACCTGCTAAAAATAAATGAGAGTGGGTAATAAACTCCTCTCCTCCCGCTTGTGACTTGCTTCTGGGGTTGTCTCTCCTAGCTTGGAAATGAGACAAGTCTATTAGCAGAGAAGGAGATGACGTGCTGCCATGGTGATAGAGCTAACACATTGGAAACCAGGCTTATGAAGGATTGGAGAGAGAGTCTGTTCAGTATGGGCCTGATCCAGCTCCCACTGAGATCAGTGCCCAAACTGCCACTGATTTCAATAGAGAGGAAAATTGAGCCCTATAATGAGAGGACCTGAAGCTAGAGCTAGATGGTTCTTGGAGTTGTATGTGGGGGCAGTAGATCTTGAATGTTACTCACCAAGGGCCTGATCAAGAAAAGCATCCTTATTCGGGACAGCACTGAAGCATGTGCTTAACTTCAGTGAGACTTAATAAGTCCTACTGAAGTTAAACACATGCTTACATGCTGTCCTGAACAGGGATGGATTTAAACACATGCTTACATGCTTTACTGAATCAGGGCCTAAACTTCCTTACATTGCTCACTCTGTAAGGGCCTGATCCAAAGTCCATTGAAGCAAAAAGAGCCAGATTTTCAAATACTCAACACCTATAAGGGGGGCTAGATTTTTGAAAGCACTCCAAAGGAAGCAACTCCCAGTGTGACCCAGTATGACACCCAACAAACTGAGCTCCTTTGAAAATCTGGTCCCAAGTGCCTGTTTCTTCCCTTGGGAAGCAAAGTGGTCCAGACCTTCCCTGTAACCCTTAAATCCTCCCAGCAGTGGACAGGAACAAACAAATTTGTTTTCCCTCATATTCAACTCCCTTCAACCACTGTTGGCTTGAAAGTATGATAGAATTCAAACATGAGCTGAGTTTGTGTTTTGCTGAGAAAAGATAGTAGCGAAAAGAAGACAAGGTGAGCAGAGAGAAAAAGAATCTAATGAAAATATAAAGGCAAGAGATGGAGCAGAGAATGGGCAGGATGAAAAACAAATTTAGAGAGGCTGACAGGAGGAAAAAGCAGAGAAGGGAAAAGAAAAATATTCTAAATAAAACAAATTAAACAGTATATACCATATATAGGGAGCCCTCCTGTGCCAGCCTACTTATTTTTGAGAAGGAGGAAGGAGATGGTGGTGTGTGTCTTTTGTCCCTAATATACAGCACAGGCTTCCCATTAACTAGAGAATCATGATTACTTATTATTATCGTTATTAATTTGTATTACAGTAGGGCCTTGAGGCCCAAACAGGGATCATGGCTAGTCACTGCTCACATGCACAGTATGAGACAGTCCCTGCCTTGAAGAACTTACAGTCTAAGTCAGGGGTAGGCAACCTATGGCACGTGTGCCGAAGGCGGCACACGAGCTGATTTTCAGTGGCACTCACACTGCCTGGGTCCTGGCCACCAGTCTGGGGGGCTCTGCATTTTAATTTAATTTTACATGAAGCTTCTTAAATATTTTAAAAACCTTATTTACTTTACATACAACAATAGTTTAGTTATATATTATAGACTTATAGAAAGAGACCTTCTAAAAACGTTAAAATGTATGACTGGCACGCGAAACCTTAAATTCGAGTGAATAAATGAAGACTTGGCACACCACTTCTGAAAGGTTGCCGACCTCTGGTCTAAGTAGACAAGACAGTCAGAGGATGAGATACAGGAAGTATTATTATCCTAGATGTACAGAAGGGGTAATTTCTGTAAGGGTAACAGAGAGATTAAGGCTCAGATCCTCAAAAGGATTTAGGTGTTTAACTCCCATTGATTTCAGGGGAGTTGATTGATGCCCAAGATCACACAGGAAGTTTGTGGCAGAGCTAAGAACTGGACCCAGATCTTCTGAATCTCAGGTCAGTGCCTTAACCACAAGAACAGCATTCATTCATTGGCTGGGTTTTGTTCTTGTTGTTTAAAACAGGGATGGGATTAGATGGGGAAGAGTTTCACAAATTCATACCAGTCTTCTGAATCCAAAAAAATAATTTGAAAGCCTCACCAAACCTCCAACTCCATAGGGTTCACTCAACACTAGCAGTATGTTATTTTTACCCAGTTGTTTCAACCTCTTTGCCTAAAATGAGGCACTTTTATACTGGGGCAATCTCTGCAACATCTGAGTCTTCACACATAAATCCATTTACATTGGATTATTCGTCAGTATTTTTTTTTTTTTTGCCACTGGACATTTGCTAATTTTTAAGCTATCCAGCTGTCAACAAAAGTTTGTACTTTCCCAATCTATCTCTGATTCCTGTTTGAGCCTGCAATGAAATCATAATGCTTGTGACAACATATCAATGTCCATGATGATCAAGTCAAATAAAGGATGTTCTCTTCACTGTATGATCAAGCAGGAGAGTCTCAGATGAGCTTGGAGATGTCCTTATCTAAGTACAACTATCTGAAACAACAGCAAGTAGGAACAGAATGGGAGCCGGGGGTCAAAACCAAGGCTCCACCCACTGCCTTCCCCTCTCTATCCCCATGAACTCACTGGCTCACAGCAGCAAGTATCAAGTAAGTAACCCTTACTATGGCTGCTATGGCTACTATGCACTCAACACTATGACTGGTGCTGCAATATGAGCAGGGTAGTAAGGAGAGGGGAGACAAGTACTCCTTACTCTACTGCATAGCCGTGATAATCTAGTCTCATGGCGAGCCCAATCTGGAACTGACCATGTGAGATGCTGAGCTCCTAGAACTCCTCATGAAGTGAATGGGAGCTGAGGCCATACACTGATTTACAGGATCAGGCCCTTTTAAAATTTCAGTCAAATAGCCCTTCGGTCATTGGTCTGCCCTGCGTGTGGCTCCTGAATCTGCACAAATCAGGAGCAGTGTTTTAAATCTGCCAGTCTTAAAAATCAGTAGCCACAATCATTGCCAGCCTTTTCCCCTCTCACATGCCTTATCTCTGACAGGAGACCTACCTGCAGCGCGGGGGCTGGCAGCAAATAAACTCCTTGTAAAGCAATCATCATTATTAACAAGGCCTCCAAGATCACATTCTTACCTTGAGTTAACAACTCCACAGTCCAAAATAACAACACCTGCCCTTTGAAAGGACAGATATCCTCAGTTGGGGAGAAAAGGCTGCTATTGTTTCTTTGTAACCAATGTGAACTGCAGAGTGATCCAACTCTAACACTTCTAGTTCACTTAATTCACTAACAGTTGGTTAAAACAAAAGCACAGCTTACTTTTTGCGTTGCCGGATTCCTGACACAACAAGGAAAAGAATTGCAGCCACAACGAGGCAAAGAACAACACCGAACACGATAAGCCAGACAGGCACAGTGGGTTCAATGGGTGGTGATAAAGTGGAGGAAATTTTCAAGAACTGCAGCGTGTTGTCTGTCAGTAGGAAAGCACTGTTGATTCTGTTTCTGTTCATCCTTTAAAAAAAATACAAAACACAACACAAATGATAAACACATTTATAAATGAAAAGACAATGAGGAAAATATAGCCCTGATGTAGGCAGTACAACTCTGGCAGGGCTGAATGTGGCCCAATATGAAGTTTTTAGGCTGCATACACTGCATAGCCACTGTCACTGATCTCTACATATCCTGTGCAGGGTGTTAGCCACAAGACTCCCATATGCAACTGTTTGAAAGCTTAGGGCAGGGGTCCCCAACGCGGTGCCCGCGGGCGCCATTGCGCCCGCCGGGGGGTGTAAGTGCACCCGCGGAGCCCTCGGGGTTTTTGTTTGTTTGTTTTTTGCTCCGCCGGCAGCGCTCGGGTTTTTTTTGTTTGTTTGTTTTTTTGGCACCTGCCGTCAGCGCTCGTTTTTTTTTTTTTTTTTGGCGCCCGCCAGAAGAAAAAGGTTGGGGACCACTGGCTTAGGGGATAAGGACGAGACTTTATATTATCACTGTTTATGTATTTATTATATTATTAATTGTTTCTACTTTGGGTCATGCATAGACTCTCATGAGATGGAATATGTACAAAACAAATGGAATTGTTGCTAAAACAAATTTTATTATTATAACCATTAATTAGTATAATTATCATCAAAGGAGGAATCTTGCACTTGTGAGATGTTGATTTTGATTCATAACACTGAATGGATTTTGCATGTCCAACTTAGATTCAGAATACTGTAAGCAAATGTAGTTGAGTACTGAGCACAGGAGTTCTCGTTCTGTAGAGAATTTTGTTTATCTCTAACCTACTGATAGGAATTTAAACATTTTTAAAAGCATATACTCTTCTTTAGTAGGTGAGAGACAACAGTTAAAAACCAAACATGCTGTAACAGCATCCAATTTCTGTGGCAAACAGTGCCTATAAAAGACTTACTGTAAATCAGCTTATGCTACCAAATGTATCAAAGAACAACAGAAATGAATTTAAAAAAGGTACATTCCAACACTCTTAGCAAGTTTCAGTGAATAAATAACCTCTTTCGCCCACTAATGCACTGAAGTTGTTGCTGGGTATCTCTGTAGGAAATAGTTTAATCTGCTCAGAAGCTTAAAGTTAATCTTTCCAAAAGAACGCATACTCATTCATCAGGAATTAGGTATTACGCCTTTGCAAAGATAACATGATTTTTAAAGACAAAGTGCAGTATATTTAAAAACAATGGGTCTATTTTTCGTTTGATGCTTGGGAAACATATGTGGGTAACTCTATTTATGGGAGTTACCCTTGCAAAGCCCTTGTGAACACATCGTAAACTGTTGAGGTCTGATAACCTATTTTTTTTCTCTTCCTATGCAGCTCCATATTATTTTTTCTAGCTTTAGAGCATGATTTTTAATAGGAAAGTGGGATAACTTATGCTACACTGTATTGTGTGCAAATGGTGCTCATCTACTACAGTGACAGGCTTCCCACAAAGACCTAAGATAAAAAGAATGTGAGCATTGGATTATTTGCTTGGGCTGACAGTGCAATATGAAACTGGAACATTCAGCACTAAAAGCATGAGCCTCTGTTACTTGAACTAAAAGTACTAAATCTCCTGTCTGGGAGCTGTAGCAGACTCTGTGAATCAGCCATTAGAGGGGCATGTGCAACGCACACTGAACAGTGGGCTACAGTCAGAGCTCATCATATCTAGACATCATGAGAACCCACAGTTTTAAAAAAAAAGACACCTTTCAAAGTTGCAATCAACCTCCCAAAGGCTCACATGTTACAACGAGAGTTCAAAGAGATTGTTCTCCCTCAGCCATATATAACTTCTTTTAATCTCACATGCACGTAGGAAGAAGAGTACAGACCCCATTGTGTTTAACTATAAACTAATTCATGTAATTAAAAGACACAGAGTGCTAGTTCATACGGCCTGAGACACAGGCCCACATTAAGAAAGCATCTTTGGTTACCAAGGAAGAGTCAGGGGAGGGACAATTACTTTACCTTATGGCTGCCTCTACTTCACTTCCAGGAACAGTTGTCACATTTCTGGCAGAGTCTGTGACCACAAACCAAAATGACACCCTCTCTGTCATATTGCAAAGCAGCACATTGGAAATTCTGTGAACATTTAAAACAAAATGAAGTCATTGTAAAATAAGTAAGTACATACTGAAGTGATGCATGTTATCACTGTATTTCGCAGTGTTTTAGTCTAAGGAGAAAAATCTTTTAGAAAAGGAAATTATTAGCTTCTGTTAATCTGACTGAGAAAGAAATACTGGTCATATTTTCTATCCTCCAATACAGTAACAAAACAACAACAAAGTCACTGTATTTATAGAGGCTTTATTTTATTTTTAAAAACATTTTCTAGCCATATCATCACTGTCATCTCACCACTAGGAAATGTGTTATCACTGTTTAAATTTCAACCAGTGAATTTGTAGGGCCAGCTTAGCGGGGCAGGGACCATATTTTTGTTCTGTGTTTGTACAGCACCCACCACAATGGGGTCCTGGTCCAAGACTGGGGCTCCTAGGGGCTAAGGTAATAATAAATAGATAATAATAAATAGATAATAATAATAAATAGATAATAATAATAGAGTACAGCTAGGATTATGCCATCAGGATCAGATTCCCTAAAGTTGCCATAAGGAGGTGTACATTGTACTTCCCTGCCCCAGTATGGTCCCTTGTATCTCAGGGAGGATTGTGGACAGAAGAGATTTTATTTCCACTTGGAACTCCATAGGCACTCCTGGTGCAGGAGATGCCTTCGGGAGTGCTGAATCAGTGCACCTCCCAGCTGCCCTGGCCATACCCATTTTCCAACCAATGTCAGTCATCTTTTTGGGGCTGTGTTCGTTCCCTGTGCCTCCACTGGAAGAAGGGAGGCTGTGGACTCTTTGTCTGACTGCAGCCTCCTCTACAGACTTTTGATCTTGAACCTCTCTGAGAGGGTTTATGCCAGAAAAAGCCAGCCTAGCCCTGCAAGTGAATCTAGCTCCCTAGTCACTTGCTGTAGTGGGAGTTGAGTGGATTGTGGAGGCAATGGGCTAAGTTTACTAGGGACTGTTAAACCTCAAATCATTCTAGCACTGACCCATAGCGTTTAGGTTATGTTCAGCTACATTTAACTTTCTAGAGACAGAAACATTCAAGTGGATGTGAAGCAGTTATTGGAAGCCTTGTATGCAATCAGATTTTCATGAGTTGCTACATAAAATTGAGTCTGAAAATGTCTTTAAAATTGAGCTTTTTGATACTCGTATACTTATCAGTAATTCATAATGAAAATACCATTAGAAATACATGAAGGATTAAAATCCGACAGGAATTTAAAGTATATCTGATAGTAGCTGACTTTGATTTCTGAAAATAAAGGTGGCCCCAGACTGCTGAGACTCCAGTATCTGAACAGATTTTAGGTGACATTTGTGTAAGCAGCTGTTCTGAGCAAGTGGCACTAGCAGATCAAACTCAAGAGCAAGGGCCCAGATTTACTTCCACTGAATTTCCTGGGCTGGTTAACACCGGCAGTAATTCAGCATAGCGCTGGCAAGTCTCCACACAGAAGTGCCCTGGCAGTTCCCCACTGGGAGGATGGCACTACCAGCCCTCATGTGGAGTGAATCCCTATGGCCATGTATGCAGTAATTATAATGCCCACTATTTATTATTATTTTGCCATTGCTTCCTCCTCATTTTTACGGCTTAGCCCATCCTTCTTAAAAAACAAGTTTTAACATTTCTTCCCCTCTGGTTTTCTAGTGGGATATATTTCCTTCTGCAAACAGCTATCCACAACAGAGTACTGTAAATGTTCTATAGTGACATCTGCTGGCTGATCAGAAACATAATTAAATGATTTCCATCTCTATTTATATCATTAACAGGCAAATGCAATTATTAATATTTTTCATAGTCGAGCAGCAAGACTCATGAAAACAGGTAAATTTTACTTCCTTTGAGCTCCCTGTTATGTATAAAATCCTTGCATGATTATAATCATCCAGAACTTGGCTCCACTGCCACTCTTCATCAACAGAATCTGAGAGTAGGAAATCCTTCTAGGCTTTGAAAAGAATAAAGCTGTTGTTCATGGGAGTTTCAAGCAGGCTGAGTAAATACCAAGATGGACTACAGTGCAACACATACCAGTTCACATATCTTTTCACAGCATGGTTATCATACAAAGTTCCTCTTATATATACCATTTCCCATTCCTATGTGTGATAATTCATACTGTGCTGTAACATTATATCAATATGTAGCAAACAGTCAGAATCTGTTCAGACTGCAAAACTTGGCTTCATTATGTAAATTTGTAAACATATGTCATGATGTGAATATTTTTTTTATTTATTGCAACTTTTTATTAAGGTAAAGTTACAATAAAACTGCCTTCTGTGTTAGAAATAGTTAGCAAGTGTCAATATTTTGCCATGGAGATGATAGATGAATCTTAACGTTAGAATGACATACTGGACCAGATCTTAGGACCCACAGTATGTGCACTGGCAAATCTCACCAGTTTGCAATTTTTTAATATACAATAAATTATTATGATGTGTATTCTTGTAGCACCCAAGAGCCTTAGTCACGGACCAGGACCCCATTGTGCTAGGCACTGCACAGACACAGAACAAAAGACATGCCCTGCCCTAAGAGCTTACAATCTAAGTAATAGTTTCCTCCAGATCAGTGAGCAGACGGGACAAAAACTTGTAAGTTTCTTAGTCAGGGGGCGAAGTAACTTCTCTTCTGGGGGAGTTACCGGATTGTCAAGGAATACAAGAAAGGGGCAGGGAGCCAAAAGGCAGTGCAGAGGCACAGAGCTTCTGTGCAGACCCTGTCCTCTACTGGATCATAGGAGAACCACAGAATTTGGGTTCTTCTGAGTCCCTTGCTCTGACATTTTCAAGGCAGCAGACCCTTCTCCTCCCCGTAGAACCTTCTGGACACTATGAGGATTTTTCTGTGAAGAGTAACTAGCAGGGCCAAAATACTCATCTTGACATAATCAGTTCAAATCTGAGAACACACGAACACTTGTAATTCCATTTCTAAATGGTCAAAATATTTTAAATACGGATGGGATCCTTGTGTGGAAGATAGAGAACAAAGTTTGGTTTTGTGTGGCAGGTCAATGAAAGATACTGCAGGTTTTTAAATATAGGTCTGATAAAAGATACAGCAACAACTGATTCTGCTATTTGATTGAAAGTAAATGTTCTCACATTCTTTATGTGCTAAAGATTAACTTGTCTCCAACACAAAAGAGATGAACATTATTTCAAACAAGTCACAGATTAGGGAAACCAGGGTTACCAACACAAATTACAGAGGATCAATTTTTAACACTGTGCGATCAAAGGTTGGTTTATGTAGTTCATGAATGTCTATATTTCAAAGTGAATTACAAGGCCCTATTAAGAAGGAAATCAAGGATTTGTGCCTCTGTTGGAAAAGTTAAACTTTTTGATAAACATTCATTTTCTGTCTATTATTATAGAGAGTACTCAAGTGGTTTTTCTGTCTCACACAACTTTGTCAATTTAATATGTCTTTAAAGTGTTAAGCACAAATCAGTGGTTTAGTTTTAAAATTCCAGTTTAATAACTTTTAGATTGAAATTTGAATTTAATGGGAACCTGCTCTGACATCCTGACATAAAGTAAAGTCTAAACGGGGTTTAATAGTAACACAGGGGCAGAAATGGGCACCTACTGCTGGCCTATTGCCATTTCCTATGCCAAAAGTTGGTCACTGTAGTGAAGAAAATCCTTTTATCTCTCCTCCAAGAGTCTAGCAAGGGGTCACTTTGAATCCTAGCAGGTAGGGTGTTCTGACTATGCTGATCCACGCACTATTCATCTCTCATGTCCTTGAAGAGTACGAATCAGGTGTGAGGGTTAATGAAGCCCTGAAACTGCTGTAGGAGCTATGGAGCATCTCTCATGCTGCTCAGTGACCTTGTGGCAATGATTCTTTCCCCTCCCAGATCATCCCCCTCCGTGCACAGCCAATATACTTGCAAGGGGAACAAGGATTTGGACCTTCATACAAAAACGTAATCCTTCAATCATTCTCTGTTCCCATGATTTCATAAATCTTTGATCAATTGTGTACAATGTCTCATATTTGTTTAAATCTAGACCATAACATGCCTCAGTGGTAATCAGCTAGTTTTTCTTTTATGATCCTGAGTGACTCATGGTGAATCTTCTACAACCCGTAATGAAAATTCATTGACATTTTGCCAGTAAAATCACTGAAACTGTAAAATGGAATTTAAACAGGTTATCTAATCATATAATTTACTGGCACAAAAGTTACACTGCTATATTAAAAGAACCTGACCCGATAAAGAAAGTGGAAACATTTTGTGACTTCAACACAACATTTTAATTGGTCTAATATGACACATTACAGTACATTGATTCTCCTTTAACAATGTAGCACCAAAGAATTATTCCTTTTCCAATGACACACAAAACCTCACCTCCAAGCAAGCAACAACACTGGCACAAAATGTCACACACCGGGGTGTCGGCAGTACGACCTAGTGATCGGAACAAGAGCCTGGCCTAGTGGTTGGAGCAGAACCAAAGGACAGAGTTGGAGGTATCGTCAGGAGACAGGCCAATGGCCAGAGCCAGAACAGAAGCAAAAGGTAGAACTGGTGAGGTGGTCAGGAGACATGACAGTGGTCGGGGCCAGTTCTGAGGAATGGAGGGACCAGGGCTGGAGCAGAGCAGACAAGGTTTGGAGCAAGGGCTGGTGCAGGAAGCAGGTGTGGCACAGCTGCGGGCGTGGAAGACATTGTGCAGCCACTGTGCTGTTGTTGCTACAAGGCTTAAATGGTGATCTGTTGGCCCTTCTGTCCAAAAAGGAAGCACAGTCACTTAGTGAGGGTTTTATTGGGCCCAGCCAAGCTCATTGAATTGCTAGGAGGCCACACCTGAAGCCAGCTGAGGTCCTGACACAAAAGTATAGATTCTAATACTTTCTGTGAGCCTTCATTCTTTTTTTCACCCTCGCTGGTATAAATGAGCAATAACCCAATTGAAGTGAATATAGAATTTAATCGAGAATGACAACTGTTCTACCAAGTATATAAATTAATCCATAGGACTCCATAGCAGAAATTCAATTCTGTATTAAAACTGATAGGTAGGTTTAAAAATGTCTATGGAAAAGATTTTTTTCCACAAGGGGAATTATTTTGGTGTCAAACTGGCCTAAGTGAAAGGAGAAACTGTCACAGTATTTCCCTACAGACAAGCTAGAGGGGCATATTGAGTGGGGTCCCGCAGGGATCAGTTCTGGGTCCAGTTCTGTTCAATATCTTCATCAATGATTTAGATAATGGCATAGAGAGAACACTTATAATGTTTGCAGACGATACCAAGCTGGGAGGGGTTGCAAGTGCTTTGGAGGATAGGATTAAATTTCAAAATGATCTGAACAAACTGGAGAAATGGTCTGAAGTAAATAGGATGAAATCCAATAAGGACAAATTCAAAGTACTCCACTTAGGAAGGAACAATCAGTTGCACACATACAAAATGGGAAATGGCTGCCTAGGAAGGAGTACTGTGGAAAGAGATCTGACGGTCATATTGGATCACAAGCTAAATATGAGTCAACAGTGTAACACTGTTGCAAAAAAAGAAAACATCATTTTGAGATGTATTAGCAGGAACATTGTAAGCAAGACATGAGAAGTAATTCTTCCACTCTACTCCGTGCTGATTAGGCCTCAACTGAAGTACTGTGCCCAGTTCTGGATTCCATATTTCAGGAAAGATTTGGACAAATTGGAGAAAGTCCAGAGAAGAGCATCAAAAATGATTAAAAGTCTAGAAAATGTGACCTATGAGGGAAGATTGAAAAAACTGGGTTTGTTTAGTCTGGAAGAAGCCTGAGGGGAGATATGGTAACAGTTTTCAAGTACATAAAAGGTTGTTACAAGGAGGAGGGAGAAAAATTGTTCTTCTTAACCTCTGAGGGTAGGACAAGAAGCAATGGGCTTAAATTGAAGCAAGGGCAGTTTAGGTTGGACATCAGTAAAATCTTCCTAACTGTCAGGGTGGTTAAGCACTGGAATATATTGCCTAGGGAGGTTCTGGAATCTCCGTCATTGGAGATTTTTAAGAGCAGGTTAAACAAACACCTGTCAGGGATGGTCTAGATAATACTTAGTGCTGCCTTGAGTACAGAGGACTGGACTAGAAGACCTATCGAGGTCCCTTCCAGTCCTACACTTCTATGATTCTATTTGAGCAGTAGGTTCTGTAAATTCCCAAGGCAGATAACCTAGTTAATATTAAAACTTAAGCCCATTTGGTATCAGCATCATAATTTTTCTGCTTCCAAGTCAACTTACTATTATTTCTATTGCTATTAGCATGGCATGCAAGTAGCAGTGATGTCAGCAGGGGGTGGAGCTTAAGTGCCTCTCCCTTGTTTTTTCCCCAGGTGGGTGAAATTGCCACAAATTTGAAGAAAAAAATTATGAAAACAGGGTTTGTATAAAAAATAAGTAAGAAGTGAATCTTCATGGATCATAAGTCTCATAAGCTGGAAAAGCGATCAATCTTGAAAAAGCTTTACAGGTCACTTTTAATGATTTGTTTACTTCAACTCATTTTCTCTGAGTAGCACTCATGTTGTTTGCAATGATGTAAAATAACAGAAGCATGCTGTCACCTGGCTTGTTCCTGTGGAACCTGAGGAAAGCAGTAGTGGTACATACCAGATATGGCTCTCTAGCTTAAAGGACAGCTTCTTACAAAACAGAATGAAATGGTAATGAACCAACATCTCAATTATGGATGGGGTTGTTCTATTTAAAACCCAGTACTGTAGCTGCAATCAAATATCATATGACTCAGATTAGCTAATCTCTTTGCAAATATGGAAAACGCTTCATCAGACTCAGTGCCAGCCAGGGCCAGCTTTTCTTAATAGTAAATCTAAAGCCTGGTCTCAGTAATGTACTAGAACTGCAGACATTTCTGTTTATATTCATAAACAAAAAAAATAGGATACTAAAATATCTTTATATTGTTTCCATCTCTAAGGAGGAGGTGAGCATATTAAAGACATAGGAACTGCCATACTGACACTGACCAAAGACGTATCTAGTCTAGTAGCCTGTCTTATGACAGTAGCCAATACCAGAAATTGGAGAGGAAGTTATAATACTCAGTAACATGGGGGAGATTTTCTCCTGACTCCAGCTGGTAATCAGCTTATGATCTGAAGCTTTTTCCTGATAGAGTGTAAGGTAATTAGGCAGTTGTACTCTTAGGGACAGATAACCCTCCAAATTCTGATAAGTGTGTCATTGTATATCACTCTTGTCTTCTTTTCTCACAAGCATCTCTGTGTCTTCTTGCATGCTGGCCTTTCTGCCATCTTGTCTATGAGATGCAAAGGGGAGCATAGGTAACCAACGACAAAAAAGGGAACTGAGCCTCTGTCATCATGCCTACCTGAGAAATAACACTGCATTTCTCATTACTGCCACCCTTGTCCTTTCTTTCCCCTTCCTCCAACTCTTGGCTGTTCAGAACCTTCACTTATGGTGTCATGTTACATTTAAGGCCAAATTCTCTGCTGGTTTAAATAGGTGCCGCTCCACTGAAGCCAACTAACTAAGTTACAGCAACAGAGAATTTGGCCTATAGATTGTACACTGCTTGGGGCAGAGATCATAAGCCGCCTAGCAGATATCAGGATGGCAAAAAATAATAATAATAATAATGGCATTGCAGTATGCTGGTTCTACATAGTGTTTATTTCTATAACTTCTCTATGTCAAAATAGGTTCCATCATAAGCAATATTGTAAACATGTATATTGGAGGACTGAGTATGCACTTACTGAGTTGTTTCTTTGTTGGAATATCTTCTCATTGCAAAAGCCACCATTGCCTTGAACAGATATTCTTCACTTGCATCCCAGGCATACTGTAAAGAAAGATAGAAAATTAACAGTTCTAGCACTAGTACCGGCAGGGAGGGGGGTTGCATGGAGCACTGACCCTGAAACAGTCTAGCATTCAAAAAGAAATAAACCTTCCTGATAATGCTATGAACATAACTTCTTGAATATTGTTTGTTGTGCATATAGGATTTTTAAAGGGCTTGTCAGAAAGTACAATACACCGAACTTTATAACTTTTCAAAAATCTGAATGGACTGAATGCTTACGAAAGTTGCCAAGCTGACAGCATTAGAGATCTAATTTTACTCTTTATCAAAGACTAGGAATACCAACAGAAGCTTCCCCAAGCTCCACCAAGGTGCCTGGACCCTATCCTGGCCAGATCACCTCTATGAACAAAAGTGAAGTCTATACTCCATGCCCATTCAGTCCTTGGCTTGAACAGGCAGAGAGAGTAGACTTCACTGTCATTCCTAGAGGTGGTCTGAACAGTACAGGCACAGGCACCTTGGTTAAGTTTGGGGAAGAAGTGCTAGTTGTGATGCTGGTTTCTGAGATATGGACATCTGTACATCATGAAAACAACTCATTTCACACAGGCTATTGAACAATAATCAGACAGTAGCAACTTTCAGTGAAAACAGACCAAGGCTAGATAGTGACATAGAAATGAAGGACCATTGTCTATACCTCTTTTACAATTAATACATTGCTATCTGTACATACAGTTTTCCAAATATCAGGAGATATAGATATATATATATATATATATATATATATATATATATATATATATATATATATATATATGCTCTTGTTATATTCTACCAAATTAATCTTTGGCACAGGTAGGTATAATTCTAAATTAAGTTGAATGGAGTTGCACCTGCTTACGTAAGGGCTGAGTTTAACCCATTGTCTTGACACCTGACAGAAAACTGCACTTAACATCATTAATGTTGTAAGAGCTAAAAACTGAAAGCTTCTAAAAACATTCCGATCTCTGAGTGCATATTAAGCAATAATTGTAACAACGTTCATTGAAACTATAGAATGAAGAGGCTTAAAGTGCAGTTAAACTTCGCAAAATGACTTTGTAAAAAAAAATTGTGTGGGTCCATGTTTATTATTCCTAAATAACTTCATATTGTATTTGTTCAGTTTGCTAGTACAACGATTTTTTCCTCTAACTGCCCACTTCTGCGTATCTATTCTTAGATCTGAAAGTCAAGCTGTGTTATTTTTGTTCACAAATTATCAACAGGTTCTGCAACTGGAATGTAGGGCCAGATTCTCAGCTCGTGTAAAGCGGCATACCTCCACTGACTTCCATGGAACTATGCCCAACTTATACCCGCTGTGACCTTCTTTATTAATTATTGATTGTGTGTCAGACAGAAAAGAATTCAGCTAACCCTTCCATGGATGTATTGGCTGAACAGTAGTAAAGGGTAAAAAGTAGTAAAAATGAACTTTGAGTAAGAAGATGTCATTTTACATAGTCAATTTGCTGATCATAACTGCACTTGGAAAGGATTGCAGAATTAAAGTTAAAGCAAAGAAAATGTTAGGACAGATTAGGATATTCAGCTAAAGGAAAACATATTTTAACCACTGGGCATGTTATTTTACATTTCAATATAGCCACAAAGTAACCACAAGTACATTTCTAGACAGTGGGTGAGATCCTAGCCCCACTACATTCAATGGCATACCTCCCAGCGTTTCCAGTGGTGTTGGACAGGTCTTGCCCCAGGAGGGGGTGTCAGGTGCTGCCCTGGGGAGTGGGAGGCCCTGGCTGGAGGGAGTTGAGTGCTGACCCCAGTGGGGGGGAGGCCTGGGGAGTTGCAGGACAAGCCTACCCTGCACTCACCCCACAGCAGCGGCTCCTGTCCCACAGGTCTGAACCTGGCTCCCTGCACTCTAATGGGGTAGTGGCCATGCCAAATATGAGTGGCACTGCAACGGGTGCCATGCTGCCCCTCACCAGGGAGGCAGGCAGGCTGAACCTGAACAGCAGTGTGACCCCGTGTGCCAGGACCCAGGTCACAATGCCCGGAGTGGGGAGCTGGGCCCAGGCAGCCCCTTGGGACAGGAGCCACTTTATCCATGACAGGAGGCTTTGGGGTCAAAGTGGGACAATCCCAGGAAACCTAGGACTGTTGGGAGGTATGTAGTGGGAGGTTTGCTATTTACTTCAATGGGGCCAGGATTTCACCAAGGTTTTCTATATGCAGACAGAGAAATATACTAGCATGACACAACACTTATATATATATTTTTTCATTCACAACTCCGTACAGGATAACAGATCTTCGTAGGAGTAATAGTAGATCAATGTGGTGAACGTAACATCCCTGAAAAGCAGTTTTCAGAATCTGCTCTGGAAATACTGCTTTGCCTTCAGTGTATGATCGGTCAGTGGCTTCTATTATGATATAATAATGCTTCTCACTGGATGTTTTAGTGGTTGAGGCCAGAACACTGACAAACTTGCACGGACTGGTCCCCGAAAAGGTGTTTTGGGTCCTATGGGCATTCATGGCATTTTCTAAAAGGGATATAATCAGCAACTGAGGGCTGGAAATACCTAGTTGAGAGTGGTGAACAAAGAGGCAGGGTCGGAACATGGTTAAGGGCATGTCTGCTAGTATTTTCAAAAGGCCTCACTGGGATTCCATACACTTACACAAGTCCTGCTGGTCTAGACATGCCTTGGGAATGACAATCTTAACACTCGCCACACACATCCCTTGGACTAGGCTGATGCAGCTCACTTGAGACTTTCACACTGACTATAGCCTGGTTACAAAAAGCATCAAATACACTGCAGATTATTACTGCACATAGAGAGGGAGAAAAGAGAGATGCAGTCAGGCTGCTTCAGTAAGTACAAATGCCACCAAAATATAGGCTCCATCCATTTCTTTGGTCTAGTCTTCTGCTCTCCTGATGAGGAAATATGTTTTCACAATTTCAGGTTGTTCAGGAAGCTTCAACAATTCCATGGGCTTTTATTTTTTGTATTTAATTCTAATCAATCACAAGGATTGAATCTATTGCCATTTCTATGACAGGTTGATTTAACCTCCTTCCAGCAGTTTGCTGGAAATTAATAATTTGTTGGAACGATAATATTGGAGGTCAGAGACTGCTTTCTACACCTAATTTGTAGCTTTCAGTATAAAATGAGCTTATCAAAAATCCACATTATAATTGTCCCAGCAGAGTAGATACTTAGCTCTGCTGCACAAGTGGCAACTGTATTTTTTTTTTTGAGTGGGCAATTTTAGTACAAATATAAATAATAATATAGATCCAAACATAATGGTGAAAATGACCAATTTTGATTTTTAAACCCTGACAGCCACATGAGCAGGAGGAGGAAGGATACCTCTGTGCAGGGATTTCACTCCTGCACATAAACGAGGATGTGAGCCACATGCATGATACTGTCCTCACTTCTCTTGGGGCCTCCCTTGGGAGTTGGGATCCACACAGGAGAAGAGGCAGGGACTAGGCGGGCTATATGGACTACGATATAAACTACTCATCACCAGATGAGGAGATCTTACATAGACCATTTGAGATAAGACTGAACTTGGACATGGAGTTTGTAACAACTCAGAACTTGGGTAATGTTCAGATACAGATCCACATCTGAATTTTAGCATTTGGGCCCATCTCTAATGTCTAGGACAGTGGTTCTCGACCAGGGGTACATGTACCCCTGGGGGTACAGAGAGGTCTTCCGGGTGGGGTACAGCAACTCATCTAGATATTTGCCTTGTTTTATAACAGGCTACATGAAAAGCACTAGTGAACTCAGTACAAACTAAAATTTCATACAATGAGTTGTTTATACTGCTCTATATAGTATACACTGAAATGTAAGTACAATATTTATATTCCAATTTATATTATAATTATATGGTAAAAATGAGAAAGTAAGCAATTTTTTCAGTAATAGTGTGTTGTGACACTTGTATTTTTATGTCTGATTTTGTAAGCAAGTAGTTTTTAAGTGAGGTGAAACTTGGGGGTACACAAGACAAATCAGACTCCTGAAAGGGGTACAGTAGTCTGGAAAGGTTGAGAGCCACTGGTCTAGAAAACAAGAATGGTGTTAACATACTGTGGTAATGCGTGCCAATATAGGAACATAGAATGACAAAATGGTAGTCTGAACAAAGGACTCTCTCCCAAGGCCTAAACTTTCTTCCTACAGAACTGATGAAGATGTGAGACAGCAACAACAAAAAGACTGAGACTTCAAAATAAAAGATATAGTATAAAAGAACACTGAATGTAGATGAGGACCATGCACCTATTTTTCATCATGTTAAGGACATCCGTATTCAAACAACACAGCACTGTTTACAGTGCTAAAAGAAAAGATCTTCCTCTCATTTGTTCATGGAATTACTGATTGACTCACCACACACTATTGCATTTTTTCAGGACAGCTCCAAGAGGAAAAAATCCCTGTTATATTCATCATTATACCTATTTGCCCAGCTCTCAAGACATCCACATGAGATGCCTTGAAAATAGATGACTATGTAAGCTCTATTGCATGCTAATATAGGTAATAGACGCAGTGCAGCTTTACCAAATACATTTATTTTTAAATTGCTGAGTACAGATTTGGTTTGTTTACATACTATTTATGCACATATTGCATTGCTTTGTACAAGAGATATTCTGAGCACTTTGCTTGCAATTCAGAAAGCAATAGCACACTATCAGTGAAACAGAACTGCAATATTTAAAACTACAGGTTCTGTGCTGATCAGAGAGATATTGCACATACCATCTTCTATATTCTCTAAAGTAGCAGAGTTATACAGACAGATCTAGCATTCAGAAGGCAGTGTGATGCTTTGGCAGTCTGACTCTATGGATCAAACTGAGCCTAGACATAAGAAAGCACAACAATCATTGACTTTAACACATATTATATTTATTTACACCACGGCCAATATGGTCCTATTAATTTAACTCTACCACTCTAAATATCTATGTGACTGACAGTCATCAAAAGGATTCGAGTAGTGCCAGAGTTCTCAGATTATTTCATCATGTTAAAACCATCTTAATGGATTATCTTGCAGATCACCTCCCCTTCACTGTGTGATCACATGGATCACAGTCCCTCCATTGGTGATGAAATAACATCTGTGTGTCAGTTACAGCAATTGTTTACATGGAAAAGAAATATTAGTAAAGCATTTATTGTATTTTCAGCTCCCCGTTAGTGTGATTTAGTAGCTAGAAATACAGAGGATATACAGTACCATGTGATCAGAGGCTCTCTGGGATCACCAATGGTCTAGACCAGTGGTTTTCAACCAGAGGTACATGTACCCCTGGGGGTACAGAGAGGTTTTCCAAGGGGGAACAGCAACTCATCTAGATATTTGCCTAGTTTTACAACAGGCTACATAAAAAGCACTACTGAAGTCAGTACAAACTAAAATTTCATACGAGTTGTTTATACTGTTCTATATACTATACACTGAAATGTAAGTACAATATTTATATTCCAATTCATTTATTTTTAATTATATGGCAAAAATGAGAAAGTAATCAATTTTTCAGTAATATTATGCTGTGACACTTGTATTTTTATGTCTGATTTTGTAAGCAAGTAGTTTTTAAGTGAGGTGAAACTTGGGGGTACGCAAGACAAATCAGACTCCTGAAAGGGGTATAGTAGTCTGAAAAGGTTGAGAGCCGCTGGTCCAGACAACACAGTTTAGGAAACTCAGCAGTAACCTATATCTGATCTAAAGAAAGTAAAAGTTTTAATATTATCATATGTATATTACAGTAGCACCAACAGACCAGGCAGGTCCGGGCTCCATTGTGTGAGGTGCTGTATAAAAATAGTAAATGACGGTCCCTGCACCAAAGAATTAACAGTCTCATTCTTGAACATGATAAAGAATGGTGTCTGTCTTTGTTACCATTACAAAATAGGTGAAAATAATTTATTACATTATTCTCTATTATTTGTTAGCTCTACTGACCTATATGCTAACCCCCTGGATGTATACATCTTTATGGGTGATCCTGCCATCCAAGATTTAAAATGTCAGTACTGCTTATAGTCTTGTATCACTGTATATTGCAAATTCATCTGAAAATGAATAAAAGAGATTTAAGTAGCAGAGCATCTAATCAATGATGCAATAGGAGACTAAATATTTTCCATCTGAAACTTATGTGATTGTATTTTCTCTCCTCCATGTTAAAACTGGAAAGATATCATTGTGCCCCAAATTATTAAGACTGAATTAATTTTAGAGTATATTGATATCTATTTGAATTTAATTTATTTGCAGACGGCATTAGAAGTGCTGTAAAAAGGTAACTATTCATTGTGCATCTAGAGAAATGATTATTGACCATCTGTTGATACTTTTGTGTGTCAACAAACTATTCTCAGCAGGTTGTTGATGTAAAAATGATCCTAAATTCGACTGTTGCCGGTCTTAGCTTTATTCAAACCTCTCATAATGTGTGAAATAAACTACAGTTTATTCTGTGTAAAACAACTAGAGGAATACTTTATTATAAAAAAAGCCAGAATAAGGGGTACCTTTTTGGGCTACTGCTTCAGGTCTTAGGTGCTTTGTGATGCAGAACTTAGCAAAATAGTAAAGAGTAGAGTAACTGAAAAAAATATTTATTTGACTATAGTCAGAGAGATGATGTTATTGTTAAGGGAGAAAACGTGAACTGTCACTTTCATTCTTTGCCTAGAATGGAAACAGTTGTAATCAAGGTGAGTGTCAGGTACAATTTCATCATATTTTCTGCTGCAGGATTATGTTATTTTAAATATATTTTAAAACAATCCAACTTAATCAGTTTTTATTAAAGTTTCTTAGCCAAGGAAAGCTGATTTAAATATTGATTTTCAAAGACAAATACTTTAACATATATCCTGAGGATCTATTCCCTATTTGTTCTGGCTGTTGCACTTTCTATCACAATCAAGTCCCTGCTCACACAGATTTAAATTATTTGACATTTCAGTTTCCTGTGTCATAAAAAGGGCTTGAGTATCTGCAACAAATACCTTTTACAACATATTACTGTGGCAGTTTATTTCCCAGGCTTCTAGCATAACTGGGTTCTTGTCTTCCAATAAAGTAAAAAATCAAGACATTTCATATCTAATTCAATGTTGAACCCTGTAACATACATGAGATATACTGTAAGTATTTGAAACTGGGAATGAATTGATGGGTTCTGTCCACTGATCTGAAATAAAATCAAAACTAAGGAAGATCTAAGTCTTTTCCTGCTTATCTGCCGCAACTTGCTTGCCTTTACATTTTAGCATTCTCAAGCAGAGCAGCTTTAGCCAAACTAGGAGAAACAGAATTTGTATTTACATAGCATTTTTCATATTGAAGGTACAATATCTCAAAGTGCTTTCCAAAATAATGTACATGGAACATTCTCATTATGAAGAGGTATGCTTTATACTTACTGTTTTAAAGGACACTTGTTTTAGACTAATGCTATCCTAATCTCAAGAAACTAATACCTGAATTATGACTTGATGGGCAGTTTATTACAGTGAGGACGTCAGTGCAAATTGTCCCCTCAGAGATTTTACCATTTATATTAGCTCTACTTAGTCAGTTATTCAGTCAGAAAGAATACATGAAGATACTTTACTTACTGCATTATCTCCCAAAGCTGTTTTGATACTAAGCCGTACTTTGAAAGCATTCTGTGCATCTGACACAAAGAAAAACAAAGCAATAAACATAAAAATAATCTTGGAAAATTGGTTTTTTAATTATTTACTTTTCCAACTGTATTACAGAGCATAGTCTTAAAAGCTTCTAAATGTATCTTAACTTATTACATGATTAGGAGACCTCAACGTTGTTAGTGTGAACAAGCCTGGACACCGTGGATTCTCATGATCTCTTCAGAATAGAGTAAGATTGGCTTTAGCAACCTATTCACAAACTCACAAAAGAGGTGAAGGTTCAGAGTATACACCCTCAAACTCTATAAGAAGTGTTACAAAAATAAGTCTAAGCGGCCAGCTTTGAAAGTGTCCACCAAGTTGAGACATTTAACTGATAAAGGATGAGGCTCAATTGCAAAACTTACCTGGCCTACAGAGCTCAGAATGAACGATGGTAACCAAGGAGAAAGCAAGCAGCAAAACCCCTAACATCCTTTCAGAGTGGAAAACTTGTGGCAAAAAGAAAAAAGTCACCACAGTAAAGCAGTCTTAAACTTTCTGTGACCCAGGATTAAAGCATCAGCAGAAAAAATGAGCAACTAAGTAAAAGGTTTAATAATTAACCCCATTATTTTAGCTAAAACTGTAATTGGAAAGAACCATTTTCTATTTACTTTTTTCTCTTTAGGAAAGAAAGAGATAAGACACATTTAATTTTCTTCCTCCAAGCTATTTCCTAAAACAATCAGAAAACTTCATATGCTAGCCATAGCTATACTTTCTGGTCTTTTTGGTCATGATCTCCAACATATACCAAAAATATCTGAGATCATAAGGTACTTAATTCAAAGCCAACCTGCAGGTCTAGTAGCTGTGTGATGTGCTGTCACTCATAGGATGTGAAGTTGCATTGTGCTGCCATTGTGCAATGTTGACAAGTTCTGAGGGAAACTGCAACCAAGTTTAGCTAGAAGGTTCGATTTGCCTGACAAATGGCCTTAACATAAACATAAGAACATAAGAACAGCCATACTGGGTCAGACCAATGGTCCATCTAGCCCAGTATCCTGTCTTCCGACAGTGGTCAATGCCAAGTGCTTCAGAAGGAATGGACAGAACAGGCAATCATCTAGTGATCAACTCCCAGCTTCTAGCAGTCAGAGGTTAGGGACACCCAGAGCATGGGGTTGCATCCCTGACCATCTTGACTAATAGCCATTAAAGGACCTATCCTCCATGAACTTTAGTTCTTTTTTGAACCCCATTATATTTTTGACCTTCACAACATCCTCTGCCAATGAGTTCACCAGGTTGACTCTGTGTTGTGTGAAGAAGTACCTCCTTTTGTTTGTTTTAAACCTGCTGCCTATTAATTTCATTGGGAGACTCCTGGTTCTTCTGTTATGTGAAGGGGTGAATAACATTTCCTTATTCACTTTTTCCACACCATTCACAATTTTATGGACCTCTATCATATCCTACCTTAGTCGTCTCCTTTCCAAGCTGAAAAGTCCCAGCCTTTTGAATCTCTCCTCACATGGAAGCTGTTTCAGACCCTCAATCATTTTTGTTGCCCTTCTCAGTACCTTTTCCAATTCTAATATATCTTTTTTGAGATGAGGCAACCAGAACTGCATGCAGTATTTAAGATATGGGCATACCATGGATTAATATAGTGACATATTTTCTGTATTATTATCTATTCCTTTCCTAATGGTTCCTCACATCCTGTTACCTTTTTTGACTGCCACGGCACGTTGAGTAGATGTTTTCAGAGAACTATCCACAATGACTCCAAGATCTCTTTCTTGAGTTGGAACAGCTTGTTTAGCTCTGGATTATGTTTTCTAGTGTGCATTACTTTGCATTTATCAACACTGAATTTCATCTGCCATTTTGTTGCCCAGTCACCCAGTTTTGTGAGATCCCCATGTAACTCTTTATGGTCTGCTTTGGACTTAACTATCTTGAGTAATTTTGTATCATCTGCAAATTTTGCTACCTCACTGTTTAACCCTTTTTCTTGATCATTTATGAATTTATTGAACACTGGTCCCAGTACAGATCCCTGGGAGACACCACTATTTACTTCTCACTATTCTGAAAACTGACCATTTATTCCTACCCTTTGTTTCCTGTGCTTTAACCAGTTACTGATCAATGAAATGACCTTCCCTCTCATCCCATGACTGCTTACTTTGGTTAAGAGCCTTTGGTGAGGGACCTTGTCAAAGGCTGTCTGAAAGTCCAAGTATACTATATCTCCTGTATCATCCTTGTCCACATGTTTGTTGACCCCCTCAAAGAATTCTAATAGATTGATGAGGCATGATTTCCCTTTACAAAAGCCGTGTTGACTCTTCCTCAACAAATCATGTTCATCTATGTGTCTGAATAATTCTGTTCTTTACTATAGTTTCAACCAATTTGCCTGGTACTGAAGTTAGGCTTACCAGCCTGTAATTTCCAGGATTGCCTCTGGAGCCTTTTTTAAGAATTGGTGTCATTTTAGCATTCTGC
Source organism: Platysternon megacephalum (assembly GCA_003942145.1). Taxonomy (NCBI): domain Eukaryota; kingdom Metazoa; phylum Chordata; order Testudines; family Platysternidae; genus Platysternon; species Platysternon megacephalum. The sequence continues at coordinate 4,782,949 of QXTE01000043.1, forward strand.
CTGTCATCTGAGGCAGAAGCTGACTTAAGGTTACATACCACACTTAATAGTTCTGCAATTTCATATTTGAGTTCCTTCAAAATTTTTCGGTGAATACCGCTTGGTTCTGGTGACTTATTACTGTTTAATTTATCAGTTTGTTGAAGCATGAAGGGACAATCAAATATTTAGCATATCTGGTACGTAAATATCTTGCAATGCTGGCTACAACAGTGCCATGCAAACACCTGTTCTCACTTTCAGGTGACATTGTAAATAAGAAGCAGGCAGCATTAGCTCCTGTAAATATAAACAAACTTGTTTGTCTTAGCGATTGGCTGAACAAGTGGTAGGGCTGAGTGGACTTGTAGGCTCTAAAGTTTTACATTGTTTTGTTTTTCAGTGCAGTTAGGTAAAAAAAATCTATACTTGTAAGTTTCACTTTCATGATAAAGAGATTGCACTACAGTACTTGTATGAGGTTAGTTAATTTGTTTTGCATTAATCGCATGCATTGACTGTGATTAGTTGACAGCCCTACTTAAAACATTTCATGGTGATAATTTTTGAGTCTTTGGCTAGTTGCTCCTCAAATTCTTTTTAGGCCTTCCTAATTATACTTTTAATCCTTTCTGAATAATGTGGCCGAAAGGATGGCCTTGCTCAAAGGACCTCTTTCCCCTCTCACAAAAGAAACAAGACCACATACCATAAATTACAGATCATATTCCTTTCACATAGACAAGTTATGAAATGTAAAGCTTCAGTCAGCACAATGGCTTAGCACTAGTGTAAAGCAATCACCATGCAGGAGATCTAGCTGATGAAGTCTTTAGGATTCTTGCTGCTGCCTAGTTCAGGCACCTTGCTGAAGTGACATGCTCAAGTTCTGGAATTTGGAGGTGAAATGCAGGATTACAATTGATACCACCCTGAACTGAAAAAAGCTCAAGGATGAGAACTGCCTTCCTAACTATTGGAAGACCACTGCAACGGTAACTGAAGTAAGAGAAAAAGAGAAATTGCAGGATTTAAATAGGAGAGTATGTATTCATGTTGAATATGTAAATATTCATATTATATGTATGTATGCACATATGTATGAAAATATTATTGTTATATATTTTCTACTTAGATGAATCAGTAAAACAAGTTTATTAACTACAGAAAGATAGATTTTAAGTGACTACAAGTAATGAGGCATAAAAGTCAGAACCGGTTACAAGAAAATAAAAGTAAAGCGAAACTAACACCTAATTTATTCAACTAAGTGAATTCAAAGCAAATGTCTCTTTCATTGCATGTTACAGCGGTCTTACTGGCTGAATCTCCTTCAGTCAGGATCCCTCCCCCAGTCCGATGCTGTTTCCTTTGTTCTTCAAATGTTAAGTGCCGTAGAAAGACAAGGAGGAATCATATGGGGTGTCTCCTCTCTCCTCTTATAATTCTTTCTCTTCTTCAAGAATCATCTCCAGCTGATGTTCAGGAGACAGAAAGTCTGTGTGGACAGGAAACCCCATCTGTTTCTTTGTCAAGATGTAGATTTTCACCCACATCCTCTTTCCTGCCAAAGAATAACCACTTAACCAGGTGATGGTCCATTTGATTTTGTTGACACCTGGCTTAGGTGTTGGCTAGCCTTTTGTCTCTGAGGAACTTGTTTATGGCTGCTCCTCTCAGACATGGAACATATCTTAGTAATACCATATGGAGGAAGCTTATAGCTTTACATTCAGTGTTGCCAAACATATTTTACCAGGACAATAATGATCAGAAAATTATGAGTTTTCAAATGATACCTCAGAAGGCAAAATGTATACAAAATTTATCATAGTCCTGTGAAAGGGGTGAATATGGGGTTACAGACTGTCACCCTCCTGACCAGGTCTTTTTCCCAGGCTGCACATTTCCCTGCCTACATTGTGATATCTTCAGCAAATCATACTGCCTAAATAGGCCAGTGTCTGTGTGTTCCTTTCTTTCCCAAGGCACGAGACCTGTAACTGCCACACATTATAAGTTACTACACAGCCCTTTCTAACCAAGCACATTTATTTAACAAGCACATTTATTTAACACTGTTTCCCATCACAGAGATGCCCAACATCATTTTCATGAAGTGGTGGCAGCTCCCAGGACCACAAATCAGACTGATATTTTTGTTTTGCCTTATCTGTCTGTTTATACATTTGCAAGTCTCCAGTGACTCTGACATCAAACATTCTTGTTTTCAGTCTTCCATTGAACAAAATGTCAGCAGGTGACAGCCCATGCTTTATTGGTGCCCATTCTGTAATTAAACAGTGTTAAATATGGGTCATAATCTGACTCTGCATCCCTTTTCAGTAGGTGCTTTATTATTTTGACACCATTTTCCATCAACCAGTTGGACTGGGAATAATGGGAACTATCAGTTACATGTCCAAGTCTGTACTTCACTGCAAACTGCTTAAACTCATGTCCACGAAACTGTGGCTCCCTGACAGACATTACTATGCCAGGTATACCTTGTCTAGAAAAAACAGATTTGATACGTACAATCACCTGTTTAGTTGCAATATTTTATAGGAAAGCTATCTCAGGGAAGGGTGAATAAACAGTCCAGAACAAATACTTTTGTGTGTGTGTGTGTGTGTTGGCTGGAAAAAACTAAACCAACCAACCAAAAAAACAACACAACAACACCGGACTACTTTTTTCCAAGGGGTCCATTTTTCCTGTGCCACCAACATGAGCTCTTATTTGACTTGCCATGTATTTGAGACATATGCAGTAAGCCGTAAGTGCTTCCTCAGTGTTACTGCTCATTTGAGGCCAGTATAAAATGTCTTTGACGTTCTCTTAGATTTCTGAATCATGAAATGACCTCCATGTACCCTTTTTAACATATTTTTCTGCAACACCGTAGGAATTACCATCCTGGTGCCTTTAAATAAAATCCCATCTAATACTGACAACTTCCCCTTAAATTGATAAATAGGCGCTGGGAGTAAGCTGCCCCGGCCACCCTATTAAAACAATGACTTTCTGCAGGGTCTCATCCTGAGCAGCAGCTCTGGAAATCACAATCTACAATTCGTCTGAGTCCAGACAAAGGGGTGTTGTATTTTTTAAAATAAGGTTGACATGTACTAACTCTAGCTCTGGACTTTGCTTCACTGCATTTTTGTCAAATGCTCTACAGTGTGTGTCTGCAACCACCTAATCTCTTTGAGGTTTGTATTCAGTTTGAAAATCATACATTTGTGTCTGAAAAATTAATCTCTGTATTCCCAGGGGGATGTTTGCAAGTCCTCTTTGGCAACGGCAATAAGTGGGTTTGACGTTACTGACATAACCTGTGACCAAAAAGATCATTGTTCCAACCACTGTTATATATTTGCTGCAAATATTGTACAAAGGTTGCCGTGCAAGGTGTCTATGGAAAGGTTATGATTTGCTGGGTATGATTTTGCTATCTATATGTGTGTATCATTTTTGTAGTTGAAGTTGTAAATATTGTCTATGTACTTGTATCTCAATGTGTTTTCATTCTAAGTAGCCTCAGTAAAGCATTTGGTCAGCTTCTTGAGAAAGGACTATTCTCAGTAAGTGCACAATCAAGAAACACTTAACTGACAACGGACTTTGGGAGACACCGATCCACCTCTGAGCTTTCCTGGGAACGTTCAAGCTAACATGTAAACAATGGCGTGGGCCTGCAAACTGAGTCATGTATAGACATGTGACTTTCCCAGGTGACTCCAAACTCCATCATGCTGCTGTGATTTTCCACTGTAAGAACAAAGAGGGGTCCTTCCATGGGCAGAGAATATAAAAGGCCCTGAAAACCCCTCCATCTTGTCTTCAATCCTGCTTCCGACCTCTGGAGAAACCTTGCTACAAACTGAAGCTCTGAACAAAGGACTGAATGACCCATCCCAGCTGTGGATGTTCTCCAGAGACTTGATTTGAACCTGCAGTTTATTCAATCACTGCTACAAGCGTGAACCAAGAACTTTGCCATTACTGTATGTAATTGATTCCATTTAACCAATTCTAGCTCTCATCTATATTTCTTTCTTTTATGAATAAACCTTTAGATTTTAGATTCTAAAGGATTGGCAACAGCGTGATTTGTGGGTAAGATCTGACTTGTATATTGACCTGGGTCTGGGGCTTGGTCCTTTGGGATCAGGAGAACCGTTTTTCTTTTACTGGGGTATTGGTTTTCATAACCATTCGTCCCCATAACAGGTGGCACTGGTGATGATACTGGGGAACTGGAGTGTCTAAGGGAATTGGTGTTATGACTTCTGGATAGCCAGCGGTGTTTGGCTGGTTTGGTTTGCCTTGTTGTGCAAAGGAACCCCAGCCTCAGGCTGTAACTGCCCTGCTCTAAGCAATTTGTCCTGAATTGATACTCTCAGAAGTGACCCACCAAAGGCAGCATTGTTAAAATGGGTAATGGTCAATTTCAGCTAACGCAGGCCTCCCATAAATAAAAACATGAAACTTTTTACAGCTGTTACCTAAGGTCAAAGCCACCTCCTCTATTTGAGCATACTGACACTTAGTTTTTATTAGTGCCTATGACACATAAGCCACTGGTCTCCAGTTTTGACTACACAGTACAATCTCAGAGTTACGAACACCTTGGAAATGGAGGTTGTATGTAACTCTGAAATGTTTATAACTCTGAACAAAACATCATGGTTTTTCCAAAAGTTTACAACTGAACATTGACTTAATACAGCTTTGAAACTTTAGTATGCAGAAGAAAAATGCTACTTTCCCTTTATTTTTTCGTTTAACACTGTACTGTACTATATTTGCTTCCCCCCCCCCGCCCCGCTGCTGCCTGATTGCGTACTTCCGGTTCCAAATGAGGCGTGTGGTTGACTGGTCAGTTTGTAACTCTGGTGTTCATAACTCTGAGGTTCTACGGTACTACTGTAAGAGGATTGCACCTACTCTCCTTGAAGTCATTTGTGGACAACTTACTTTTGTGCTTACTCTCACTGTACCTCAGATCTGGGGCTTCTTTAATTCACTTCTTCAGTTTTTCAAAATCTTTATTAAGATTTGCATCCCAGGTTCAGTGGACATCTTTGCACAGGAGTATTTTCAGGTTGCTGGTTCAGGCAGCTAGATTAGGTACAAATTTCCCTATATAGTTCACCATTCCAAGAAATTGTTGTACCTCTTCCTGGGCTATTTGGGCAGGCATGTTGGTGATGGCCTCATCTTTACTGTGATCTACCTGTTCACTTTGCTGTGCTCTCTTCTCTCCCAGATATGCTATTTCCATTACATGGCACGTATATTTTGATTATCTTTACCCCAGCAGCTCTGGTTTTTTCCAAGGTTGCTTAGAGCCTCTGGTCATGCTCATCTGNTTTTTCTCTTCCCCCCCCCCCCCCCCCCCATCAAAACAATTATCTATGTAAACCTTAGCACCTTCTATACCATGAAAAATTTGCTGTATTTTCCAGTGAAACACCTTGGGTGTCGAACACAACCCAAATGGCAGTCTGTGGAAACAGTGTCTCCTAAAAGGGATGCTGAATGTGCATAAATGTGTCCTGTTTTTGTAAGGGCACCTGCCAGAAACCTGCTGATGCATCAAACTGAAAAATATCTGGCATCAGCCATCTCCCCCAAAATTTCTTCTGTTGCATGTAGGGGAAAATGTTCCCTTTTACATATTTAAATCTTTTGGGTCTATACCAAAGTGAAGGGCTCAGTCTTTTTTCAGAATGACCAACAAGTGTACCCGTTCTGTTGATTTTCTATTCATATTATGATTCTTAGAGTAATGATCCTATCTGACGCAGCTTTTAGTTTCTGCCTGAGGCTGAATGTGGGGTGCATGGGCTCTTTCAGCTCTATTCTGTACTCTGGTGAGAGCTTCTCTATCCCATGGAAGACACCCTCAAACTCTTCTTCAACTGCTCTGGAGTCCAATGAATGCACCCTCCTGATGAGACCAAGGACTTGACACACTTTTAACCAAACAATGGGTGCTGTTTTCCCTGGTACTGTTACAAATTATATCTTTTCTAATTTGTTATTTACCCATACATTTAGTTCACATATACCTCTAGTGGTAATATACTCACCACTGTAAGCCTGGAGTTTCACCCATTTACACTCCACTATCTGTGGCTTTTCTTTTAGTGCTTTTATCATGTTTCTGGCAACGCATTGTCTTGTGCACCAGTGGCCAACTTAAAAGTAATAAATGTCCCATTTGCTTTCAGAATGACAGTTCAATTGTTTTCTACTGCAACAACATCCACTGCTCCTAAAAAAATAGCTAGTGGTGCGATCACCATCCTCTTTGTGCATACTGTGCTGGTGCTTGAAAACTCTTGCAAAGTGATGTAATCAATTTAATTTCTTGAGCCTTTTCCCATATGCTGGGCATTGTCTTGATTGTGCAGCTTAATGTGCAGCTTAATGTATTGCAGATTGTGCAGCTTAATGTATTGTTTTTGCTGGACTCTGAGCTCCACACGCCTTTCTGCCTCAGGTTTCTTTTCTTGCTATATTTTGGATTCTCTATCATGTCTACAGTATCAGAGCACTGTCCATGCTCCATAAGCTTCATTCTGGACGGAGGGATTTCTGCTTCTTGGCAAATTCTACTTGCTCTGTCAAGTGTTAATTCTGGTATTTCAGTAGTCTCTCTCGGAGATGTTTGTTCCAGATCACAATCACAATCTGGTCTCTTAATAAGGACTCAGTCCCCTGTGGTGGGATAGGTTCTCACCCTGGTCAGGAAGGGATTCATCAACCTCAGCCTGTTGTACCTATGGGGCCTGTTGCACCAGGATAGGGGAGGTTCCTTAAAAGGGAGGATCCCAGCCCAGCGCAGGTGGCGCTTAGAAGCAGGGGCATGCGCAGGAATTTAAATTTGACTGCTTTGGGAGGGGCACGTTAAACACCCACATATCATATACATTAAACCCTATTGACACATGCACATACATCATATGCATAGAAATACACAGCAGTACACTCACCATTTCAATGAAAATCCATGTGCTGTGGAGCCATCTAAATAAATGTATCCACAAGTACTTGGCTGCGGCAGGGTCAGACAGTTCCTCTGGCCCCGAAGCCGCAGCACAGAGAGAGAGAGAAAGAGCGCATGCGCTCCTCTGGCCCTGGGGCCATGGTGAGGAGAGAGAGAGAGCACTCCTCTGGTCATGGGGCCAGAGCTGTGCCCCCACAGAACCCCAGGGCTGGAGGAGCTGTCAGCTCCCATCACAGCCCCGGGGCTGGAGGAGCTCGCTCTCCCTGCCACGGCCCTGGGGCCAGAGGAACTCTGTGACCCTGCCACAGCTAGGGTTACCACCTGGCTGGTATTTGACCGGACTGGATGTTTTTTTATGGATTTGCCAGTTGCCAGAAAAATAATTTAATCTGCTGTTTGTTTTTTTTTAACGTGGATCTAAAGATTTGCATTACTATCACAATACACTGGGATATCTAATGTTAAAAGTTTCTGCATACAGCTAAAGATGCTGCTGTGTTCCCAGTTCTGCAGTTTAAGCGATAACAGATCAAAACTGTTGAAAATACAGCAGCTATCTACTCACCAACACACAAGTGCACTGCGGATGTGTGAGAGAGGGGTCTGAGTCACGTGTGAGTGAGGAGAATGGATGGTTGCGGAGTTGCCTTGTGATTGGGGGTTAGGGTTGCGGCGGGCTTGCCTTGTGATGGGGAGGGATGCCAGGTTTTTTGCATTTCAAATGTGGTAACCCTAGCTGCAGCCCTAAAACCGGAAGAGTTCTGTTCCCCCGCAGATTATTGGGGGGCCGTACCCCTGCTTGCCTCCCTTTGTACACGCCCCTGTTTGGAGAGAAGCAGAGCTAGAGCTCCCTAGCCCCGCAGAGCACAGCTGCTTACTCAAAAAGCTGCTGAAGAGCCTCTGCCACCCAAGCCCTCTGGAGAGGTTGAGGGACCATCTTCACTTTACTTTTCATTTGAGCGCAGAGTGCTCAAACTGGGGCTCTCAGACTGCGAGGGTTAGGAACCCAGCCACCTTCACAGCAAATGCAGAGAAAAGTGAGGTGAGCCCAACTGTTTTGTGGCTGCAGAATTACTTTGTTTGCCTTTTTATTTGTCTGGACTGTGGTCATGCTCGGAAGTGGGGCAGCCGGCTCCCTAAGACGTACAGCCAGGAAACTGTATCCTGCACACCAAACAGGCACAACAGCAACCCCTTCAGCCAGAAAGGATGGGAGAGGTGCCCACCCTCATCCCATGAAGGTGCCCCAGAGTTACAATCCAAGATATCCCCCAAAATTGCATGACTGGCTCTTTCAGCGTTAGATAAGTCACAAACTCTTCTATGGTTTCACCTTCTTTTTGTACTCTTTGTTTAAAAAAAAAAAACTTGTATATTTCAATTTTACATGGAGTGTATTACTCCTCAAATTTCTGTAATACATTTTCTAGTTAGCCTCCTCTGCCTGAAGTAACTGAAAACTGTTAAACACATCAAATACCTCAGGATCAGATACTGTCAAAAATAAGGCTACCTTCTGATTGTCTTCCTTGTTTCTGGAACCCATTACGTATGTATGTACGTATGCACGCACGCGCACACACACACTGAAGCGCTGTTTAAACCAGTTGTTTTCCAGCCCAGAAAGACATATAACGCTTATAAAGTTGATACAATAGTCTCTATAAATGTTCTATTTTGATATTGTTAGAACAAAATGCTTTGATTTTTCATTTTCAAATTACTTTTTTCAAATTTATTATAATTGTTTTAGAAAGCAGAAATCAAAAGAAACATTTTGATTTTGTTGAAACAAAACATTTTGATCAATCCAAGACAAAAAAAAAAATTCCTCCAAATTGAAATGAAGTCAAATTTTGAAATCCTTCTAAATGGAACAGTCGTCATCCAGCCAGTTCTAAGACATACCAGTAAAAATGCTAGAGAAAGAGATTTAGGGTATCACAAGTTCATGCCTTTTTATGCTACAAGCTGAACATATCAGCACCCACCGTTTTGTAATTCTCCTTGTTCTCAATGAGAAATTCAAATGCATGTACAAGTCTTTTTCAAACCCACTCTTCTTCCCTTCTGGTTTGATGTGTAAATCTGCTTGCACATGTGTGTACTCATATGTTTACATATCGTTCATTTGTCAGAACATTCACATAACATTTTAGATGCACATATGGTGCGTCTAAAAACCATTTTGAAAATTCAACATAAAAAGTTTTGAAACTGTTCATCTTTTGTAATGACTTTACAAGAGAAAATCCTTTTTAGCCATCTTTGAATTACAAGAGACAGCGACGCAGAATCTGATATTTGATGAACTTCTTAGAAATATCATTGAACTAGTGCAAATAATTTAGTATGAATCACAGAACTGGAAGGGACCTCGAGAGGTCATCTAGTCCAGTCCCCTGCACTCGTGGCAGGACTAAGTATTATCTAGACCATTCCTGACAGGTGTTTGTCTAACCTGCTCTTAAAAATCTCCAATGCTGGAGATTCCACAACCTCCCTAAAAATGAATATGACTGACTGGTTCAAAATACAAGATAACTGATATTTCTAAATAGTAGAATCCTCAAAAATATCTATACAATCTATAATTATATACATAAAAGTATACCTTCATTTTGATTTTTAAGCATGTCGAGGCAAGGCTGAGATATTCATTCAAGTAGGTACATGACTCTGATTTGCAGTTATCTCCTGTGACAATTAAAGGAGATTTAGCAAGGTACTATTCTGCTTCCTCCCCACATTTAAATGTCTTTGAAATGGAAAGTCCCAAGAAACAAGTATTTATTGATATCTGTGTATAGTGTTGTTGTAGCCATGTTGTTTCTCTAATATCCTGAGACCAAAGTGGGTGAGGTAATATCTTTGAATGGACCAGCTTCTGTTGGTGAGAGAGACTAAAAGCTTGTCTCTCTGACCAACAGAATTCGGTCCAATAAAAGATATTACCTCACCCCACCTTCTCTCTTTATTGATAGCGGTCATATAAGTTAATTAACAGCCATAGCTATGCTTAATCCTGTTTTTTCTGTTTGACCAACAGTTTTAAATTCTGAGAAAGTTAATCACTACCACTCGGGACTAAAAATTAACTCTTACGTGCAAAGTATCAATGTGTTACTATCAGCATTTAATCACTCACGGAAATGTAACTACAGGCAGTATGGACCTAGCCCTACAAGGTGCCTAGCAGTTCCCACGGAGTTCAGTGGGATCATAGCGCACTCAGCACCTCTTGAAGTACTCAGAAATGTGCAGGATCAGATTCCAAGTGCACATGAGGTCCCCAAGTGATAGGTCAATGTTGGATGATATAGGGCACAATCCAGCTCCTAAATTCAATTAAAAACTCCCATTATTCAGACAGAAGTTGGATTGGACCCATAGTGACTATCACATTAAAATAATGGAAATGTAATTAAACATACCTTGTATCTTTTCTTTGTGCTCATAGAAGTGCGCAGTTGGAGTGATATCTGTCATTCACATCTGCATCTATTTAAGCAGCTCTATATCCATTGTATCTGCAAATGAAGGAAGGAGTGACCCATTTTCAATTAATTTATGATTTATTTTTCATATATTTTTCAACAAATACATTCTGTAGTGAGACATTACCACGTGTTCCCTTGAAATCTGCACTCTGCTGTGAAAAATAGCAGCATTAAGGACCGGCCTCAATGGGACTAGCACTAAGGATGAAAAAGAAGTGGGGTAGTGACTTCCCATACATTTGTTGAAGCTGCTCTTCTTCTTTTCCCTGTCACACTTAGTTTTTATAATTTAGCTAAAATGGCTGATCTGTTACCTCTAATCTGAAATCCATGTTTCAGGAATATTCATATGACCCACCAAAGCAAATCAAAAGGGGTACAAACATGGTAAATCAAAATTTATTTTCTAAGTCAACAAAAGTCGCATTATTTACCCAGATTTCATTTCTCATCTATCCTCCCCATCCCACTTCCCCCAACTAATAAAATGACAAGTCTCATGGCTACAGCAGGAGTGAGATCCTGGCTTTACTGAAGTTAATGGCAAAACTTCCATTGACTTTAGTAGAACCAGGATTTCATCCTAGATGTTCCCAAATATGCCTATGAGGCCTATTTCAAAATGTATTTGTACAATAAAATGTAGAGACACAGGGCTTTGGGCACGTGAACACAAAAATGCAATTCTGTATATACCAGTTCACGTGGGCCAAATCATAAATGTGTGCCCCGACAGGTGATTTCTCTACTACATTGTTTAGAGGTAGTATATGACACTATCTGCATTGTTATTCATGCACAAATTTATAATAGAACATGTTGTGCAAATGAAATATGATTTTGACAAAAACATTTCCCTACTCTGTTATTTTGCACGGTACAGTATAATCAATGCATGCTGAAATCTACGTTGTATGTTACTGTTTTGTATATACGATACATAGACAAAACAAGACCTTATAGCATGTTAGCTTGAATTTTAATCAACATTTCTGTAGTGGATGAATCATTGTATGAACAGAACAGTAATCTCTGAAGGGCCATTGTTTAGCACTAGTATATAAAGCAGTATTAATATCAATATTATCTCATTTGTCATGGGAGAACATCTTAACCACATTCAAAATCAGTTCTGTGAAGTGACATATTAAAATGTTGTATCATAAATATCAGTGATTACTATGGAAAAAGAACCAAAACAGAATTGAAGCAGACTAGAATGTTTGTTACAATACACTTATATTGCAGAGGAATATTTTGCTATATTTAACAAATACCTGAGTAAATATAGGCTTGTGCATAGAAGGCAATATAATCTCTGAAATACAGTAACAACCTGTATCAACCAGCTACATCAAGCTGTTACTTACAAATAAGGATAAACCTTTAAATATTTGTCTCTATTATCCTTTTTTTTTTTTTTGCCATGGATGCTAGAATTACCATCTAGCTACAAGGAACAATGTCATATGCTCATGTATACTATGGATCTGGAATGTATTACAGCATGGCAAAAAATATGTTCAAGTTTGGAGATGTGGAGTGTTGGTAGAGGAAGAAAGGGTAGAGTTACTTTTTATGGAAGTTGATGTAAAAGAATTCTCTCTAGAAATATACTTTTGAGTCTGAATTGTGAAGCAAGCTGGAGAGGTGACTTCTGCAGACCACTGGAAACTTGCTGCTAAAACGAACTATGTATAGTGGAACCTATACTCTGTAAAATATGGATGATGAATTCTTAGTGATTGGAAAGCTTGATTATTTTAGCTACATGAATGGAACATGCTGACCTAGAAGTTATATTTGTCCATTTTTGCACCAATAAATACTTTATCACCATATTATTTGGGTTGTATGGAATGAGTTTTGGGGGGTATTTAACACAAAGGATATATATATATATATTAAAATAAAAAATATATAAAAATAAAATAAAACATAAGGGGGTAAATTAAATGGTGAAATGAGACTAAACTATAAATGTAATTATTGTACAGACATTGCAAGGATGGATGACTGCTTTTTCACTGGGCGGTTGTCCTTACTGCTAGCTACTTGAGACTAATCAGTTACTTGTTTTTCGTGGGCAAAAATTACACTATTATATTTTTCCCAATAAAATAATATACATTCACAGAAAGCACTGTGCAGAATATCATCTTTTTAACCAGCTAAGTATGTTATGAAGTGTTAGGAGTGATTCTTCCCCAAGATTATAGTGGGTGATCATAATAAACTAATGGATCCTGAAATTCACCACTGAAAGGAATGGAGGAGGAAATTTGCAATATTGCCTTGTGAACAGTGCAAAGGAGGATGGTTCGCAACTATGCCTGATAGTCTATTGTTGAGGGATTTCAGTTAAGAGATTTATTATACTGACTACTATTGTAACTAGGGTGACCAGATGTCCCGATTTTATAGGGACAGTCCTGATTTTGGGGTCTTTTTCTTATATAGGCTCCTATTACCCCCTACCCCCTGTCTCGATTTTTCACACTTGCTGTCTGGTCACCCTAATTGTAACTCAATAACTAAACAGGAGATACCAGAATTGAGAAATACACTGCATTATGTCTTTTACAACTTTTCTGAGTCTCTATGGAGTTGATTAGTTCTCAAAAGCCCACTACTGCCATCTGCTGCATCTAATGAGCAACAAACTCATTATTTAGATTTAGCTGTGTTTAGATTCTGTTTGGGAGAACAGAATAACAGAGATACTGGATGCTGTTGGTTGCCTGCTTTTTTGAAAGACACACTAAAATCTAAAATGTGGTTTGCTAAGGAAAGGTACACAATGAGTATCCACTCACCAAATGTGTAGCAAAATACCTCATTGTTGTATATGGCAGGTGGCTACTTTGCATAACTTTAGAAATTTAGATTATAATTCAGTCCTGATGAGAGAAGCATCGTCTGCTGATTACCTATTCCTGGTGGCCAAGATCAAAGGCCCAGGCTATACAGGGGAAAGGCTGAACTATTCCTGGTAGTTCTAGTTCTGAGACAGTTAAGAACTTGTAACCATAGGGAAAACCCAGTTGTGGGTTTTGAAAGACTGACACCTACCAGAGCCTGAGGTTGGAGTTGGGGCGATCTCTAGCAAGCTTTTTGGCATGTGTGTAGGTTCTTTTATTGTTTTCAATAGGTTTTCTCTGTAATTATTTCACTTTAAGAATAAATGTGGTTTAGAGATAGCTATATGGTAACTTGTAACTGCTTGCAATTACAGCTGTTGATAGCCTTCAAAGAGAAAGCAAATCACAGATGCTAGTCTGTTTAGGCAGTGTCTTGCTGGGAATATCACAGTGTAGGTAGGGAACTGTGCAGCCTGGAAAAACCCATGGTCAGGAGGGAGAGACACAGGTCTCAAGAAAGTTGACAGCTGAGGAGCCAGGAGCCTAAAGTGAGTGCTCTTGTTGGACCGGGGGTGGAATGGGGGGTGGAAAGAGGGAGAAATACAAGTGCCATGAACTGTGACAAAGAAAATAAAATAGTGGATAGCATAGCCATTTAGTATGAATTTATAAAAACTATCACTGGATGCTTCATTGCTAGCAGCTGAGGAAGGTAATTTTGCGCTATAGCTATGGGAATATCAGGAGCACGCATTCACATGTTGATGTATCACAATAGTTTATACCTGAATATTAATCTACACTGTGCAGTGTTAATGGATATTCCAAACACAGGCAAATGAAATTGATGAGAAGGGGATTTGAATTAGGAGCTTTTCCAAATGCATCTGATCTCCAACATGTGCAACTACAGATCTGGTAACTTGCATATTTAGCACTTGTATATCTGTGTGATGGGTTCTACATGGAACCTCCAATTTCTGCCATCAGATGAGATGCTGCAGAGATAACGACCAGAATACACAGATTGCTTAGTTGTTGTTGGATTTGGTAATGTACCAGTTTGTTTTTGTCTCAACTGAAATAGGTCTGGCTTTTTTTAAACATGCTCTTTGACTTTTGAGTGGCTGCTTCCCAAGAGGCCAGATACATATTTTTATTGTGGATTGTGATCCTAGAGGCACCAAGAAGGATTGCATTGTGCGTAGACCCTGTATACACACGTAACTATGACTACTAGTACCTGTATCAATTGCAAGGATGATAAATGTGCTTAACTTGTAAGATGGTATGTTAGAGCAGGGGTGGCCAACCTGTGGCTCCGGAGCCACATGCGGCTCTTCAGAGGTTAATATGCGGCTCCTTGTATAGGCACCGACTCCGGGACTGGAGCTACAGGTTCCAACTATCCAATGTGCTGGGGGGTGCTCACTGCTCAAACCCTGGTTCTGCCACAGGCCCTGCCCCCACTCCATCCCTTCCCACCCCCTCCCCTCCAGAACCTCCTGCATGCCACAAAACAGCTGACCGGGAGGTGCAGGGAGGGAGGGGGAGGCGCTGATCTGCAGGGCTGCGTATTACTGTGGCTCTTTGGCAATGTACATCGGTAAATTCTGGCTCCTTCTCAGGCTCAGGTTGGCCACCCCTGTGTTAGAGTAACAAAGGGGATCTCAGACAGTTTCAACATCCTCATCCACAGGGGTGAAGCAATCAGGCCAATGGTTAGAATTCATTGAGACCATATGGGCCTAACTGCTCAAAAATGGAGCAGCTGTCATGGATAGGTCCTGCTGGATGTTCCTGCTGACTGGGAGAACAAAAAAATTTAAACAATGTGCAAAGAGAACCAGAATGAGAGACCCTCAGACAAGCAAGGGGTGAAGAACAGTAGGGTGGGGACCAGGTGGGTCACCAGAAGATCTGGACTTACCAGAATGTAAATTGGTTCTATTCTGTTCCTGTAACTTAACAGGATAGCTTATTTAACTTAACTTGCAGCAAAGCATAAGGTTAAATTAAACTAAATACACAAGGAGACTGTTGTTTTAAAATACCTTTTCCCCTTCTAATGCCTTATTCCAACTACTATTTTTTTTTAAAGAATGCTGTGGGTCTACATTACTAGTCAAAGGTTCCTGAAGGGAGTAAATGCAGGTGCCCAAAACCCAGTCAGACCTGCAGAGCAATACGTGATTGGTGTACACAGAGTAGTCTGTATCTGGGTCCCGGTCCAACTGTTTAAGAAGATTCCACCCCCAAAGAGGTAAGGACAAGAGACTCAAGACTTGAGGTGGGTAATCTCAGCACTGCAAAAAGGGACAAAGGTGAAGCTAGTGCCAGAATTATAACAACACACACACACAGGCAGCATCTCCTGCTTTTGCCTCCTTTCGTTCAATGCTATTTAGCTAATATTTAGAAAACCACAACCTCAGTATAAATGTTCCATTCCAAGGAGGAAAAATGTAGCAGCCTTAGAAGCTTCCAAGCATCCTGACCAGTCTCCATTCCAAGTTTTGGATTTCCTGCACATGCCCAGATCCTGCACTCAGACTTGTGTAGAAGTATGTAGTTCCAGATCTTCTTAACAATAGATATCAGCTCTTTCCCCCCTGACCTAGAGAGACATTCAAATGTAGTGTCTACCACCCTGTACAGAGCACATCTGTCCAGGACTATAGAATTCCTCTGGGATATTTTGGACAGAGAGGATGCCCTGCTGGAAATGTTCTGGGTGTAGAAACCCTCCTCTTGTGTGTGTGAGAGAGAATATGGGGTAAGAGTTGTTAGCACCGGTATAGCCAGGCATTGAAACAGGAAGTACACACGGAGCAGTTTATGACCAGAATTCAGTCAAAGCGGGCCCCAGTGCCCCCATCAAATGCACAGACGTTTGAGATCCATTGTGTGCAAAATATGCGGCCACAGGCGCTGGGCACAAACAATTCACCTTCTGTAGGTGTGACAATGCCCCCAGCGCACCGCACTTTGCTCGGCCTGTTTTCCGCAGCTCGGCACGGCCCCCCTGCCCGCAAGTCACGGCGGCAGCAGTGACCCGGCTCCTGGGTCGCTCCAGCGCCGCCTGCACACACAGGCGACGGGGGTGGGAGCAGAAGCAGCAGGCGCGAGCGCAGGGAACCAACGGTCTGGGCAAGCAAAGAGAAGGGGGGCGAGCGGCCGTGACGTGCCAGGGCCTCGCATCAATCCGGACCGGCCTGTGCGGCCACCCCCTCCCCAGGGGTATTTCTGGCCCTTTGTGACACGCCGAGCGCGCGAAGGGGCTCATGGGTCCCCGAGAAAAGAGGCGCGCGCACGAGCACACCACACCCGGCCCACCACCCCGTCCCTTCGCTCCGCCTCAGCACGCCGACCACGCGCACCGCAGCCCGCGAGCGTATGTAGCCGACGCTACCCTTCCGCATGCGTCGTTTTACTCACCAGTCCCTGCTTCCGCCCGACCCAGGGAAACGGAAGGAAGGCGCCGCTTTATCCTCTTCCGGTTTCGTATCATGTGACGTCCCTCGTCCCTACACAACATGGCGGCCCCCATGTTGCTCCCCGCGGCGGCTCCGGAAAAGCTGGGGTGAGTCTGGGGGCGCTGCTGTGACACCCCCTCACCCCGCCTGACGCTGGCGCCACAGGGGGCCGCCCCCCGGTGCCGGGCCCGCCTGGGCCGCTGTGCCGGCGGGAGACCCCCCCCCACGGGAGACCCCGTGCTGCCGTTAGCAACAACCGTGAGCCTGGGAGCCGCTCTCCCCCCTCCCCCCCGCCAGGGTCGGCAGCGACATAAACACGATCCCTGCCTCGCGCTGCGCCTGTCTCGTCTGCGTCGTGCAGTTAGTCCGCGCCCCTCTCTCCCCCGTAGATGTGTTATGGAGGATGAAGCAGCGACATTTTTGGATCCTGCCTGAATATTTGGGGCAAGAAAGACAGAAGTCAAAGATGATTCTTCTCTCTCTCCACAAGGCCCCATTACAGGCCTGAATGAGAGGAAGGCTGGAGATGGTGGTAACAGTGGCAGGGAATTGGAGAAGGGGAGAGGCGTTCAGAAGGAAATTATTATGAGTTCAGTTTTGGCTGCAGTAAATTTACCTTGATGGAGAGCCACATTGATGAGAGCTGTCAGATGTGGGCTGAGATGTACTATTGGCTAGAAATTAGAATTGGAAAGGTAGATCTGAGAATTATCTGTAGTATTTATACACCCAGACAATATTTAGAGGCAGAAGAGGGCAAGTACAGAGTTTTAAGGGCCCCACAGACAACAGAAGAGAGGAGGAAGAGGACCTACCAAAAGAGATGCCAGAGGAATAATCAGGGAGATGTGAAAATAATTGGAAGAAGGTGGAGTCAAAAACTGTCAGTGCCAGCCTCATCTCCCCCATGTCATAAACCAAAGAAGAATGTGATAAGGCGTGTGTGATCAGCATTATCATGTCAAAAGCAGCAGAGAGCTTGAGGATGAGGTGCTCATTTTTTTAGCCCAACTATGATTATTATTAAGGCTGTGAGTTTGTCACGGAGGTCACAGAAGTTACAGATTCCGTGACCTCTGTGACTTCTGCAGCGGCAGGCGGCTGCTGGGGCAATCTTAGGCCACGGCCCCTCCCCCCACCACCAGCAGCAGAAGTTTGGGTTAGGGACTGGGATTTAGGGTGCAGGAGGAGGTGAGGGCTCTGGGTGGCGCTTACCTTGGGGGGAGGGGGGGGGGTTCCCCAGAAGTGGTGACATCCCTTGTCTCCTAGGGAGAGGCACAGCCAGGGAACTCTGTGCACTGCCTCCATCTGCAGGCACCGCCCCTGCAACTCCCATTGGCTATGGTTCCCGGCCAATGGGAGCTGCGGAGCCGGTGCTTGGGGACGAGGCAGCATGCAGAACTGTGTGGCCACACCTCTGCCTAGCAGCTGAGGGATGTTGCCACTTCCGGTGCGGCGCGGAGCCGGGTAGGGAGCCTGCCAGCCCCGCCAACCCCCTCCTTTCCCCCAGCACCAGCACGGGTCTCGGTCCCCTGCCCCGCCCCCCCCCCCGAGCACCTGTGCGCGCGCCCCCCCAGCCACCCCCTCCCTAAGATTTAGTCAGGGATATATAGTACAAGTCACGGGCTGCTTTTTGTTTACTGCCTATGACCTGTCCATGACTTTTACTAAAAATACCCGTGACTAAAATGTAGCCTTAATTATTACTACTGGCCAGACAGAGTTCTAAAAACAAGTTTTGGTGCTTTTTTTAAACTGTCCAAAACTTTTATAGAAATACTGCTTCTGTGAATATTTGGTGTTATTTAGCATATTTGATTTTATGACTTTTGTGTTGATGACAAACTTGAAATTTTTAACTATACAACAAAAATGTTCTGGTGACCTTTCATAATACAAGTGATTTACTTTACCATCTTTAGCCATAAAAAATACAAAGCTAATCTGAAGAAAGAAAAACGAAAGAAAAAGAGACAAGCGCTTGCCAGATTAAGAGATTCAGGTAATAGATAAGTCTTTTTTGTTGCTACTTTGTAAGGATGTACCAGTTATTTTTTCTTGTCATAAAGAAAAGGAAAGGAACATTAAAATGTGAGCCACATTATCTGAAGGACCAGAAGACACAATTTTAATGATGCTCCAGAAGAATGAGATTTATAAAATAGACATTTCCTTTAGGCGATCTGAGCATGTAGTGCATTATTACCCACATACAGTGTCAGATGACTTAAAACAATATGTAGTAAATATTTTTGAAGGTTCTTAAAGGTTTTTTAAATGAATCTTAAGTTTAAGTCTACAAGAGTAAAGGAAAACATGTACACTAACACATGAATATCTCTGAAGAAATGGCATTTTTGATGTTTACTAATTAAAAAAACAACAACTAGTGTAGCTCTAATTTGAGGGTTTATATTATAGCATTTCTGTTATATATAGTGGTGAAGCCCAGGAGAAAAATTAAAAAATTATATTTAGCTGTATGTACAGTGACATGTTACTTTTTCCTCAGAAATCACAGAAAAAAGTGAACCATTGCCTGAAGAGGAAGAATTGGGAGAAGAGGAAAAACAACTTGAGGCTGAAAGGTAAATCATCTAGAGTTTAAAATAATATCTGCAGTTGAAAAATTGTTGTTTAGTCTTTTATTTAATTTCATGTTGAAATCTGACAATTATATATTTTGTAAATCAAAATCCATTTTTATCCATATTATGTAGTGTACAGTCAAATTTCTCTGAAAAATTAACTGTGGATCCAACTGAGTTTCCTGTGCTCAGCAATTTCAGATAAACTGGACTTCCTTGTATCCATTACATATGCAACAATTTATCCAAAATCACTAAATTGGAAAATTTAAATCAGTGTATTTTGCCTAGTTTTAGCTCCTAGGATAAGCAACAAACATATGGCTGACTATTATAGCCCACAAACATATGGCTGAACATATTATATTATGTTCTAGTCCTGCCCAGAATTAATGTTGATCTATTTGGAAGCATATCCCAAGAAACTTGTAATCTGGCAACAGAATAAAAACGGAAGTATAACTCTCTAAAATTCTGTTAAATTCTCCTACATTTTTCCAGAATCAAAACGGCACTTTAGTATCAAAAGAACGTGAATACGCACCTTTTGGGGGAAATGTAATGTTAAGAAAAAAAAATTGTAATATCTTGCTGTGTTAAATAATTATAACTATGTTTAATAAGCCTGCAACCATGGCACCTGAAATATAAACAAAAGTATGTCTACAAATTACTGATGAACACTGGACTTCTCTTGCTAAGTAGCATCTGATTTTATTGGTAGGCAAAAACTACATGAGGAATGGTTGCTGAGAGAAGAAAAGGCTCAAGAAGACTTCAGGCTCAAGAAGGAAAAGGAAGAGGCCATGAGAAGAGTTCAGGAGGAAGAGGAGGTGAAGTATAAATTGAGAACAGTGTTTAACTGTACTATACTGCCCATCATTTGGGGAAAATATTAATGTCTTTCTGTTGTGTAGCAGCTACACAATGCTTAGAAGTCTAGTATGTTTATTTTTTTTTTAGTTTTGATCTTAAAAAACATACAAATCATTCCTCACCAAAGGATATCTATCCAATGCTCTGGCCACCCTTGACATAAATCTAAAAACTCAGTTCTGGAAAGGTTACAACATATAGCATGGTAGATGGCAGGATGGATAAAATTCAATTATTATTTAAAAAAAAATTAAAAATCAGATTTAAAAAATAAATAAATACAGGTTTATTGTTAAAAATTGTGCTGACTTAAAATTTAAGTTTGAAATGACAATATGAAATATGTTAAGGCCTATTTGTGACGGGTTGGACTCCGTGGGATGTCACCTGGTGTGCTGGGACATCACTGAGTCAGACTATTCTGCCAGCGTGGGCCCCCTTTTACCTGGTCTTGCTGGGCTAGGCTCCCCAGCCTTTTCCAGCCCAGCACACCTGCAGGGCCACACCCAGCTGTACAGAGAGACAGAGATCCACTCTGGGAAGGCTCAGCTTAAGGGGCTTGCCACAGTACCCAGATGTTCACCCCACCTTGGAGTACAAACCCAAAATTATATGAAATTCGCTTCTTCCCTCAATGTGGAGGAGGGTCTGCACAACTTCTCCTTCCCCCCCCCCCCCCCCCCCCCCATTTAGAAATCACATAAACTGAATTATATTGTAAACCAGAAATAAATTTATTAACTATAACAGGTGTATTTTAGGTAGTTAAGGAGGTAGCAGATAGAACAAGGCAGATTACTAAGAAAATAAAACAGAGCACACAAACTAAGCTTAATACACTAAAGAAACTGGTTACATATAAGTTCTCACCCTAAATATGGTTCTAATAATCTTCTTCACAGGTCAGACGCCCTTCCAGCCTGGGTCCAATTCTTTCCCTCAGTTCAGTCTTAGTTGTTTCCAGTAGTCATCTTGGGTGGGGTGGCAGGGGAGAACTGATGATCTGGCTTACCTCACTCTCCACCCTTAAATAGGATTTGCATAAGGTGGGAGTCCTTTGTTTCCTAGTTTGACAGCCCCCTTCCCCCCCCCTCCCCCCCAGCTTCTCTTGAAAAGGTACAGAATTCAAGATGGGTTCCAGTATCAGGTGACATGGTCACATGCCTCTGTAGGGTCCCTGTAGCCATTCTTCACAGGCTGACCCACATGTTCACAGGAAGACTAAGCTCTTTTACAGTCCATTGTCTCTTGCTGATGGGCCATCAGCACTGTCTGGCTTTTTCATTGTTGTACCTGAAGTGTTAGCTGGGGCATCACCCAAAGTAGCATAGTTGAAATACAGATACATAGTCAATATTCCTAACTTCAGATACAGAACTGATACAGGCATACAAATTGGATAATCACATTCAGTAAATGATAACCTTTCCAATAATATCTCACATGAGCCATCGTGCATAAAGTATATTTCAGTTATGTCACATTCATATCATAAGCATATTTTCATAAAGAATATAGAATGACCCATCACACTAGTTTTATTATAATCTATTAAAATAATTTAAATTAAATAAAAATATTTAAGCAATACATGCTTGCTGCCAAGTTTTGAAGAAAGTCAACCAGTGAACTGGTGGAAGTCACTGGCTGAGCACCTGGAATCAGAGTTTGCTGAAGTACTGAGCCAGATTTTGATAGCAGATGCATAGACAATATTGTCTTCATCTCAGTTTATTCAGCAAATTCAATTACATTATTGTAGTTCATTCCGAGTTAAGAAACCAATGGGGAGTTGAAAAAGCATGAAAGCTTATTTTCTTCTACCAGTCTTGGTGTGAGAGGATAAGATCGACTAGTTCTAAAATCTTGAAGGACTTGGTGATCAGTTCAATTCACTCTTTTCCTCCTTTGGTATTCACCCCTTCTTGTCGACTGTTGAGAATAGGCCAATTCCACCTTAATTGAATTGGCCTCCTTAGCACTGACCCCCCCCACTTGGTAAGGCAACTCCCATGTTTTCATGTGCTGTAATATTTATACTGCTCACTGTATTTTTCACTCCATGCATCTGATGAAGTGGGTTTTAGCCCACAAAAGCTTATGCCCAAATAAATTTGTTAGGCTCTAAGGTGCCACAAGGACTCCTTCTTCTTTTTGCTGATACAGACTAACACGGCTACCACTCTGAAATCTTTACAGATTGTTTCCTTTGTTTAATAAATCAGTTTAAATGCAAAACATGTTTTAATTAACCTTTTTCTTATGTATCCAGCGCATTGCAGGTAATTTTATTTAATAACAAAAATTTTAAAATGCAGTCTTTGTGCATATTTAATTGAATTCAAATAAAGCCTGACACAGATTGCAGGTACAAAATTATCTAGTAAACAAGAAATGCATCACTTACCATTTTTTACCATATAAAAAATGTAAACATTAAGAATCTAAATGAATGTAAATTAAGCTGTATAATTGCTAAAATGTATCTGTGTGTGTGTATATATATAAAATATATATATAGTGTATCCTGGTTTGCAAAAAGTACCAAATTTAGTGGAAAGGCTACATTTAGTTGCAAATCAACAAATTATAATGGTTACCAAACAATGAGAATCAACACTTCTTTAGGAAAATAATTAAGATATATAAATGCAAAACAGGATTAAAATTAAATATTTAAATCAGGGTTTATTGCTTGGTGATTTAAAACATAATTAAAATCGACAATTTAAGTTGCTTTGATATAAATCAGTCCACCCTGGGTATGGTTTTGGATTTACCTATAGTTTTCTCATTCACGTACATATGTGTATGTATTGTATTTTTTAAAGAATATTCTTTTAATCACTTACCAAGAAAAATGAACAGTTTATCTTTCTTTCCATAAAGAGAAAGATAAAAGAAGAATGGGAAGAACAGCAAAGGAAGGAGAGAGAAGAGGAGGAGCAGAAGCAACAGGAGAAGAGAGAAAGAGAGGTGATGCCTGCACTAGGAGGATAAACACACTGCATATCCTCTTACAGTACCAGATGTAACAGTCTTGTCTCTATGCATCTGTTTATTGGAGTTAGAAAATGGGGACTGGAAATAATTGGCGGGTGTTTTTCTGTGACCTGGAAGTAGACCCGCTGTATTTTATTTTAATGAAGCCTTATATTGGGGATAAAAATGAAACAAAAATAGCCTCAGTCCTTCAGTTTGTGTAGCAACATATGGCTTCTTGTATTACACTTCCCCTGTAATTATTTGCATTGGGGAAATATGAAGGTATATTGCCGGCACCCGTTCTCTCAGGTGCACTTAACATGTGACACGTTAAAGATAACTCTTAACATAGTATTGTATGTTTTCCCTATCAGACAGATGAGCAATCTTAATGTAATAATTTTTTTAAAGTTCCTTACATTGATCTGGAATTATATTGCTGCTGTTCCTTAACAGTGTTTTTACTCAAAAGATGTTACAGGTCCTCTTTACCTGACTCATTCATCAGGATGTATCTTTTTCGTAACTTGTTGGGTGGGGAAGAACACAGTATTGAAAAGTGTTAACAGCTGTATAATTAATTTAACCAAAAAAGGTTATTTGGTAGAGTATCTGCTTAGAATTTAGAGAGATTGTAGCTGCCCCCCGGGATTTCGTCCTACAAAGGTCCAAAGTGAGGTTGACCCATTGCTGTCATCGGGGAAGGATGATCACAACTTTCTGGAGTTCATCCATCTCATTTCAACTTCTCCAGAGCAGCAAGAGATGAAAACTGATCTGATCCTACTCAGTTTCATTCAGAGCTGCTTCACCAGAAACAAAGATGTGATTCAGCCCACCACCATCTTCAAGTAGCTGCAGCAGGAGAGGAGAGAGAACAAGTAGTTTTCCCTCCTGCTTATAATAATGGAAGATAGCACTGAGGCTACTGTACATAATACATTAACTCCTCGCTTAACGTTGTAGTTATGTTCCTGGAAAAGGCTACTTTAAGCTAATCCAATTTCCCCATACGAATTATTGTACATGTGGGGGTGGGGAGGGAGAGGTTAGGTTCCAGGGAAATGTTTTTCACCAGACAAAAGACATTATATACATATACAGTATAAGTTTTAAATAATTTTAAACAAACAATTTAATACCGTACTCACCAATGATTGCGAAGCTTGGTTGAGGCAGGGGTGTAGCGGGTGCTTGCCTTGCTCCGCCCACCTGGCGCTCCTGCCAGGGGTCGGGGCATGGGGGCTTGCCCACTCCCCGGGTGGAGTGGGGCAAGCCGCCGTGCCCTGACCCCGCTCCCCAGCAAGAGTGCTGGGCAGGCAGACTGGGGCAAGCCCCCACGCCCTAAACCCGTTCCCCGCAGGAGCGCCGGGCGGGTAGGTGGAGTGGGGTGAGCCAAACAACCTTATAACGGAACATTGCGCAACTTTAAATGAGTATGTTCTCTAATAGATCAGCAACCTAATAACAAAACGTTAACCGGGATGACTTTAAGTGAGGAGTTACTGTACTTCTCCAGTAGACGCAAAAAGAGTAACACTGACAGGAATTGTCAGTCTCTCTCTGGAACTACTGAGGAAGTGATATGGGTGGCGGTAGCCACCAAGACATAGATATGATCATCTAGATCAGGGGTTCTCAAACTGGGGGTCAAGACCCCTCATGGGGTCATGAGCTATCAGCCCCCACCCCAGACCCCGCTTTGCATCCACCATTTATAATGGTGTTAAATATATTTAAAAGTGTTTTTAATTTGTAAGCGAGGGTCGCACTCAGAGGCTTGCTATGTGAAAGGGGTCACCAGTACAAAAGTTTGAGAATCACTGATCTAGATAAAGTAAAATGGGGGTGAGTGGTAGAAGTGGACAGTAGACTAGGAGGATAGAAGACTGATCCAAATGGAATGAAAGAGTGGAGACTGTAAAGGAAGGAAATGGTGGTTGGACTTGGTTCAGCAGTCAGCACTTACCCAGCTGGGGCAGAATGATGTCCCTCATTCCCTGGGTAAACAGGAGCTGGGAATATTGTGCTGTCTGGCTGCAAAAGCAGTTCCATCCCCCCCCCCCCCCCCCCCCTCATTTAACAGAAAGTTGCTATGATGCATGTCTTCTGTGTATGATTCTAGATGTCCAAACCAAGATGAAGGTATGAGGAGAACCTCAAACATGGTGGGATATACTGAAATGGAGAGAGAGAGAAAACAATAGAAAGATTAAAATGAGAACTAAAGGGGAAGAGAGTGGTAGAAATAAGGTGTTAGTTGTGAATTCCTGGAATCCAGTAGACAGTGTAGAAGAGCACTACCGAGCTGACAGAATAAAAGTCATGCTTAAACTAAAGGGAGTGCATATTTGTTGCTTCTGGCCAGCGGAAATTTGTGAATTGTTAGCTAAAACTGGTTCCAGAATTCTTCGTGGTCACCTGATGGTGGTCCACAGACAATTACGTGGTCAAATGGTGCTAACTCTGCACCTTATTTCAGCTGCTAAATTGCATTAAGATCAATATAAATACATTACATACTCTCCTAAAATTGCTCTTCAATGTAAACGATTGCTGTAATTGCCCAGGAACTATATATGATCAACACTCAGAAGGGAAGTGGTCCACATGATTGTGACTGGGAAGGGAGTTGGGTCCATGAGCCATTCATTATTAATATGTGGTTCAGTCCATAAAAAAGCTTGAGAAGACCAGAGCTAAAATAAAATCCAAAACTTTTGCTATAGATGTTACTAAGTGGGCAGTGTGTATGGAAAGAGACCTATGACTAGGAAAATCCAAAGCTAACTTATTAATATTAAAAATGCATTTTAAACTTAAGTGGTCACTTCTCTTGGCTTGTCCTAAATTCCATTTTATATTTATGCCCACTTATCACTTAGTGCCACAGATATGTTTAGGTGTGCAAAGTAACATATAGTTCAGTGGCAGCAAAAGTAGAGAAAGAAAACTACTAGTTTCAAAAGTAACTTTGTGAAGTGCTCTAGCATTTAGATATTAGAAAACACTCATCTACATTGAAGTCTTCTCAGATGTATCCTTTAACAACATTATAGGGGGTCTGACTTATTGCAAAGCAAAAAATAAATTTTCAGTGTTTTTAAAACAAACCACCACACTTCTTTAGCTTGTATAGTCATTAAATATTGCAATTAGGTTCTTAACTAAAGAAACCAGATGAGTTACCTCCCTTCAGGGTTTTCACTAGTCCTGTGTTTGCACCATTTATAGGAAGCTGTGCAGAAGATGCTGGATCAAGCTGAAAGTCAGGTATGTTCAGTCTCTTTTCAATAAAGAACTGAAAGATGACTATTGACTACCATCTGACTTTTGTCTTCTGGAATGATATTCATCTCTTCTGAAGAGAAGCTAATGGCCTTGTATAATTTAATATGTAATGGTTTCCATTCGCCATAAACAATGTATTTACTAGCTGGAACATATAATTAAGCACATTTGTGGCTACTTGGTAGCAGTGCAGCTGTGCGTGCTTGTGGTTGTTCAGGAGAGCCAGGTCTAGAATGACTTGGGGATTCTGCTTTCTGGGCCACTGAAGACTTGATATGATGGTATGTTTTCTTTGAATAAAAGCACTGCAGCAGGAGAGAGTACTGATTCTGAAATAAAGAGGGAACCACTTGGCTACCTGGAAGAGTGCAGATCTCGAATTGGTAAAAAGTATTAAGAAAATCTGCAGAATGTTCTTAAATTAGATCTCAGTGCCTGAATTCAGTCTCTCCATTTCTTTAAAAGAAAACAACTCATTTTATCTCACCCAGGCAGTAAAGGTTCTTGCACTGAATAGACTCTTGCACCTATCTGAAAAGTAAACTTAATTATAGTTACCCATTTCAGAGTTGATTGCTATTAGCCACATTGGAATAGTGTTGGATTCTCAATTATATTTAGACTGAGCAAGGGAACTAAACTTCTAATTGACAAAATCTGGATGGAATACTGCTTTGACTGTTTTTACTGTCTAGGGCTCTAAATACACCTCTGGCACTTCTGGGAGAGAAACAAAGGGGAAATGTAGTATATTGGAGTTTGAAATTGAAAGATATAAGGTTTCAGCTGGTGAGTTCTACCACTGCGGAAGCCACAAATGGCATTCTGCTCCTGCCCCCTCCCAAATGGTGCTGTCACTAGTAGAAGTGCCAACTGTAAATAATCATAGCTTTCAGTTTATTTGATGTGAGAAGCGCTACTTCAACACTTTTCCAAACTGCTTTGCTTATTAAAATGGGTAAAATTCACCTTTTTAAGGGTGCTTCCAACTTTGCTTCTAGTCAACATACATTTGCAATTTGGTAATCTCATACTGCATTTTAGGAGTCCCAGGCCAGTGGTTTGAGTACAGAACTAGAAAGGGGGAATTCCTGAGTTTTAATCCCAGTCATAGCTCTGGTAGATGATGTTTTTTTTTGTGTGTTTTTTTTGTGGCCCGGAGCCAAGTTACTTTAAGTTTAGTACTTCATTTTTCCTGTCTGCATAAAAATTGATACTTGTTTACCTACTTCACTGGGCTGTTGTAAGGATAAATTAATGGACCCAACCCTCAGTTCCTGCCAGAAAGCATTCAGCCCAATTCAGGAAAGGGGGTGCAAAGGTGTCTTTAGCCACTGTTACACTCTCCCAGTCCTGGGGTTGCTTTGCTCTCAGGTGGGTCTCTTCCCTGAGGATCCCCCTATGCTAGAATGGTGGGCTACCCTAATGCAAGAAAGAATATTTGTAATCCTCTTTGAGGGTGTAAGTCCAGTGTAAGGACTGAGTACTGTTATTGTTTGTAAAAACTTAATGTATCCTGGACTCTGGCAAATGGAACATTTCCATTTGTGATCTTAAGTTCATTTTGTGTAGCGTTTCCAAGGAAGAGCTGTCCATCTTTGCATAGATTAGAGCAGTGGTCCCCAACGCAGTGCCCGTGGGCGCCATGGCATTTATGTGCACCCGCCTAGTGCCCAGCAGGGGAGAGAAGCCGCGGCCCCGCGCCTGATGGGGACAGAGAACTCAGGCTGCGGGCGCGGTGTTCTCTGTTCCGGGCAGGCACGGGGCCCGCCTAGTGCCCAGTAGGGGAGAGAACTGGGGCCCCGCGCCTGCTGGGGACAGAGTACTCCAGGGCTGCGGGCGCCGGTGTTCTCTGTCCTCGCGGCTTCTCTCCGGCTTCTCTCTTCTCCCTGGATTCATATATTACGTAATATTAAATATGATGTTTTTCGTATTATTTAATGTACAAATACAAAATAAGCCTTGAAAAATTGTTGGCGCCTGCCACACTCTTCTGAAAACATGAATGTGCTACTGGCCACGAAAAGGTTGGGGACCACTGGATTAGAGGCACTTGGATGACCATACAGAGCAGTATTTAAAATACTTGGTTCAAAGTCACCTGGGTGTCAAAGGAGATAACATTGAGTTACATAAGTATTGAATTTGACTCCTTGTTGTCATTTTATTTATTTATTTATTTTACTGTGTTCTGCTCGTTAAGATAATGATATGTTAATGGTGTTTTTAAACAGCTGGAAAATGGCGCTACCTGGCATAACCCAGAACCCCCAGAGAACATAGGAACGGAGAAAGATAGAGCTAATTGCCCATTTTATATCAAAACAGGATCCTGCAGATTTGGAGACAGGTAACTGGTCAAATGTTGGGAATATAACATGGTTTAAAGGGATTAGCTCCTTTGGGATTTCTTACAGGTTTGTGATCACATTATCTTCTCACTATTGCTTGGTGGGTTTCCTGTAGACTTATTGGATAGGATTCTGTTCTCAGTTATACAGCTGCGAATTGAGAGTAAAAGCAGTGCACAGTCAGAATTGGGTTATCTTTTTTTTATTAGAACATCAAACTGCGAATAGTCTGGTCCCAGTTTTGATCTGACTGACTGATTCAGCAGAAGCATTTGCAGTGGTAGATCATTATGCCATCAGAGTATATCCAGTTTCTTCTTATTGGTGCAGCTCCAAAAGAATATATCCAGTCAGATGTCTTAATTAATTTGCATACACTGCACCTAAAACAGCTACAAAAGCAAGGTAGTGTACATCTGCATGACTGGATGTGTCATGTGACTTTCCAGTATCTCATTATTTGTACAGTACACATGATCATTGCACATGGTCCATCTAATTTAGTATCCTTTCTCAAAAAGTGCTCTAATCTCTTACTTATTGCCTCTGAAAACTTAATAAGCCCTAATGTGTTCCCATGACTTGAGTCACATGTGTTGCCTTTCTTTGGCATTCTTCTGTTATGAAATATATAAAATGAATGGTACAGAAGGTCAGTAGGGTGCTCTTACCATCTTGCAATACCAGAAGGGGTCGTACCATCAAATTGAAAGGAAACAAAATTAAACCTGAAATGAAGCCTTTTTGTATAATTCATAAATAAGCAGTGGAAGTCTACATGTTGAAGTTGAGCTTAGTAGGATTCAAAGTTAGACTCGTGTCAAAAATGAAAACATATTTATAGTAGATAGGA
Source organism: Platysternon megacephalum (assembly GCA_003942145.1). Classification (NCBI taxonomy): domain Eukaryota; kingdom Metazoa; phylum Chordata; order Testudines; family Platysternidae; genus Platysternon; species Platysternon megacephalum. Next base: position 4,812,730 of record QXTE01000043.1, read on the forward strand.
TCTGAGTATATGTCAATCAGTAATTGCTTGGAGATAGGAAGATCCTATGGACAGCCTATTCCATAGTTGTCTGTTACAGGGCTTGTACCTTTCTCTATAGTATTTGCTCTTTGCCACTGTCAGACTTGATACTGAGCTAGATTGACCATTGGTCTGATCCAGTATAACAGAATCCCGTTTAACTGATCTAATTGGGACTGGGGCCAGATCGGATAATTAGAAAGTGGGATAATCTGGAGAATGAGAGAATGCAATGCTGCAGCACTAGCTAGCAGCACTTCTGGCCCCGGAGTCTTGGTTGTTTGGTTAATGTGGCGAGCGGGAAAATGGAGGGTTGGATAAACGGGGTTCTACGTTACTATATCATGAACAAACCTACTAGCTTTATAGTAACATGGTTTCTATATTTTCCAATTTTAGTTTCCTATCATATAAGGTTTGTTTGTATAGAGTTTTAATAAATGTGGTAGTTTGACTGCATTATATTTAAGATGTATCCTCCGAAGTGTGCTTCCGAGAAAGAACTAGCACATTTTGGAGAGCGCTTTTTGACTCAGTTACCTGGGTGAACAGGGGAGTATTTGAAGCAGAGATCCTAAAGCATAGTGAAACCCTTCTCATTGAGAAGCAAGTCAGGGAGATTACTATTTGAGGGTGTGTCACTGAGCTTCAGGCTGTTGTGGTGAACACTGTATTGCAGCATCTGAAGGCCACTTATGGCCACCAATATGATGTGATGTAGGTTAAAATAAAACTTCTGTGCAGAGCTGTCACTTTTAAAATGTGGTACTTCCATAGCTGCAGATGTTCACAACCTGAGGCCTAATTTTTCTTCCCCGTTCCAATCGGATGAAAGTAGTTTCATTTACTTCAATAAGAGTTCTTTAATTTTGCAGAGAAGAAAGGAGGGGCTCTTACAGAAGTAAGACTTTAAAATGTCTTGCAAGACCCTTCAAAAATTGAACAGATATTTCAAAATAGCAGCATTTGAATAAATGCCTTTTATCATTTTTGAAATTTCTAAATGATGATACTTTGTGTGTTTGTGAACACTGATGGCATTTGTATATGGCAGGATGCTTTAAAACTATCAGGAAACTTGTCTTGAATGACTTGCTTTACTCCTTGAAATATGCTGATTCCCATAATTACACTAATGAAGCTCCTTTTTAGAATATTTTCTTGCAATTCAGAGCTGTTAGTGCGTCTAGAAATAGCAAATGTTTGCAGCTTTAGCAGTGTAGCCTTTGCTGAAAGTGAGGTGTTTTTTTCTTTACCATAATTATATAGGTGTTCCCGCAAACATAACTACCCAACATCTAGTCAGACGCTTCTGATCAGAGGTATGTTTGTTACGTTTGGGATGGAGCAGTGTAGAAGAGATGACTATGATACAGATGCGAGTCTTGAATACAGTGAGGAGGAAACCTACCAGCAGTTCTTAGACTTCTATGAAGATGTACTGCCTGAGTTCAAGAATGTGGGAAAGGTTATTCAATTCAAGGTATGCATATGAGCCCAATGATAATCACCTCTCATTGTTCCTTTGTCAGTTTTGACTAGTGTAAATCCCATCTTACTAAGCTTTCAAGCAGTCCAGCAGATTCTCAGATCATTTTCAAGGCTGGAAAATTTTACCAACCACCTACTAGCCCAAGGACTAAGCCTTTTAGCCAAAGTAAAGGTAGCTGTGCTGCCATGGCAGTGCGTCCCTCACCTTCCCCCCTTTCCCCTTACAAGCTATGCCTATGGCAATTTCATGGAGTAAAATGGTTATATGCTTGACTTATTTAGAACATAGTCAACTTTCTGTTTAATTCACTTTTAAAAAATGTAACTTGCTACTAGGGCTTGGTGAAGAGCAGAAAAATATTTGTTTGACAAATTGAACTAGTATGAAAGTAAAATATTTGAATAGTACCTGACCAGTTAGAAATGGTAGAATTTGTTGCAGAAACTGCAGCTTTGACCAAACACCAGCTTTTTATAGTTGCTGCAAGTTTGAGTGGCATTGGACCTCCTGCACCAGGTTGCAGTGCCACTCAATCAAATTTGGCCCGGCTGCCCCTTCGTCATGAGCAGGTGGGGGCGGAGGCCAATGAGGAGAAGGATGGGGCCAGGGATCCATGTGGGTTGAGGCCAGGCTTCCCAGGAGGCTTGTCCTGCTCACCGCCCAAGCTCTGTGGTGAGTGCTGCTGCCTGCACTCGGCCCTGCTGGTGCTGGCCTTGCACTTTGTCTTGATTTCAGAGTAAATAAAATAATAATAATAATAATAATTGGAGATATACCAATCTCCTAGAACTGGAAGGGACCTTGAAAGGTCATCGAGTCCAGCCCCCTGCCTTCACTAGCAGGACCAATTTTTGCCCCAGATCCCTAAGTGGCCCCCTCAAGGACTGAACTCACAACCCTGGGTTTAGCAGGCCAATGCTCAAACCACAGAGCTATCCCTCCCCCCCGTGTTAGTCTGTATCAGCAAAAAGAACAGGAGTACTTGTGCCACCTTAAGGTGGCAATTTTGCAACAAAAAAGCTTCAAAAACAGACTCCAACGAGAAGCTGCTGAACTTGAATTGATATGCAAACTAGATACAATCAACTTAGGTTTGAACAGAGACTGGGAATGGCTCGGTCACTACACTAATTGAATCTATTTCCCCATGTTGAAGCAGCCTCACACTTTCGTGTCAACTGTCCGAAATGGGCCATTTGGATTATCACTTCAAAAGTTTTTCTCCCCTGCTGTTAATAGCTTCTCTTAATTAATTAGCCTCTTACAGTTGGTATGGCTACTTCCACCTTCTCATGTTCTCTGTATGTATAAATATCTTCTTCCTGTATGTTCCATTCTATGCATCCGAAGAAGTGGGCTGTACCCCACGAAAGCTTATGCTCAAATAAATTTGTTAGTCTCTAAGGTGCCACAAGTACTTTGTCTTGATGCAGTTTTGCCTCCACCAAGTGGTGTGAGATAGGTTCTGCCAAGAAGGAGCTTCTGTGTGATCTTGAGGACTTCGCTTTCTGTGGCTGCGCAGCTGCATCAGAGGATGGGCTTGGGGAGGCCTAAGTGAATGGGGCCGGGCTGGGACTTGTGCCTCCCACAGGCACAGGGCTTGGGACAGCGGAGCCCCAGCAGTTGCAGCCCCCCACAGGCCTTCAGAGGTCTCTGTGCCTCTAGAGCACAGGGCCCTCCACACCAAAACTGCAACTTTAATCAACTCTGGCCACAACCTTTGAACCAAAAAACCCACAATTTTCTGACAGCCTTAATTCTGATCTATTCCAAGAAAGAGATATATCTTCTCATGACCAGTCCTGATTGTTTCCCATTTTTATCCCTCCACCCTCTTTCCTTTTGTTGGGACTCTCTACCTTTCCTTTCCCAAAAATATTTTTCTCCTGTTGTACAATACACTTGTCCATTGTTGGGAATTGTATTACAAAACAAAATTCCCACCTGAACGCTGTGACTTGCATTGTTGATAATGAGGCTTGGGGGATCAGAAAGCAAGACAATACACTGACTTTTTATGGGATTTCATTACACAGTAGTATATACAGGAGTTGAGTTAGCTGATGATCTGGCCAAAGTTGGAATGACATTCAAAACTCACGTTGGAATGACAATGGTTGAGGATATTGATGTCTTATCAAGGAAAATATTAGCTGAAATAAATGGTTGAAAGACAAGATCTTCTGATACCAGAGGATTTCAGAAAATAACATCCACTATTGTGAGAGTAACGACATTGTAGGAATGAACATCAGCAGACACAGGGCCAAGATATATGCACTCTGCAAGATGTTTCAGGAGCAGGCTTTCACAACCACCTATGCCTTTGAATGTAATGTACGGATTTGACACCTTGCATCAAGCCCTTAAAAAGAACCTTGTAGGAGTCACCTAATTCAGTGTTTCTCAAACTGGGGTCACCACTTGTGTAGGGAAAGCCCTTGGCGGGCCGGGCTGGTTTGTTTACCTGCCCCGTCCGCAGGTCCGGCCGATTTGCGGCTCCCACTGGCCGCGGTTCGCTGCTCCAGGCCAATGGGAGCTGCTGGAAGTGGCGCGGGCCGAGGGATTTACTGGCCGCCGCTTCCAGCAGCACCCATTGGCCTGCAGCAGCGAACCGCAGCCAGTGGGAGCCACGATCGGCTGGACCTGCAGACGGGGCAGGTAAACAAACCGGCCCGGCCCACCAGGGGCTTTCCCTACACAAGCGGTGACCCCAGTTTGAGAAACACTGACCTAATTCATTCTCAGATTTCATGCCTGACATAATTATTGTGGGACAAGACAACAACAAATTCCCACCAGTCCAGGTATAGACAGTGCTCCTAAAGCCGGTCCCACTTGTACTGCCATGGCAATTAACCCTGCTTTTCATCAGGTTTAACTAGCGTGGTGATAAACACTTGAAGCTGAAGAGCCTTGTCAACACTAAAGCTACCATTGGTTAACTTGCACTGGTCGGTATTTTTATAAAATTCCCTAGTGTGCACACGGCTTATTTCTTGCATGTCAATGGTGTGATCTGTGGTACACTATTGGTAAAAGCTTGTCTGTATTATATTGCTGTGGGGCCATTCTATATCTAATGCAGGGGTCGGCAGCCTTTCAGAAGTGCTGTGCCGAGTCTTCATTTATTCACTCTAATTTAAGGTTTCACTTGCCAGTCATACATTTTAATGTTTTTAGGTGGTCTCTTTCTACAAGTCTATAATATATAACTAAACTATTGTTGTATGTAAAGTAAATAAGGTTTTAAAAATGTTTAAGAAGCTTCATTTAAAATTTAAATTAAAATGCAGTCCCCCGAACCAGTGGCCAGGACCCAGGCAGTGTGAGTGCCAATGAAAATCGGCTCGAGTGCCATAGGTTGCCTACCCCAGATCTAATGGCTTGAGTTATTTTACAGTGTCTGAGCCAGAAATGTTGACTGTATCACTACTTACTAATAAGCTAAAATCACATTCTCTTTATTCAAGTATTTCACCTATATCTGTCTGAAAATTCCTATCCTAAGCATTTTCAACCTGGGTAACTTACGTCTGATCAGTAAGTTAAATCTGAAATAATGTGCCTTTATGTAAAATTTCACAAAGATTAGAGAAATCTATTTGTGCAACAAAACCATGCCAGCAAAAGAGCTCTTCAATCACTTTCAGTGGAATGAAACCAACTTTTTGGTACAGTACAGGAAAGAAAACAACAGCAGGGGCTAAATATTTAAGAGCTATTTGCATAGTAGCCTTCTTTCTCCTGTCCTAAACTGAGTTTCTCTTTATTCCTAGTCAGATTGAGATGGTTTCATGTGAATTTAGGAATTAGTGCCCACTTCAGAGCTGGAATATCTCATATTTAAAAGGGTGGCGACCCCAACATTTTTTTTACACTTCTGGTGATTTCATTCTTGCTGTTGCTCCCACGACCTCCCAAAATATCAAACTTTTCCAGTGTCAGCATTGCTTGTCTGATGAAATGTGTGTTGTGGCTATTTTTTCATATCTGATTTTTTCACCTCTGTTGTTTTTCTCTGTCTCCTTATTCATTCTCCCCCTTGTCTTGTCAGTTTTTCCTCTCCTATAAGTACTATTTGTGTCTAATGATGAGCATTAGCAGCTCTGGCAGCACTTCTAGCATTTATTACTACTAACTATCTTTAGCTATTAAAAGTCCAGCTGGTGTTGACTGCCTTTGTAATATTGGTGATGCCTTCTTACAGTCCAGTTGGACAGAACACCATGTAATCAGGAGGATTAATCATGTGGTGACACATCAGTGTTGCCTACCCAGGGTGCCATTCTAGAGAATAAAACAGAACCTGATTAACAGAGCATGAGGTGTAGTCTGAGGAGATGTGTGTGCATATGTGTTCAACTAAAAGCTGTCAGCTATAGGGGAAAAGAAAACTCCTATGTTTTTAATATCAAAGCAAACCATTTTAAATGTTGTTCAAACATACCACAAATACTTGTTTTTAAACAAAATTCTATTTAAACAGAACTAAGTGTTCAGTTTTATTAAACCTGTATGTGAAAACCAGGCCAAAAGAATTGATAAATAAAATACTTTCACATTGTCACCCTAGGTATGAGCTAAATTGGGGTGAGTATAGTTCCATCATGAATGAGCTACGTGGATCTCTCAGTATTTCAGAAGCCTTAATCTAACATTTCATCTCCTCTTAGGTCAGCTGCAACTTTGAGCCTCACCTGCGGGGAAATGTATATGTTCAGTACCAGTCGTAAGTGCCTTGCAGTTAACTCTTTATGACGCTTGACAGTTAAATGCTCCTAGATCATAAGTAGTACCCAAGTAATAAAATGTTACTTTTTCCTGTTGGGTTCTAAAAGGTTTAATTCCATATTTCCATTTCACTTAAATTTGAATGTCACTTAAACCCTGTTTTATCTAAGTGATTCATCCCCACACTGCAGTAAGAGTCCAAATTTGGTAGAGAACAGAATTTAAAGGATTGTATGATATCCACTAATGCTACATGCTACCTTATCTTTAAATTAAAGGGAGCGAGACTGTCAAGAAGCCCTTACTCTATTCAATGGACGATGGTATGCAGGACGACAGCTTCAGTGTGAATTTTGCCCAGTGACAAGGTGGAAAACTGCTATATGTGGTATGTCAGGGATAAACCTTTATAAAAGGGAAAGTCTCTCATTACTGAAAGGCTTATTAGAGAACTGAAAGATTAAGAAGTGATGTCTTACAGGCTTTCAAATCAGAGAGATCCACATAAAATTACAGTACAGAAACCTTTTGGGGTGCAAGGCGACAAACTGAAAACATGCACTAACTCGACTACACAAGCTTTGGGCAGGAAGTGTATATGGTGTCCAACTGACACTGCCGGTGGCAGTAACACCCTCAACCTTTAGGAAGAGTGCTTTGGGATAACAGATGATTGTAAAATAGGCAGGATGTCTGTTTTTATATCTCATTCAAAACCAGCAACCTAATTGATTCTGAAACGTTAAAACATAGCTTCTTCATTATGATCAGTGTTAACTATATTTAGCTAACTCTTACCTCAGTCTTGCGACAATCCGAAATGTATTTATCTTGAACAGAAAATTCTTACCTCCAGGATAGCACTTAGGCTACAAGGGGCCAGTCCATGCAGATTAATGGCTGGTTTACTCATGCCTTTACCTAAAATCCCTGAGATTTAACTAACACCCATCCTGCCCAATTTACATAACTAGGAAAGTTAAGTTATAAAATTACTAGCTCACTTTAGCATAAGACATACTAGAATATTTGAAAGCTAAAACTAATATCAGGATGGATGTGTCTCATGAGTAAGATTAAAGTATAATCTTTGAAAAGAATTGAAGTGTATTTTTCCTTTGTAGATGAGGTTGATAGGCGTGGTATGAATATTTATAGTGGAAAAAGCCAAAAGATTAAGTGCAACAAATCTTTTAAAATACATATTTAATTAAAATGGCTGACATTACATTAAAAAAAATAGAATTGTTGCCTTTATATAATATTACCAGTAACCTTCTTTTTTTTTAAATAAAAATATCTGTTGCAGGTTTATTTGAAAGACAGAAATGCCCAAGAGGGAAACACTGCAACTTTCTTCACGTATTCAGAAATCCACACAATGAGTTTTGGGAGGCCAATAGAGACATACATATTTCTCCTGAACGGACCAATCAGTCAGCTAAAAACTCTGAAAGGAGAAACAGAACAGGCCATCACGAGGACTATTACAGCAAGTCAAGAAGACGGAGCAGCCCCAGCCCCGATTATTCTTACAAAAGAAATGGAGAATCAGAGAGGAAAAAAAGTAGCCACAAGAGCAAGAAAAGACGGCGGTCTAGCAGGTCAAGAAGTTGGGAACGAAGGCGGTCACATAGTAGAGGGAAGAAGAGGAGAGGTCGTAGTCGCAGCAGAAGCCGTAGTTGTACACGTGGTCGTAGTAGAAGCCGAAGTAGAAGCTCCTCTCGGTCCAGGAGTCGGGGCAAAAAGAGGTCAAATAGCAGAGGAAGAAGTAATGAACCCCTCCCAAAAAAGTGAGAATTCTTTGAGGAGTTGCCACTTGAGTAACTGTAGTGTTACCAAAGATACCATGTGTGCAGTAGATGGCTATGTACCAAGAATAATGTTGTACTACATTAGGGTATATCTTGTATTAAAATGAGTGTGACCCAAGCAGGACTTAAGAGTTTAAGAATGATGGTACGGATTTAATTATTTAAATTTACCACAGGGTCATGGGAATTCAATATTTTGTGTAAATCCTTCCTATTGGACTAGACAACGGAATGTATCCTACGATCAGCTGGAGATCAGGGATCAAATTCTTCCCACAGTGGAAGAAAGCTCCCTGTGTTGCTGTTGCACACAGTGCTTGCGCAGCAAGAATATGGGGGTGAAATTAAGATTGTGAATGTCACTTTGCCTCACCTGCTAGTGACACTGAGCCAGTTCTGCATGTATGAACAGCACGGAGGTGGTCCTGCTGCGGGAAGGAGAGATGCAAGCCAGGAGAACAAAAATACCAAGAGGGATTGCACAGGTGGTTGGTTCAGTGGTAGCCCACTTGATATTCAATACTGTGCTCCTTGAGCTAGCTGTAGAGATCATGTGCTTGGTTCAGCCAGTTAGCTGGGGCATAAATCAAGGCAGTAATGTTAAGGCATGGTAATCTAAAGTGGGTTGTTGTTTTAAATGAAGTAAGGGCTAAAGATTACTACAGGGATACTATAAACCAGGGGTCGGCAACCTTTCAGAAGTGGTGTGCTTTCATTTCATTCGAGTCTTCATTTATTCACTCTAATTTAAGGTTTCGCGTGCCAGTAATACATTTTAACGTTTTTAGAAGGTCTCTTTCTATAAGTCTATAATATATAACTAAACTATTGTTGTATGTAAAGTAAATAACGTTTTTAAAATGTTTAAGAAGCTTCATTTAAAATTAAATTAAAATGCAGAGCCCCCTGGACCAGTGGCCAGGACCCGGGCAGTGTGAGTGCGAATGAAAATCAGCTTGCGTGCCGCCTTTGGCACGCGTGCCATAGGTTGCCTACCCCTGCTATAAACCAAAACACAGGAGCTGTTAACTGAGGAACAGAGTGGCTGAAGAAATGAATAAAGTATGTATAGAAGAGTAATTAATACTTATAGTGCTGTTAGGACTTACATAAGAACGGCCATACTGGGTCAGACCAAAGGTCCATCCAGCCCAGTATCCTGTCTACCAACAGTGGCCAATGCCAGGTGCCCCAGAGGGAGTGAACCTAACAGGTAATGATCAAGTGATCTTTCTCCTGCCATCCATCTCCACCCTCTGACAAACAGAGGCTAGGGACACCATTCCTTACCCATCCTGGCTAACAGCCATTAATGAACTTAACCTCCAAGAATTTATCTAGTTCTCTTTTAAACCCTGTTATAGTCCTAGCCTTCACAACCTCCTCAGGCAAGGAGTTCCACAGCTTGACTGTGCACTGTTGAACTTCCTTTTATTTGTTTTAAACCTGCCCCTTTCATTTTGTGGCCCCTAGTTCTTATATTATGGGAACAAGTAAATAACTTTTTCTTATTCACTTTCTCCACACCACTCATGATTTTATATCTCTATCATATCCCCCCTTAATCTCTTTAATCTCTCCTCATATGGGACCCTTTCCAAACCCCTAATCATTTTAGTTGCCCTTTTCTGAACCTTTTCTAATGCCAGTATATCTTTTTTGAGATGAGGAGACCATATCTGTACACAATATTCAAGATGTGAGCGTACCATGGATTTATATAAGGGCAATAAGATATTTTCCATCTTATTCTCTATCCCTTTTTGAATGATTCCTAACATCCCGTTTGACTGCCGCTGCACAGTGTGGACGTCTTCAGAGAACTATCCACGATGACTCCAAGATCTCTTTCCAGATTAGTTGTAGCTAAATTAGCCCCCATCATATTGTATGTATAGTTGGGGTTATTTTTTCCAATGTGCATTGCTTTACATTTATCCACATTAAATTTCATTTGCCATTTTGTTGCCCAAACACTTAGTTTTTTTNACCTTTCAGAAGTGGTGTGCTTTCATTTCATTCGAGTCTTCATTTATTCACTCTAATTTAAGGTTTCGCGTGCCAGTAATACATTTTAACGTTTTTAGAAGGTCTCTTTCTATAAGTCTATAATATATAACTAAACTATTGTTGTATGTAAAGTAAATAACGTTTTTAAAATGTTTAAGAAGCTTCATTTAAAATTAAATTAAAATGCAGAGCCCCCTGGACCAGTGGCCAGGACCCGGGCAGTGTGAGTGCGAATGAAAATCAGCTTGCGTGCCGCCTTTGGCACGCGTGCCATAGGTTGCCTACCCCTGCTATAAACCAAAACACAGGAGCTGTTAACTGAGGAACAGAGTGGCTGAAGAAATGAATAAAGTATGTATAGAAGAGTAATTAATACTTATAGTGCTGTTAGGACTTACATAAGAACGGCCATACTGGGTCAGACCAAAGGTCCATCCAGCCCAGTATCCTGTCTACCAACAGTGGCCAATGCCAGGTGCCCCAGAGGGAGTGAACCTAACAGGTAATGATCAAGTGATCTTTCTCCTGCCATCCATCTCCACCCTCTGACAAACAGAGGCTAGGGACACCATTCCTTACCCATCCTGGCTAACAGCCATTAATGAACTTAACCTCCAAGAATTTATCTAGTTCTCTTTTAAACCCTGTTATAGTCCTAGCCTTCACAACCTCCTCAGGCAAGGAGTTCCACAGCTTGACTGTGCACTGTTGAACTTCCTTTTATTTGTTTTAAACCTGCCCCTTTCATTTTGTGGCCCCTAGTTCTTATATTATGGGAACAAGTAAATAACTTTTTCTTATTCACTTTCTCCACACCACTCATGATTTTATATCTCTATCATATCCCCCCTTAATCTCTTTAATCTCTCCTCATATGGGACCCTTTCCAAACCCCTAATCATTTTAGTTGCCCTTTTCTGAACCTTTTCTAATGCCAGTATATCTTTTTTGAGATGAGGAGACCATATCTGTACACAATATTCAAGATGTGAGCGTACCATGGATTTATATAAGGGCAATAAGATATTTTCCATCTTATTCTCTATCCCTTTTTGAATGATTCCTAACATCCCGTTTGACTGCCGCTGCACAGTGTGGACGTCTTCAGAGAACTATCCACGATGACTCCAAGATCTCTTTCCAGATTAGTTGTAGCTAAATTAGCCCCCATCATATTGTATGTATAGTTGGGGTTATTTTTTCCAATGTGCATTGCTTTACATTTATCCACATTAAATTTCATTTGCCATTTTGTTGCCCAAACACTTAGTTTTTTTAGATCTTTTTGAAGTTCTTCACAATCTGCTTTGGTCTTAACTATCTTGAACAGTTTAGTATCATCTGCAAACTTTGCCACCTCACTGTTTACCCCTTTCTCCAGATCATTTATGAATAAGTTGAATAGGATTGGTCCTAGGACTGACCCTTGGAGAACACCACTAGTTACCCCTCTCCATTCTGAAAATTTCCATTTATTCCTACCCTTTGTTCCCTGTCTTTTAACGAGTTCTCAATCCATGAAAGGATCTTCCCTCTTATCCCATGACAACTTAATTTACGTAAGAGCCTTTTGGTGAGGGACCTTGTCAAAGGCTTTCTGGAAATCTAAGTACACTATGTCCACTGGATCCCCCTTGTCCACATGTTTGTTGACCCCTTCAAAGAACTGTAATAGATTAGTAAGATATGATTTCCCTTTACAGAAACCATGTTGACGTTTGCCCAACAAGTTATGTTCTTCTACGTGTCTGACAGTTTTATTATTTACTATTGTTTCAACTAATGTGCCCGCTACTGATGTTAGACTTACCGGTCTGTAATTGCTGGGATCACCTCTAGAGCCCTTTTTAAATACTGGCATTACATTAGCTATCTTCCAGTCACTGGGTACAGAAGCTGATTTAAAGGACAGGTTACAAACCATAGTTAATAGTTCCGCAGTTTCACATTTGAGTTCTTTCAGAACTCTTGGGTGAATGCCATCTGGTCCCGGTGACTTGTTACTGTTAAGTTTTTCAATTAATTCCAAAACTTCCTCTAGTGACACTTCAATCTGTGACAATTCCTCAGATTTGTCACCTACAAAGGACGGCTCAGGTTTGGGAATCTCCCTAACATCCTCAGCCGTGAAGACTGAAGCAAAGAATTCATTTAGTTTCTCCGCAATGACTTTATCGTCTTTAAGTGCTCCTTTTGTATCTTGATCGTCCAGGGGCCCCACTGGTTGTTTAGCAGGCTTCCTGCTTCTGATGTACTTAAAAAACATTTTATTACCTTTTGAGTTTTTGGCTAGCTGTTCTTCAAACTCCTTTTTGGCACTTATTACATTTTTACACTTAATTTGGCAGTGTTTATGCTCCTTTCTATTTACCTCACTAGGATTTGACTTCCCCTTTTTAAAAGATGCCTTTTTATCTCTCACTGCTTCTTTTGGCCTCGAGATGAAAACCTTGTCTGTGTCTCTGGGACCTTGAAGTAAAAATATTATCTAAGTTATATCTGGCATGTAAATACCTTGTAATGCCAGCTACAAGAGTCCCATGCAAATGCCTGTTCTCACTTTCTGGTGACATTGTAAATAAGAAGTGGGCAGCATTATCTCCGATAAGTGTAAACAAACTTGTTTGTCTTAGAGATTGGCTGAACAAGAAGGAGGCCTGAGTGGACTTGTAGGCTCTAAAGTTTTGCATTGTTTTGTTTTTGAATGCAGTTAGGTAACCAAAAAAAAAAAATCTACATTTGTAAGTTGCACTTTCACTATAAAGAGATTGCACTACAGTACTTGTATGAGATTAATACTATCAGTTTTACAGTGCAAATATTTGTAATAAAAAATACTAGAGTGAGCAGTGTACATTTTGTATTCTATGTTGTAATTGAAATCAATATATTTGAAAATGTAGAAAAACATGCCAATTGAAATCTATTAAATATTTTGGATTCTATTGTTTACCAGTGCAATTAAAACTGTGATTAATCATGATTAATTTGAGTTAATTGTATGAATTAACTGATTAATCAACAGTCCTAGAAAGAAAGATGCAATTTTTAACAAGGAGGGTAATTAACCATTGCATAAGTTAGCAAGGCTGTGGTAGATCATCACTAGCATTTTTAATCAATACTGGATTCTTCTGACATATGCTCTAGTTCAAGCAAGAATTAATGTGGGAAAGTGGCATGGCTTGTGTTGTACAGGTCAGACTTTTTCAAAAAAGCCTTAGTGGGGTAGATAATTAGCAAGCTACAGGGCTCCACTTTAGCATGCTGCAAAAATCAGCATCCCTTCTTATAAGCTATGGAGTCCATATGCCCCTCACACTTGTTCCAGCTTCACAGGATATGAATGGGAGGGAAAGCAAGTAGAGAACACATTGGTAGAGGAGGGGGACAAGTGGCTAAAGCAACAATTCTTTGGGGAGAGGGTAGCTTTGAGGGAAGAAGAGAAGGTAGGGTGCATGTTCAAGTTCTCTAGTTAGTCACAGGTAAATGGCAGCACTAGTTTACGATACCCTGGACAGAGAAATCTGACAACCTTGTAAAGATGCTGGTTTATCACTTCACTGAAATATGAATACAAAACAGAACATCCTGCTTTATAAGTCAAGTCAAGCAGGCAGAACAAAACTTTTACAGTCCTGGTACCAAATGAGATCAAAAGATGGAGTCCAAACTGCCAGGAAAATTAGATTTCCATGGCAGCTGGCCCATAGAGGAAAATGTTGCAGAATTAGCAGAACCCTGCTTATAAATTAGAGAAGTAATGTTAGCTTGAGGTTTATACTCCTAAATACTGTTTCACAGTCTATCCTTCAACACTTGGAAAAATATTCTGCGAGGCATTCAGCTTGAAAATTCTTTAAGAGTCCAATGCTCAGTATTCCAAGCACAGCACAGACTGTATGGCAATAGCTGGAGTAGAAAAAGACACTTAAGTAGAGAAACTTACTCTTGCACTTAAGCTTGCTTTCATCTTATCCTTGGCAGAAACTCTTTAAAGTGAGAGTACTAATGATTTTCCATACTTCTTTCTTCCTTCAGGTAAAACCAAGTGGAATTCAGACAAGAATCTTAGTGCTCCCTTTTTGAAAAATGAGTGGCCGCTTCTCCCAGTTAGAGAAACACTTTCACTGAAATTAGGACTGTGTATGCTGTACTGAACTGCCCTTTATTATAGTCAAGAAATTGAATGCTAAGTTTGTATTATCCAAAACACCTTCAGTTAGTGTGTTTTTGGCTTTAATTCTTAAATGAAATAGCACTATAGCCTAAACTGAATATTCATTTAGATGAAGTTTCTTTACAGTAAAGTGTTTAATGTGATTAAGCTTTCAATTACCTGCTAACTTATTGTTTTCTGTAAAATTGTTAACTGTAAATAAATGGAATCTTGAGTACACATTACACCTTTTTAATAAAGTTTGATGCAAATCAAGTGATGTAATGTTTAATATTGCATTATTTTTACCTATCCTCTCCCTCTCCCTGCAAAAATATTAAACCTTTGATTATATATAAGCACACAGCAATGGTGTAAAAATGAACATTTATTACAATTAAATTAATGTGACACTAAGACAGTGGTCACAGGTTTTGACACAATCACAACAAAGCTTAATCCAGCCTAGCACATACAAGTGACAGCGTAAACCTTAGAAACATGTTTGTTTAAACACATATAAAACTGCTTTCAGATTGAATTTCCTTCATTTAAAATGTCAATCACTTCAACAGCACAAACAGCAGGCCATCCCATACCACTTGTATCATCTTTTTTTTGCATATTCTACATGAGTGAAATGCAGAACAGGGCTCTTGTGTACCTTATACAAACATGATATTCTAGTGATTTGAGAGGCCTGTGTTCTGTACATGACATGAGTGGATATGAATACTGTAAATGTGTGGTACTGCTTACGTCAAGTGAGCAAACTGAAATGTTATGGAACCTATGGTCAGTTCCAATATAACAGCAAGCTTAGAAAAACACTCACCTTGTGATCACTGCAGATACACACAGTAGAACTTTGCTACTCCACATATAATTTGCAGAAAAAAATGGCACTAACTTCTCAGCAACAGAACAGAGTTCTGTACAGAGATCTCATAAGACTAAATACTTTAAAGTGTAGACTATATTGCAAAACACCTATAACTGTCAAAATAAATGAACAAAGTACATTTTGTGGTGTATTACCCTTGATTTGTTCATTTACATGCTGAAACTCACTCAGTAATTTTCAATAGGACCTCAGTGTAAATTAGGTTGATGGTACTGTATACAAACACTTGTTTGCTTAAGCTTAGTAATTTCACAATGGATGTCACCTGCACGTACAGTGACAGGACATTAATGTATATCAATGAAGCAGGTTAATAAAATATTTTTAAAATAGGTGCTTATACCCTCATTGAGCACACCATAATATACCAGTAAATGCAAAGCCATTAGTCGTGTTTCTAGGGTTCAAAATAAAAACTTCTAAATTGTTATATGCAGTGTTGTAGCCATGTCTGTCACAGAATATGAGAGACACAAGGTGGATGAGGTGATATCTTTTATTGAACAAACTCTGTTGGTGAGAGAGAGAGAAGCTTTTGATCTTACAGGGAGCTCTTCATGTCTGAGAAATGTACTTAAAAGTCACAGCTAAACACAATGTGGAACAGATAGCATAAGCAGTTAACACATTTCAATGGACCATTCAAGGTGAAGTGGCCCATTAACACCCTTCCAGTTCTAGAGGAGGAAGAAATATGGGGAGAGGCAGCTTGGGTAGGGGAGTTGTTAGTGGATATAGATTGTTATAAACCATGAATTCAGTGTTTCTGTTCAATCCATGATTTTTAGTATCTAGCAAAGTTATGAATTTAAGCTCCCAGGCTCACCTTTTGAAAGTGTTGTGCAGGTTTCCTTTGAGGATGAGGACTGATAGGTCAGATATAGAGNGGGGGGGGGGGGGGGGGGGGGGGGGGGGGGGGGGGGGGGGCTTATGGCCCTCCCACTTTTAAAAAGCAGATGGGCCTGTCCTGTCCACTTTTTGCCACAGGCCCTGCCCCATCTCTTGTGCCCAAGACCCCACCCCCCCAGCCAGGGCAGCAGGGGGTGCTGCGCCACTGACTCTCCACCTGCCTGGGGTGGGGAGGCCAAAGAGAAGCCCCGGGCCCATGTTCCCACCCCTGGGCCCCCCATCAAGGGCAGGTGAAAGGTCCGCAGCTCTTCCCACAGCCGGGCTGCAGTTCTGAGGCCCTATCCCTTGGCTGGAGCTGGGTTGGGGTAAAAGCCACGTGGGCAGTGCGGGGGGCCACAAGCCCTCCACCTACCCTGGGCAGGGACACAGACCATGGGCTGCTCTAGGCCCCCTCCTCCCCAAGCCCCAGGCAGGTGGAGAGTCCGCAGCTCCCAACCTGCTCCAGCTTGGCAGGGAACAGCCACAGAAGGGGCAGGAGCCCTGGCCCTCCCACTTTTGGGAAGGCTCCGCCAGGGCTGACTAACAACCCTCCCCGAGCTGCCTTCTCCCCCTTCCGTTTCCCCCTATGACTGGAGGGGTGTTAATGGGTCACTTCGCCTTGAATGGTCCCTTGAAATATGTGTTAACTACTTATGCTAAACTATCTGTTCCACCTGGTATTTAGCTTTGACCCTCACATTTCTCAGTACATTTCTCAGACCTGACATGTAGTAAGCTCAAAAGCTTCTCTCTCTCACGAAGAGAAGTTGGTCCAATAAAAGATATTACCTTACCCACCTTCTCTAACTTTTAAATTGCACATTTTTAACTTTCCCTTTAGGTTATTCCCTCCTCTCCATGATGTCAAGTGCTACCCCAGCATATTTTACATTATCTATCTACTCATCTGAATAGTCAAAGGGCAAAGTACATAATCTAGGTATAAGTCTACAGTGGTTAAGCAATAATACTGATGTTAAAAACAGGATGGTTCCAATATGCAGGTTATAAGAAATAATTTGTATTCCCTTTATAATACATTAACTCATGTACTTTTGTGTAAAATCTTTGTATTGAATACTTCCATTTCTATCAAATGGTCTGGTTGCAGCTCTGTTGATAAAAAATGAAGCCACCTTAACAGCTCATACCAGTTTGATATACAGATCATAATAGGGTTCTTTGGTATAATGAAAAAAATTCCATAGTAAACAGTCAATTCCCAATATTTCTGTATTAACTGAAAAAAGCAGAGTTTTCACAAATGTTGACATAAAATGTAGATGAACAAATAAGTCTTTGGTTGCATAAAACCAAGTTCCACATTGTTACACTTCACATTTAATGTTGTCACATGTACTTTCCTTTCTGTTAAACATGACAATGTACTGAAGCTGATTCATTTGTTTCCTTAAGTCACGGTTGCTTATAAAACAATATAATTACTGAAGTCGTCACCTATGATTTTCTCAAATGCACCAAAGAGAGAGGTCTTGAATTGAAATCCC
This sequence comes from Platysternon megacephalum, assembly GCA_003942145.1. Taxonomy (NCBI): domain Eukaryota; kingdom Metazoa; phylum Chordata; order Testudines; family Platysternidae; genus Platysternon; species Platysternon megacephalum. The sequence continues at coordinate 4,830,260 of QXTE01000043.1, forward strand.
TTTCTTTTATCCTTTTTGGGGGTTTTAAATTTTTGTTCCTTTTTTTAAACTTTAAATGGGATATTTTCTTGTAGGCTTGAATGAAGCAACTTAGCAAAACAGTAATACTGACAAACAGCATCTTACACCATTAGCTAAACATTAAAATGATGGCAGTGAACATTTACAGTATGTGAAACACCAGGAGACTTCAGAGGAGATTTATGTGAGTCCAATTTCTTCAAGTACACTACGTGGGGTCTCTGCTTCCTGTGGAGGGAAAATTTGAGACAGTGGTAAACAGATCCTGTGCTCCTAGCAAACAAGCTCATATGTGGAAAGTTAATATGGAAAGTGCTTAATTAAAAAAAAATCGTAAGGGAAAATGTGAGTTGATATGTCTGACATCAGATGCATTTCTAAAAGGATTATTAAAGAAGTTTGCCATGGTTTACAGGGATGGCTTGTAAGCTTTATGACCCCTTAACACTAAAAAGAAAATAAATCAACAGACCTTCCATCATGGAACAAGTCACAACTTAGTAAAACAGACATGAATTTTTAAAAAATCTGTAATGGATTCAACATTATTTCATTTTATGATATTTTATGGAGCGCGCCAAAAAATCCTCAAGTAAAAATGAAATGGCTGATGTACTGTACAGATACAATATCCTTTAAAATTTCTAAGTTTTAGAAGCAACAGGTCCTAGTCAGGCAAAACCAACAGTATTAATTCTCAAAATAGCCCTCCCAGCTAGAGACACTATTGCATACTGGACAAAAACTACTTGAGAAGGATGAAATGGCCAATCTTGAAGTGAAGGGAAGCCCAAGATTTGGGGCTGTAGTATTCTAGGCCAGGTATAAACTTCTGGAACCAGTTCTTTCCTAAAGGTACTGCACTAAATTTTCAAAAGACCTTTTCCCTCTACCAAATAAGTGTTTAATATATTTATAAATACAGTAACTCCTCACTTAACGTTGTAGTTATGTTCCTGAAAAACGCAACTTTAAGTGAAAGGATGTTAAACGAATCCAATTTTCCCATAAGATTTAATGTAAATGCGGGGGGTTAGGTTCCAAGGAAAATTTTTTGGGGCAGACAAAAGGCACTATATACTGTACAGTACTATACTGTGGTTGGGAAGTACCCCTGGCTTACCCCACACAGGCACAGCCCGCTGCAGGCAAGGACGCTAAGAAGCACCTTTGCAGCAGCAGTGGCAGCTTCCCCGGAGAAGAACAGGCGCCGACTTTGCCGGGGGATGCTCCAGGCCCACCTCTTCCTGTCCCCGCTCCACTCCAGGCCCACCTCTTCCCACTCCCACTCCACCTCCTCTCCGGTGCAGCTGCATCCCTGCTCCCCCCCCCACACACACAAAGTGCTAAGCGCCGTGGGGGGGAAGTGCTGGGAGGGAGGGGGAGGAGGCAGAGAAGAGGAACTTGTGCAATGCTCCCTTGTAACGTCGCTGCTCTTACAAGCAGTGGACAGAGCAGGCAGCCAAACGACGTTATAAGGGAGCATTGCACAACTTTAAACGAGCATGTTCCCTAATTGAGCAGCGATGTAACTTTGAAACAATGTTAAGCGGCAGGACGTTAAGTGAGGAGTTACTGTACTAATGTCTATATCCGACTTTCATTTTAGAAATTTGAAGAGTTATTTTTAAGTAACTGGAAGAAGATCTAGCCAATTAGAAAAACTGGGCTGTCCATTTCCACAATTACTAGCAACATCATCATAGTCAATGAAAAGAGATACTGTGTCTTTATGAAACCAAAACCAATGTCATTTTAAAGCACCCAGAGAATGAAAAAAACAAAACAAAACAACAACAACTTACTTTAGCATCCTAAGACAAGGCATGTAATGAAGCAAGAAAAAGAAAGATTACAATTAAGCAGCAAATCCTCAGAAAGTTTAGTTTTACAGAATATTTAGATCCATTTTAAAAGTATCAGTTGACTAGTCTTGTACCTATTTGATTCAAGTGGTTTAGTATTGTAACACTAGCACTTCAGAAATGAGTCATTTAATCTCTATATGCATCATACGTAGAATGATCAAGTTTTTAATCTTCAGATTAACGCATGTGTATACACTGATTTACTATTAAAGGCACAAAGTTAAATATTAAGACAGTTCCACTTCACTTGAAACAGGTGTATTTTTGAACTTTGAAAGGACACTGTTGAGTAGCTTAAGCCCAACATTTGACCCAAGAGGTCCATTCTACCCTCAATGTATACACAACTCCATCAATAATGCTGGAAATTAAGTACGAAAAGGAGACTAAAATCACTCAACGCTATTACAATCTGATTAGACAAAATCCTGTGGATTTTTTCAGTCCACCCACTTTTCAATAAAATTAAAAATTCCCCCTTTCTAATAAAGCCAAGGTCATAAAATCTCACTTCCAGCCATGTGACACCCACAGATGTGTTTTCCCACTGAAGCAATATTTAAATATTCCCAGACCCGTACTGACATGGAAGCTGGTGTGAAACAGCCTTGGCATACTATCAATTATAAAAATGTTAAAAATACTTATGCAAATTTCTACTCCATAATAGAGGGGGGGAAATGAGATTCTAAAACGAAATATCAAAACTGGTGAGAAAAGAAACAGCATTTTCATGCTCTGAGAATATTACAGAACAAAAACAATCTTTTTAAGTATTTGTTTCCCTGTGCACTAATTGTAAGCATTTATTATAATAAATGAGGGTTGAACTTTATTCCCATGGTTGGATTAAGAGAAACAGAACTGTTAAATTCTCATGCAAGCTTGTGGGAGCTTGATGACCAAATTTATCCTGTTTATTTTAATGCAATTTTTCAACTTCTGTCAGAAATAGTCTAGGTTTACTTGGTCCTGCCTCAGGGCAGGGTGCTGGACTTGATGTCTGCTAGGTCCCCTGCAGCCCTACATTTCTGTGATTCTAACTTTTAATTATAATGGATTTGAAAACCTACAACTACAGAGGTGAAATTGATTATTTCCTAAATGACCAAAAAATACTTCTTTCACAATAAACTACATGGTAACTATTGATTAATGTTGCCACTTCAATTTTTGTATACTAAGGAACTTTTCTGCCACTGTATATTCACATTCCAGATAATCTTTAATTGTAAAGGTTTTTACTATACTCAAAATAAAGTTTCTTCCAGCCAACTGATCCTGCGTAGTTAAACGCATTGCTTCACTCATGACTCAAATAAAATTAAATGGCATTTGATTGGATACTGTGTTATTAAAAATCTAGAACTAGACCTCACGAGTAAATCATGATGTATGGTTATTGTACAATAGCAACAAGTGATAGTCTTGTGACAGATACATTTTATCCTGAATTCTTACCAACTGCCTTCATCATTCCAATTTAGGATGCCTTGATATTTTTAAACATTTTGTTACAAACTTTAGGAATCAATTTAAGACTTAAATACAACATGGACAAGATCTATGTTATATTTAGTTCTATTTGTGTTTTTTAGATTTAGAAAACATTTGCATACATTTTTATCTAGCTGTTATGGAATGTTTTTTACAACATTTTATAAGGCATCTGCAATACAGAATTTAACAGAGGTAACAAATACACATTTGAAATACCAGAACCAAGAGTTGAGAAAAAAGCCATTCACATGAGACAGAAATGCATGCAATACTTTATTTCAGACATGCCAGGAAAGCTAATTCATTATCTAGTCATTTAAAAGCAAGCAGCTGTATACAGATAAGAGAAACAGCATCTCATTACAGCTCAATGCATAGCATTTTAAGCCAACAGTCATGAGAGAATGCAGATTAAAGTAGCATTAACCAACTGCACATGTTCACACAAACTGTTAATGTCTTACAAAAAAGAGTAACAAACTTGGAAATGGAAAACCACCCCTATGATCTAGTTTTCTATAACATATCCCAGAATGCTGCAAATTAAATCAAAAAATTCCCCTTTCATGTCCCCCAATTTTTTAAAGTCAGATAGACATTTAAAATGTAGTGCATTACCATATATGAAATACTTTTGAAATTTTAAACTGTTTGTGGTCGATTTATTTAACCAGTTCCTTTCTATTTAAATGAATGTAATCTTTGCCTTAAAGATAAACCAGCTCTATATAATGTAACAACATTCACTTTTAGTGGACAATATAGGGTGAAGTATATGTCTTCATCTTGGATCTGCATACACTCAGGATAGTTATTTTAATAGAAATCTTTAAAGTAGCAGTCTTCCTTTTGTGATTCAATACATCTTATTTCAAACTACAAATACTGATTAATGAACATTAAGATTTTAATATGCTATTAATGACAATATTAAAAGCAAAAAGTTACAACTTTGTGAAGTATTAGGTTGCAAAGGAATGTACTTGGGTAGGTAACAATTTTAATCATTACCACTATAAAAGGAGGACAAGTGCTCAAGTGTATTCAACCTTTAAACACAAATCAGAAAGTTAGAATCAGATTTTGTGATATTACAAAAACATTATCTATCTTAAATGCCAACGATCAGGCATAACAATTTCTCCCCGCTACCTCTATACATAACAAACAGTAAATCACCACTGCCCCAACAAATACTTTCAAAAGAAATTAAAAGTAAAGGTAGAGGAAAATGCATTTTACTTTTGCATTTTTCATTAGAGATGTATACAGTTTTACAACTATACATAAAGCTTATACAAATGTATGTATATATTCTATACACACTTTAAAAAGATAAGCCTTACACTATTCCATGGGATCACTAGTTTCTCTCTATAAACTTCTGATGTATACTACAATTTTATATGTATTTTCAAGTAACACCACAGCTGAAATATTTAAAAGATTAAGTAATGTTACAGTATGTACTTATTCAAGCTGAATGACTTCCACACAAATGTTAAACATAAGACTTGGAACTTTTCACACAGTAAGAGATCATATGCTGACAAGAACAAGTTATATCAAGATGAGACATGAGAATACACAAACAGAAGGGGAGAAGGAAAGTACAACAGCAAAGATAATGGTTGTGGTATAGTCTATTGTGTTCAAGATGATTGATTTCACCAAGTTGAGGATAAGGTTCTGCCATGAATAAGTCAGGTCTATCTCCTCTCTGAAATGCTGCATGCATGATGAATGAAGTCATTTAGTACACTGGGACATTAAAGTATTCATGACGTGGCTACAAAAAGAAATGTATACATTCTTACACATAGTACACAGGTGGACAGATATACAATAAATATTCTTGCCAAAAGGTTCTTACAATACTATCTCTAATATAGAACTACACACTAGCCTTATCTCCACTAGCCCTTTGGGGGAAATATTTTACCACTGTACTACCATTAATGCTCCTCCACTGGTGATATAATGCTGGGAGCATTAAGACAGGGCACAGACATTTACACCTCTATATCATCTAGACCTAATATAAGCGGATCCAGAAGACATGGGTTACAACATGTTGGAGATCTATCTGCATTAGCTCTTCCACCACTGCTACCAGTAGCAGCACTGTCCCAGTGAGATTTCCAAAAAAGCTTCATGTAGACACAGCACCGTCATCATTATTCCAAGTGGGGTTGTTGGGGGGGTTTTGAGAAAAGGTGGCCCTTTTTTTCTTTCCTTTATATAAACACCACAAATTTCATTCATAGATTGATGACTGCCTTTCAAACTGTTAGGATAGCTCCTTTATGAATACAACATCCATGTAACAATATGCTGCTAAAATGTGTGTGTATGGATACTGAGAGCTTTATAAACTTATCTGATCTTCTACTGTGCATTACATGTGGAAGGGACCCATATAAACTACCTTAAACCAGATTATGGCTGGTGCTACCAAACAGTTTATCTACACCAGTTCCAGCCAACAAAGACTTGCGCACACTAGGGCTCTGCATACTAATACCAGTGCATTTGAAACTATGATAGTGCAGATAAGAATTTTCTGATAAAATTCTGTAGTGTAAACCCTGCCTCTGAAGGTACAAATATTTTAATTAGCAGAAACTCAAAAAGGAACTGTATTTCAACAAAATTTACCAAAATGATGGCTTGGTATGTTTTTCCTTACAGTTATCTACAGCATAGTACAAATTGTTAAAGGAATATTCTACAAATATTAGCATTCCACTTGTACTTCCAAGAGGTTCAGCTGCAACAATTCATTTTTCTGTGGTTTTAAAATATGTGTATGTCTCACGAAGAGGGGCCAGATACTATCGAGATTCCTTCCTTTCAAAAAGGCACTTTTGTTTAATGATTGCAAGACTTCCCTAACTCAGTGTCGCGATCAAAAACTTTTCACAGATTAAATCTTACTATTTCACTGAAAATACTCTTGATTATTAAAATAACAGTTTGCTCTTGGACTGCATTATGAATATGAAACATGAAAACATTAGAAAAACTGCTTCAGTTGCAGTATATTGTTAAAACCCACAGCATTCACAACACATGTTCACTTTATGCAATGCATTATGATGTTTTGAGGACACTGGGGTCAGAATTTCAAAAGTGCTCAAGGGATTTAGGAGCAGAAGTCCCACTGAAAGTTGACAGGACATTTACTTTTCAGTCCGTCAGGCATTTTTTGAAAATCTCCCCGTCAGTTACTACCCTTTACTGTATGCCAATTAAAGACATTATTTCACTTTCCGTTCCAGGAGTCACCAAGAAAAGAAATCTCAATACAAGCAAAATTCTTAAAAAGGGATGGAAATACTTACAAGAAAAACTTCCGCACTTGCTAATCTTTTCCGTAACACCCCCCATATAGATGGTCTTTAAATATCTCCAATTTGGTTTAATGTCAAATGTTTTAACAAATGACAAAAAATAAAAATGTGTAATTCCCAATTTCCATGGAAACCATTCTTGAGGAAGTAACATTACTCCGCAATGTTTGCAACCCAAACATTGCAGCACACCAATTATTTAGAAATTGAATATAAACAAGTGAATTTGACTAATTCAGCACTTCTAAAACTATGGTACATATACCATTGGTAGGAGAGCAACAACCAAGTGGTATTTGGGTTGGTTTACACTTATAATGGATTACATTATAATATTCAGATATTAACTGTGCTGATTAAATTAGTAAAAATGGTGTGGCATGATAGTTTTCAAACTTCAAGACCTTTCTCATTGCCCAACCCAAAACAGATGTAAACTAAAATAGTGAAGAGAAAGTTTCAGTCCTGGTCTACATTAGAAAATCACTCTGGTTTATCTATGTCAGTCAGGCATGTGAAAAATCCCCACCCTTAAGTGTTGTTAAACAAATCTAAGTCCTTGCGTAGACAGTGCTAGGTAGACGGAAGAATTATTCTGTTGACCTAGCTACCGCCTCTCGAGGATGTGGATTATCTATGCTGATGGAAAGGGTTCTCCCATCGGCATAGGTACTGTCTACACTGAAGTGCTACAGTGGTGCAGCTGAGTTCTTGAAGCATATTCTAGTACTGGCCCCTAGTGCTGTGGCCTTTGGGAAAGGAGGCATAGGCGCTAGCTCTACACCTACTGAGATCTCCCCCACTCAAGGGGTATTCCCTACAGGGTACTTACAGAAAGTTTCAGCTTCCCTTGTGCTGATTGAGTGGTGCAAGATAGTAGACTGCCTATTTGAATATTTTGTTAACAAGTCTAAAGAAATTGCTTTTTAACAATGGTATATGAATTTTAACTTTACTGTCTCTCTTTAGTAAGTATATTTAAATTATCTGCCCCCAGTTTAGATTTGGGAAAGGTATGTGGAATAGCCATAAATAATGTATATCATTTTCTCCTCCTGGGTATAGCTGGAAGGGGTCTTGGGCTCCCCCCTCCCCTAGTCCAGCAACTGCCACTATTCCACCTGGCTGGGCTATCCCTCATCTCACAGGAGAAGGAAGATTTACTGAACACAACAAGACCTCATTTCCCTAACTCTCCTCTGAAGAACTCACCAATTAATTTAAGATCTTCCCAGCACAGTGCCAACTTCTCTCCAGCACAGGGGGTCACCTCTGAATATAAAGGCTCATAAATCAATTTCTTTCAGGATTAGTACATGACAAATAAGAATGCCCTAAGCCTTCACTTGATGGTTTATCCAGTTGCTACCTTGCTGTTTTTTGTACTTTCCAAATTAGATTTATTTTTATTCTTGCCTCAGTGCCAATATGGAATAAGCCTTAACTTTTGTTTCCTCTATGCTAACCTAAGGGCTTCCTGATGCTGTATTCCAGTTGACTACTAAAAAAAAACAAAAAAAACCCAGTTACCTGGTGTTCTTCGAGAGGTGTTGCTCATGTCTATTCCACAATAGGTGTGCATGCTCGCCACGTGCACCAGTGCCGGAAGTTTTTCCCCTAGCAGTACCCATGGGGGAGCTCCCCCCACGACCTCTGGAGTGGCGCCTGCTTGGCACGGTATAAGGGGAGCTGCGCACTCCCCCCACCCTCAGTTCCTTCTTGCCAGACAACTCCGATAGAGGGGAAGGAGGGTGGGATGTGGATTAAACATGAGCAACACATCTCGAAGAACACCAGTTATGGAAAAGGTAACTTTTTTCTTCTTCGAGTGATTGCTCATGTGTATTCCACAATAGGTGATTCCAAGCTATATCTGTTGGAGGTGGGTAGGAGTTCACAAGTTCCCAGGACAGAGGACAGCCCTGCCGAACCCGGCGTCATCCCTGGTTTGGGAGACGATCGCATAGTGCGAGGTGAACATGTGAACCAACGACCACACAAATGTCCTGGATGGGGACGTGGGCCACGAAGGCAGCCGACGAGGCCTGTGCCCAGGTCAAGTGTGCCCTCACAATGGGTGGTGGGGGAACGCCCGCCAGCTCATAACAGGAACGGATGCACAAAGTAATCCAATTGGAAAGCCGCTGAGTGGAAATCGGCTGGCCCCTTGTGCGCTCAGTCGAGGCGCCAAACAGTTGTGAGGACTTTCTGAACGGCTTAGTCCACTCGAGGTAGAAAGCCAGAAATCACTGCACGTCGCGCGTGTGGAGGCGATGTTCTTCACTGGATGCGTGAGGCTTGGGGAAGAGGACCGGTAGAAAAATGTCCTGACCCATGTGGTAGGCGGAGACCACCTTCGGGAGGAATGCGGAGTGTGGGCAGAGCTGGACCTTGTCCTTATGAAAGACCGTGTACGGCGGTTCAGAGGTCAGGGCCCTGAGCTCTGAGACTCGCCTGGCCGACATGATAGCGACCAGGAAGGCCACCTTCCACGAGAGGTGAGACAAGGAGCACGTGGCCAGTGGTTCAAACGGGGGCCCTGTGAAACGAGCCAACACCAGGTTTAGGTCCCACTTTGGAACCGGGGGAGTCTAGAATACGGGAAAAGATGGTCTAGACCCCTAAGGAACCGGCCAGTCACAGCATGGGAAAATACCGTGTCCTTGCACCGGCGGATGGAAGACCGATATGGCCGCCAAGTGCACCTTGACGGATGAGGGCACCAGGCCCTGGGCCCTCAGGTGGAGGAGGTAATCAAGGATAAGCTGGATCGGGGCGGTCACCGGGGAGACACCCTGGTCTGCCACCCACCTAGAAAACTAGGACCACTTCGCCAAATAAGCGCGGCGAGTGGAGGGCCGTCTACTTTCAAAGAGGATGCGCTGAACTTGCTCTGAGCACGTCCTTTCCTCTCCACCTAACCATTGAGCAGCCACGCCGTAAGGTGAAAAGACGCTAGGTTGGGATGGAGGAGGCGGCCCTGGACCTGTGAGAGCAGGTCCGGGCGGAGCGGCAACGGCCACGGAGGAGCTACAGCCAGGCCCGTGAGGGTTCTGTACCAATACTGCCTGGGCCACGCCGGGGCAATCAGGACGACTCGGACCTTGTCCGACTATCTTCTCCAGGACCCTGCTGATTAGAGGGAACGGGGGGAAGGCGTAGAGAAGCTGGTTTGACCAAGACAGGAGAAAGGCATCGGAGATAGCACCCCTCCCTAGCCCCCCCCCCCCCCCCCCCCCCCCCCCCCCCCCCCCCCCGGAGCAGAACCGGGGGCATCGCCGGTTCTGCCAAGTCATGAATAGGTCCACCTGGGGAGTTTCCCACCTTCAGAAGAGTCGGTGGGCCACTTCCAGGTGGAGGAACCACTCGTGTTGCGAGGAGAAGTTCCTGCTCAAGAGATCCGCCCTCTCGTTGTGGGTGCCCGGTAAGTGGAAGGCCTTCAGGTGGATGTCGTGGGCTATACAGAAGTCCCACAGACTGAGGGCTTCGAGGCAGAGAAGCGGGCCCCACCTTGCCTTTTGATATAGAACATCGAGGCCGTGTTGTCCGTGAGGACCCTGACTACCTTGCCCTCGAGGTGCGAGTGGAAGGCCATACACACCAGCCGCACCGCTCTGAGCTCCTTGACGTTTATGTGTAGGGTCAGGTCCTGAGCCGACCACAGGCCTTGGTTCTGAAAGCTCCCCACATGGGCCCCCCACCCCAGGTCCAACGCATCGGATACCAGCTCCAGCGACGGGGCCCTGTCCCTGAATGGGACCGCTTGGAGCATGTTGTTCGGGGTGGACCACCATCGCAGGGAGGTAATCACAGCGTCCAGCACGGTGAGGACCTTGTCCATCCTGTTCGTGGCCTGGGAGAAATTCAATGCCAACCAGAGCTGGAGAGGCCTCATCCTGAGTCTGGACCACGTACGTGCACGCCGACATATGACCCAAGAGCTGCAGGCAAACCCTGACTGTTGTCACTAGGAACCTTGTGACCGAGTCGATGAGACCTTTCAGGATCTCGAACCTGCCTGGTGGGAGGGAGGCCCTGGCTGACACTGCGTCCAGGAGCGCCCCAATAAACTCTATGCGTTGGACCGGGACTAATGTGGACTTGGTGTTGTTTACTAGTAGGCCCAAGGCGGTGCGCGTGGACGGGAGGAGCGCCACGTGATCCCTCACCTGCGACCAGGAGGTGCCCTTGTCAAGCCAATCGTCCAGATAGGGAAATATCTGTACCCCCCGCTGCCTGAGGTAGGCCGCTACCACCGATGTGCATTTTGTAAACACTCTGGGGGCAGTGGACAGTCCAAATGGTAGGACCGTAAATTGGTAATGATTCTGACCCACCACAAAACCGAGGAAGCGCTTGTGCCCCTCAAATATGTGGATGTGGAAGTACGCGTCCTGTAGATCGAGGGCAGCGTACCAGTCCCCGGGATCCAGGGAGGGGATGATGGAGGCCAGGGAGACCATGCGGAACTTGAGCTTCACCATGTGCTGGTTCAGACCCCGTAAGTCCAGTATGGGCCTGAGACCCCCTTTGGCCTTTGGGATAAGGAAATAACGGGAGTAGTACCCCTTGCCCATGAACTCGTTGGGCACTGCCTCTATCGCTCCTAGTCCTAGGAGCCGCCCCACCTCCTGCTCGAGCAGAGCTTCATGCGAGGGGTCCCCCAGGAGGCATGGGGGTGGGGGGTGGTTGGGCGGGGAGGAGGTAAACTGGAGGGTGTAACCCCGGGAGATGATGTTGAGGACCCATCGATCCAAAGTGAGCCGAGACCATTCTGGAAGGAAAGCACACAACCGGTTGGAGAAGGGAAGCTTTACTGGGGTTGGATCCCTGATGAGGACTGGCGGGTTGCCCCCGAGCGTCCTCGCCTTTTCCCCGCCTGCTTGCCCTTGGAGGGTCTTAGGTTTTGCTGGAGCTGGGACATAGAGACCCAGGGTCTGGAGGGTCGTGCGGGAGTCCTTCATGCCATGCAGCCTTGTATCTGTTTCCTCTGCAAACAGAGCTTTCCCATCAAATGGGAGATCCCGCATGGAAGATTGCGCCTCGCTGGAGAGCCCAGAGAGCAGGAGCCATGACGCCCATCTCATGGACACCACGGAGGCCATTGAGAGTGCGGCCGTGTCCGCAGCATCCGAGGCAGCCTGCAGGGAAGCCCGAGCTGCCGTTGCCCCTTCCTCCACCAGCGCCCTGAACTCCTCTTTATCGCGCTCCTGGAGGGAGACCCCAAATTTAGGCAGGGAGCCCCCCAGATTAAATTCGTACCGACCCAAGAGGGCCTAATGGTTTGCCACTCGTAACTGGAAGCTCAAAGACGAATAAATTTTTCCTTACGAAAGAGTCCAGCCTCCGAGAGTCTCTGTTCTTTGGGGTCGGAGCTGGCTGACCCTGTTGTTCCCTGTGGTTGACCGACTCGACCACCAGGGAGTTGGACGCCGGGTGGGTATATAGGTACTCATGCCCTTTAGTGGGTACAAAGTACTTACGGTTCTGCCTTTTTTGATATAGAAGCCAACGAGGCCAGTGTTTGCCACAGGGCATTTGAAATTTTAGCCACCCCTTCATGGAGTGGCAAGGCCACCCTACCCAGTGCCGATGGGGACAACATGTTGAACAGGGAGTCCGAGGGCTCCTCCATCTCCTCTGCCTGGAGATGAAGCCTTGCTGCCACCGTCTTTAAGAGGGCCATGAAGTCCTCCTGCGGGATGGAGGGAGGCGGAGCTGCAATCGCCTCCTCCAGGTGGGGCGAAGAGGTGCTTTGGGTGTCGGACGGCACCGGAGGATCCACCACCTGGTTGGAGTCTGGGCATAGTACCGAAGACTAGTGTCCCACCGACTCCTTTGTCGGGGGTCTGGAGAGGGAGGCCAACGGTGCTTCCGAAGCTCCGGCCACCGAGCGAGCTCCCACCGGAGGCCACGGTGCCCACTGGTACCACTGGGCTAGCCACGACACTCGGTGCCACTGCACCTGCTGTGGCACTGGCTGCCCAGGTTGGCCGGTCTGGCCCATCGAAGGATGGCTATGAATGGAGACTGGGCTGGTGTAGGATCCGCTGCTGTCCCTCGACTGAGAGGAGCGGCAGTGCCGGGATCTGCAAAGGTCACGGGACCGCGATCTCGACGTGGAGGACCGGTACCGACGGTAATGGCTGCTCCGCGAACGGCCTCAATGGGCGGACTCGCGACGGTGAGGTGCAGGCGATCGACACCCGGGGCTGCAGTGCCTTGGCGGAGACTTGGAGCAGGAGCCCGAGCGGGAATGGCGTCGACGACCGTGCCGTGATCGACTGTGGTACCCTCTTCGGGATGAGGACCGACGACGTCTGCTGCGGTCCCGTCGATATCCTCTCTCTGAGGAGCACCGGTGCTGCGAGTCCTGTCCAGACAGAACCCAGCCCGAGAGTCTGGTCGGTGTCGAGGGCAATCCACGTGGACTCTGCCCCGAGCGGACGCTGGGCGGTGATCGGCATCGGGAACGTTCCCTCGACCGAGACTGGTACCGAGCCGTGGGCGACTGCGGAGATCCCAGCGGAGGCTTGCCTCTGGAGCATGGGGCCGACATTGGCGGCGCTCTGGGCACCGGCATGGACAAGATGTCCCAGGCCACCTGTAGGGCTTTGGGCATGGACGGCACCCGGACATCCGGAGAGGCCTGTTCCGAAGGGGCCGGGCTACTCCGCTCTACGTGAGTCGGAGGCCTAGGGCCCGGTGGGGATCAAGGACTGCCCGACATGGGCCTAGCCTCTGTTCCAGACTTCCCTTGGTGCCGCTGTGAAGAGGGAGTCTTCTTGGCCCTCTTGGCATGCCCCGTGGATGGGGAGCGGTGCCGACTGGTCAATGGCCCCGGCGGATCGCCGCGTACCAACACCACGGTGCACGCAGGGCCAGCTCCAGGCACCAGCAAAGGAAGCAGGTGCTTGGGGCGGCCAATGGAAAGGGGCGGCACGTCCGGGTCTTCGGCGGCAGGTCCCTCAGTCCCTCTCGGAGCGAAGGACCCGCCACCGAATTGCCGCCGAAGAATGAAGCGGCGTGGTAGAGCTGCCGCCGAAGTGCCGCCGATCACGGCTTTATCTTTTTTCCCTTCCCCGCTTCGCCGCTTGGGGCAGCAAAAAAGCTGGAGCCGGCCCTGGGTGCATGGTACCGGCTTGGAGCGGCGTGCCGGGGTCAGCGCCGACTCCATCAGAATGGCTCGGAGCATAGTGTCCCTTTCTCTTTTGGTCCGAGGCTTAAACGATTTTCAAATCTTGCACCTCTCGCTGATATGGTTTTCTCCCAAGCTGCGCAAACAGTCTGTGTGCGGGTCGCTTCTTGGCATAGAATGCCGACAAGAACCGCACGACTTAAATCCCGGGGCTCGGGGCATGCCCCGGCCCGGGCTCACTGACCCGGGCTCACTGACTAACTAACCTAACTAACTACGGGTACTAAACGAAAACAGTTCTGGGCATGAGCTACAGCAAAGCTGGAGCAGAGCAGTTCCGACGCACCTTCACTGGTGGCAAGAAGGAACTGAGGGTGTGGGGAGCGCGCAGCTCCCCTTATACCGTGCCAGGCAGGCATCACTCCAGAGGTTGCGGGGGGCACTCCCCCCTACGGGTACTGCTAGGGGGAAAAACTTCCGGCACTGGTGCACGTGGCGAGCACGCACACCTATTGTGGAATAGACATGAGCAATCACTCAAGGAACCCTACTCTGTTTTGAAAAGCAAATATTTGCTGAAATGCATTGGTCCCTAAAGGGAGTAAAAGTCTGAACAGGATTCTACTTCAGTGGGACTCGCTGGACATAGCTCACAGTGAGAGAAACAGGAATGCTGGAGCCCAGAAGCACAGTTTTGGAGCCACTGAGGCTATGTGACCTATCCTTGTGGCAGGGTGTGACCCTTTGGGGGTCTAGCACACTGAACATATCCTCCCCTGGGACTCTCTAAAGCAGAGGTAGGCAACCTGCGGCACGCGAGCTGATTTTCAGTGGCACTCACACTGCCTGGGTCCTGGCCACCGGTCCGGGGGGCTCTGCATTTTAATTTAATTTTAAATGAAGCTTCTTAAACATTTTAAAAACCTTATTTACTTTACATACAACAATAGTTTAGTTATATATTATAGACTTATAGAAAGAGTCCTTCTAAAAAGGTTAAAATGTATGACTGGCACGCGAAGCCTTACATTAGAGTGAATAAATGAAGACTCGGCACATCACTTCTGAAAGGTTGCCAATCCCTGCTCTAAAGGTTAGGGAATGGCACAGATCCTGTAAATCCATGACATGTGGAACTATGAATTTTCTACACATGTGCACTAGCATGGCTGATGGATCTGCAGCTTCTCAGCTTGGCCACGTGGCAAAAGAAACATTTAAAGAGCCATTTAAAAAGGGGTGCTGCTCTGAAGCAGGGGGCTTGACCATCACCACATGTAAGCCAGATGCGTAGGAAGGACTCTGCTCAGCTAGAACACTGACAAGTTTCAGACTCTCAGAAGGAACCAGATCAGGCCCTGGAGGGATGTATCTCAGGCCTGTTCTCAAAGACCTGTAACTCTCAAATACTTTACGAGTAGAGTAACTGGTTAAGAAACTCCTTGGCTAAGCCGATGTCCCTGGCTTCCATGCCACATTGTCCCTGAAGATGTTAAACCAGAAGCTTGAGTAGCCACTGCCTAGGTGGAACTCTGGAGAGCATGTCTAAGCAACTGGGGGTTCAGAAAGTCTGAGACATTGGTTTCAGGACCTAGGTGGCTGCACTGTGGAGTCCCATGTCCCAAGGAAGGACTCAGACACAAGGTCTGAGCCTGGGAGTGCAACCCAGAGCTAGAAACAATTAGTAGACTCTACCCAGACCCTGTGGGCTTAGAAGCACATGGAACCCAGCAGTTAGGTCTACTCACAATAGACTTGTATTCGTACAGTTGCAGCACAACTGTCCAGGTTGTGACATCAACCACCCACTTCTGAAAATCACTAGTCATTTTTGAAAATTTAAACTCAAACACTTTGCCTGACATCATGAGCTTGGTTTCAGATTGCTCTTTCTCAAATACTTATTTGGAAATTAATGCATCATGAGTACTACTTCAAATGACAGTCTCTCTTAAGGGAAGGATGTTCAAAGAAACCTAAGCAAGTAAGGCTCCTCTGAAAATCCCAGCCTGTCACTAAAGATTTGTATACATTAGGAAAGTAGTTCATATGAGATTCATGTTAGCTAAAATATCTAGCTAACCCCAACCTAACCTTAATCTTTCCCCAAGCATAGATATACAGGTTAACAACTTTTGCCTCAATTTAGCTGATTGATGTCCATACTAGCTAAACTGAGGCAATATTGTGTCTAGATCAGGGAAAAGTTGAGATTAGCTCTCTAAATACGTATGCAGTAAATGACGATGAATACACCATCACTGTAGTATCTGAACACCTTCTACATAAAAACAATAGCAATAGTGAAATCCCTAGTGGACTTCATTGAGTCTCTTACTGCTCCATTTTTGGGATCAATATTCTGCGTAGCGTAGAGGATGATTTTTAAGGTTGGGTTTTGTTTTGCTGGTAGGGGTTTAGAGGTAGGAGAGAGAAATGCATTAAACTGTGAGTGGAAATGCGTTGACTAACCTCAGGCTAACCTTGACCACTTTTCCTAGTCTAAACAAATACAAAACTGGAGCAACAAATCAGTAGTCAGTATAGAATTGGTAATAACTGGAGTCCATTTTTCAGGAGTGTTTTTGGTCCAAGAAGCAAACTATCTTTGGGGGAACAGTGAGAAATTTTGATTAAGATTGAAATCTTCATTAACAACGGTCAATTGGAAGAGATTCCAAGGCAAAACACACTTGAAGATAAGATTGCAAAATTAATGATTACACACACACACTATTTATTTAGGAAATATTAACAGATTTACAGATCCTAGCCATGTACATATAAGAAACAAAACAATAATGATTACAACAGTAAGATTTTGTTTAAAGAGACATTATACAGAAATCCATCAGATCTTAGATCAATTTAACAAATAGAGGTTGAGTCACCAGGAAATATTTCATAAGAGATTTCTCTATACAAAGCTGCTACTGTTCACTTTCTTCGCAGTTCCATCATTAGGCAATTCAAGCATTATTTTGTAAGAATATAAAAATTTTACACAGGCACACAGTGAAGTAAAACTGTCATCTCCCTAGTCTTCACTTCACCAGCCAAGGAAAGCGTGAGAGACAACAGTAGTGACCCCTCTCCTCCTCCACTCTCAACTGGGGAAGCAAAAGTACCAGCTGAACCTTCCTTCACTGTAATCAGACTTCAGTGGGTGTCTTTCTTCCCCCGCACCCACTCCCACCTCTTCCCTGATCTGGCTGTAACAAAGGTGATAATCACTTTAGAATGCAACACTTCACACCTGCCAGTTAATTGATAAATGGTGTATTCCAAAGGATTTACACAAGCTTTACAGTTAGGGGAGTAAACATCCACTATATCACACTATATCACACTAAAGCTTTCCAAAAATTTTATTCCTCGTCATCATAGATACCCCCACTGTGATTGTTATGAGATATATTACTAAACAATGCACTTAGGGTAAAAATCACACTCAGAGTGGAAACTGTCACAATCATAACTAAGTCATGACCATTATTACTCTAACACAGGGGTAGGCAACCTATGGCACGTGTGCCGAAGGCGGCACACGAGCTGATTTTCAGTGGCACTCACACTGCCCGAGTCCTGGTCACCGGTCCGGGGGGCTCTGCATTTTAATTTAATTTTAAATGAAGCTTCTTAAACATTTTAAAAACCTTATTTACTTTACATACAACAATAGTTTAGTTATATGTTATAGACTTATAGAAAGAGACCTTCTAAAAACGTTAAAATGTATGACCGGCACGCGAAGCCTTAAATCAGAGTGAATAAATGAAGACTCGGCACCCCACTTCTGAAAGGTTGCCGACCCCTGCTCTAACATTTGCAAATGCTACCCTCAGATATGCAAGCACAACTTCTACTGCATCTAACGGGAGCTGTATGCATCTAACAGGAGCTGTATGCATATTTACTGCATACATATAAACTCAAAATCATCTAGTGCACATCACCTGGATGGGTCACTACAAAAAGTAATTTTCCCTCTGCTGATACTCACCCCTTCTTGTCAACTGTTGGAAATGGGCCACCTTGATAGCACTGGCCTCGTTAGCACTACAAAAGTAATTTCCCCTCCCTAGGTATTCACCCCTTCTTGTCAATTGTTGAGAATAGGCCACTTCCACCTTAATTGAATTGGCTCATTAGCATTGACCCCCCCCCACTTGGTAAGGCAACTCCCATCTTTTCATGTGCTATAATATATATTCTGCTTACTGTTTTTTTCACTTCATGCATCGGATGAAGTGGGTTTTAGCCCACGAAAGCTTGTGCCCAAATAAATTTGTTAGTCTCTAAGGTGCCACAAGGACTCCTCGTTGTTTTTCCTATCACTATTTCCCTTATGTTTTCTGACTATTCATTACAAATGTAGCCTCGTCTTAAATTTGACTAAGTTCTTCATGGCAGAGACGGTCTCTTAACATGTGATTGCACAGACCTAGCACAATGGGGCCCTGATAGGGGCATATGCATACTACTGTAACACACTGAGTAAAAACAACAAAAGGAGAAACTCTGCATCTATACTATAGAACAGGGGTCGGCAACCCTTTAGAAGCGTGGTGCCGAGTCTTCATTTATTCACTTTAATTGAAGGTTTCGCGTGCCGGTAATACATTTTAATGTTTTTTAGAAGGTCTCTCTCTATACGTCTATATATTATATAACTAAACTATTGCTGTATTGTAAAATAAACAAGGTTTTCAAAACGTTTAAGAAGCTTCATTTAAAATTAAATTAAAATGTTGATCTTACGCCGCCGGCCCGCTCAGCCTGCTGCTGGGCTGGGGTTCTGTTCATCTAGGCCGGCAGCGGGCTGAGCGGGGCCTGCAGCCGGGACCCCGGCTGGCAAAGGTCCGGCAGCCAGAACCCCAGACCGGCGGCCAGGACCCCAGACTGGCATTGGGCTGAGCGGCTCAGCACGCTGCCACTCAGGGGTTCCATCCGCCGGCTCCTGCCAGCCGGGATCCCGGCTGCCGGACCCGCTCAGCCCGCTGCCGGTCTGGGGTCCTGGCCCTGCCCACATAGAGTGGGGACCTACCTTCTCCCTGGTTCTGGCCCATTCTCTTCCTCTCTCTCTGCACTGAGCTGAGGGTGGGGGTGGACGGGGCACAGGGCTGGGGGTGAAGGAGCAGGCTGGGGGTTGGGGTGTAGGATCTGGCCAGGAGCTAGAATGGGGGAGGGGGCTCTGGGTTGGGGCAGGAGGTTTGGGTGTGGAGCACTTACCTGGGCAGCTCCCATTTGGTGCGAAGGGTGGGAATGTGGGGGCGTGAAGGAGCTCCCATTTGGTGCTCAGGGTGGGGTGGGGATGTGGGGGGTGCAAGAGTCAGGGCAGAGGGCTGGGGGCATGTGAGGGGGGTGCAGGTATCAGGGCCTGGGGGGCCTGGGTATGTGTGGGGGTACCAGAGTCAGGGCTGGGGTCATGGGGGGGTGAAGGAGTCGAGCAGAGGGCTGGGTGTGTGTGAGAGGGGTAACAGGGCTCAGGGCAGGGACCTAGGGGGTGTGCAGGGCGCAGGGCTCAAGGCAGAGGGCTGGGTGTGTGTGAGGGAGGCTCAGGGGATGGGTCTAAGGTGTGTGCGGGGCGCAGGGCTCAGGGCAAAGGGCTGGGTGTGTGTGAGGGGGTGTCAGGGCAGGGGGCTGGAGGGGATATGCCCCCATTCCCCAAGGCCCTGCCCCCGCTTCTTCTCTGCCTCGGACCGGAGCAGCGAGCAGGCTGACTCTGCTCCTTCCTGACCCCCTCCCTCTCAAGGGCCATCAGCTGATCGGCCGCAGGGAGGGAGGGACAGAGAGCCGGAGGAGGGGCAGGAACCCAGCACACTGCCGGAAGAGGCAGGGGAGCCAGCAGGAGCCGGCAGGACCCAGCTTCTGCCCCCTGCCCCTGCGGGGAGGGCGGGGGGCGGAGAAGAGCAGGCCGGGCAGGATTTTTAATGGCACGCTGCTGCGCGTGCCATTAAAAATCGGCTCGCGTGCCATAGGTTGCTGACCCCTGCTATAGAATATGCTCTCTCACACATACCCCTCAAGAACATAGATTACATTCCACTTACTGACACTCAGATTATGCAGTGCCCCAGTTACTACATGTACGAATATGCATCACACCCTAGAAACATTGCATGAAGTAGCCAAACAGGACAACAAATTCTCCACTTGAGAAAAACATAACAAATCAGGGATCACCAAAGTTTTACAATCACAGAATGAACACTAGCCAAGCCATAAGGGTCCCATCCTTATATAGGACTTCTGTTATAGTGGAGAGATGGGAAAGTACAACAAAGTACAAAAAGAAAAAGAAACCTGATACTCATGTTTGGCAGACCAAGTTCTCCTAGCAATACTTACAAAGGTTGTTGGTTGTGCTCAATGAATGTATTACAAGACTCACTTCTTATAGTTTTATTTCAAACAAACAAGTGACTCTCTTGTCACACATTAGGATGTGCAAAATTTCTAGGTCAGTAATACTCAGCATCTACCACACTGTAGCCCCAAACTACCTCTAGGAATTCCCATCCATCCCAGGTACCCAGGATCTAGCCAAGACCCATTTCCTATTGAGCAATATAATATGGGAAAGGCAGGGTGATCGCACAACCCCTAATTTGGAGTACCCGTGTCCTAGATGAATGTCCTTCAAATATACATTTAGTATGTATCTTCTATATCGGGGTCAGCAACCTTTCAGAAGTGGTGTGCCGAGTCTTCATTTATTCACTCTAATTTAAGGTTTTGCGTGCCAATCATACATTTTAATGTTTTTAGAAGGTCTCTTTCTATAAGTCTATAATATATAACTAAACTATTGTTGTATGTAAAGTAAATAAGGTTTTTAAAATGTTTAAGAAGCTTCATTTAAAATTAAATTAAAATGCAGAGCCCCCTGGACCGGTGGCCAGGACCCGGGCAGTGAGAGTGCCACTGAAAATCAGCTCGCGTGCCGCCTTCGGCACGCGTGCCACCGGTTGCCTACCCCTGTTCTATATCATTATAAATAACTACCCTCCTATGATGTGAAGGACTATATAAAGGCCACACTGGAGGCTGTTTTAATAAGATAAAGTAAGTGCCAATAATTCTAATAAGGGCTCCATCCCATATGGCAATTAATTAACTGCATGAAAAATGTGCTGCAAGGCTTTCACATGAGCTGCACCCAACTAAGTTTCAAAAATATTCCCAGCAAACAAATGCATTGTTATGAATGTTTATTCTCTATTTCCCTTAAACCAGTCTATCAATTATTTTATCGAATTAATCCAAGTTTTTGTTTTTATGTGCCCTAAGTCTTCATCCTACACAATTTATCTAGTACCCTGCCCTCTTCCCACACACTTTACAACACTGAACTCCCTCACACTTCCAAAAAAGTAAAGACTCCCTTCCTCCAAATAAATTCCAAGTGAAAGTCATTCATAATGTTAAATCTAGATAAGTAATAATTGAATCTATGAGGTCCACAAGATTTTTACTGTTTAAACACAGATGCCAACAATTGTGTTTAACTGACATGATTTTGAATGCAATTTAGTGGTCATTGTAGACCAGAACAAACTAACAGCATTGTAGTCAGCTGACATGACCCTGAATGTTTTGTCCTTGTCTACCCTGACCATTAAACTGCATTCAGCATCATGTAAATCATAATTGCTGGCATTCATGTAGGATAAAATATTGTAGTGCAATCCAGCCCATTTGAGGTCAAAACTTTACCAGCACTCTTGGATGCCATCACAGGAGTCATCAAATTAACAGCAAGCAAAATTTTATTTAAAAGGCAAAAAAAAAAGACATCATATAAAGAAAAATTAACTATTAAAATAATTATGTATCATATACATAAACCAGAATTATGACTCTAATCATAAAAGGCAAGCTGAGCATCTGATATCATTCTTTGCAAAATGTATTTTCTTAAAGATTAAATTTACTTTCATTACTTGCAAATGTGTGTACATTTACATTCAACTGGTCTAATGAATTAAGTCTTAATCTTTATACATCTGAAACTACACTTGAAATAAAACATTCTCTGTGGCATTTGTACACAATAAAAGTTGATATATTTAACTACATTTATGTAATGTAACTTATTTAAACAGTAAGACCTTGACTAATAGGTTTTCAAAGTGACCCATTTTTTGTGTGTGCGCTTTCTGAAGACAGTCTTACCTTTTCTTTGTAACACTGCCACAATGTATTCCTCTCTTAGGGGCCTGCATAAAAATACGTTGCAATGCACGATATATGCAAATAAGTTTGTTCTCTCATGCAGCATCACCCAGTATTAGATATACAGTCAATTGCAGCAGCACCCATTCTATACAGGGGCCCATATCATTTGCCTACCAGAGGTAACAGCGCATTTTCCAGTAAACATATGTTTAAGTGGGTTGCTTACAAGTAAACAAAGCCAAACATCTGTTTAGTAATTAGTTTTGGTATACCACTTCTCTAAACTCCATTAACCCACTTAATTACCAACACCAAAACAAAGCTCATAAAAAAAAAATCACACTTCAAACTGATGCTGTTAGTATAAAAATGAAAATAAAACAACACCCAAAGCACTCTCCAAATACCATCATGCAAATGTTGCAGAAGATTAAGCCCATCACCCATAATTTCTGTGTATATCCTTTACTCATCAGGCAAGGACTTCATTACACGTGCAACAGTCTCTGCATAGCACCCATTTAATCCATGCCACCAAAATGGTAAATCTGGTAGTTACCAATTTAGAGGGGGGTCAAAAGGGCTAAAGCCTTAGACTGCTCTTAATCATAAGATATCCTCAGACAAACCTCCCCAGTCTTCATTCTGGCTCTACAAACACAAAATCAAGCAGCAGTGAAAATTTCATAGTTACTACTTTAACAAATTATTTGTAGGTGGGTTTGTCTAGATACACTAAGAAAAATATTCTGAACTTCACACAAAAAATAAAATCAGTTACTTATAACACTAGTGTACTTCAGCTGCTATTGATTTTCAAGAAAACAAATAATTTCATTAGATTAACTAAAGTCCACTGCTAGGAAAAATGCAACTAGCAAAGATGAAGAACATCTGTTTGCGGATCCCAATAAGTTGCATTGTAAGAAAAAGCTCACTATGGTTTGATTTTGATAATTTTTTAAACAGAAGCATGAAGTTTAAGGATAGAGGAGTTTTAAACCTTTAAAAAAAAAAAAAGTTTACTGAAAGTTGTTTAGAAACCCACATTTAAAATTAACCACCACCCAGGAACCCAACTGAGCTTTTTCTTACAAGAAAGAACTGTAATATCAATTGTTCACTACTTATAACCGTAAGATTTATAAAATATCAGTAGGAAGCTACAGCAATTTTGTGTATATATTTAATCCCTGTGGTTGTATTTCACACAGAAAACTGATTTTTTTAACCATTAATACTGCTCTGTAATTAGAGCAAAATTGGTGTTTTATGCCTGTATAAAGCAAAAGTTACATCATAGGTTCTCTTATTAGCTACCATACTCTCTCTGTTGCAGTTTAGAGCAAGTATTTTAATACTAAAATCACTCAACCACATTTTTACATCACTTCTCCTCTGGTTACCATTATCAACAATTGAGTTCTGTACGGTAATAATTCATAGCAATTACTTTCAGGTCGCATTACTATATGCAAAATGTTAAAAACAGTAGATGGATTAAGTACAAATGTCAATGGATTATCAAATTTATTTAGATTACTGATTTTAAAAAAACATTCTTTCTATATTCAATCATACAGATTCTCTGGCATAACATCTAAAAAAATCTCTGCAATTATGTGTTACGAACCTTAAAATTCAGCACTAGAATTTATATCTTCTTGGTCAAAATTTCTTCTTTTGTGTAGAGACAGACATGACATAGAAGCTATTGCTAAAAGGGCACCAACAATGTGCTTGGTACTGTACAAGACAGAGAAAGACAGTCCCTAACACAAGGAACTTACAGTATAGTAACTCCTCACTTAAAGTCATCTCGCTTAACGTTGTTACGTTGCTGATCAAGTAGGGAACATACTCATTTAAAGTTGTGCAATGCTCCACTCTCACGTTGTTTGGCTGCCTGATTTCTCCACAGCTGGCAGCCTCCCTACACCCCTCCCCCCCCCAGTGCCTCCCGCCCGTTGGCAGACCCCACGGATCAGTGCTTTCCCCCTCCTCCCCTGCCTCCTGCCCGCGGCAATCAGCTGGCTTGCAGCGTTTTGGAGGCAGGAGCGAGGACTCGGCGCACCTCCCCCCTCCCTCCTGCCCAGGGCAATCAGCTGGTTTGCTGCATTCGGGAGGCAGGGGAGGGAGGGGGAGCCTGCATGCCGAGTCCTCGCTCCTTCCCCCTCCCTCCTGCCTCCAAAACGCTGCAAGCCAGCTGATTGCCCTGGGCAGGAGGGAGGGGGGAGGAGCGAGGACTCGGCGTGCCTCCCCCCTCCCTCCCCTACGCGGCAATCAGCTGGCTTGCGGCGTTTAGAAGGGAGGGGAGGGAGGGGGGAGGAGCCAGGACGCAGCGAGCGAAGTAAAGGGGGAGGAGGTGAGGAGGGAGAAGAGGCGGATCAAGGGTGGGGGTTTGGGGGAAGGAGTGGAGTGGGCAGGCTGAGGGTTGAACCCCCCGCCTCTGGTGCTTGCAGAGTAGGGGAAGCTGCCCTGGAACCTAACCCCTCCCTATTTACATTAATTCTTATGGGGAAATTGGATTCGCTTAACATCGTTTCGCTTAAAGTCGCATTTTTCAGGAACATAACTACAACGTTAAGTGAGGAGTTACTGTATAAGATACACAGAACAGGACAATGGGAGGGCAGATGCAGTGTTAATTTTTTTTCCCCCTAGTGTTTTGAAGCCTCGTGAAATACATCTTTAGCAGTAACATGAACAAAGAGAGGGTGAGAACACTACATAGCAAGCTGTTCCATGCAACTGAAAAGCCTCTGTACATATGAAACATTATATATTACTCTCTTCAGCATTGTGTTGATTCAAGGAAAGTATAAAATATACTGAAATGTAGATTATAAAAAAAGTCTCTAAACAGGAAGCACAGGATTTGAGAGAGAAGATGTAGTAGCAGCTTTATTGTAAAACAGAGTGTTCTCCAATTGTTCAGTGAACTTACTGTGCATATTGATGGATAACCCCAGTAGCTAAAATCCTCAAAATAAGTATGAAACATGCAATGGCAATGCAAGCTTCTTCACATTGCCTTGTCACAGCATGCCTCAAGCCTGTTCTGGAATAGAGCATATCTAGGGATGAACTGGTAGTTTAGATTCCAGATATACTGATTCCTTGGCATGTCTGCAGAGATTGTTGATAATAATTTCATGATAGTAGTTTTGTAATGTGGATGCTGTTCACTAGACCTCACATTACAGAGGCTACTGAACAGCTATCAGATGGTAAGGACTCCCAATTAGTATTAATGAGTCTGAGAGCCTCTAAATAGGAAGCATTATCATTGGGATTTCTTGTAGTACTTTGAACACAGCTAGCTGCTCTAGAAAACTAAATCTAGCACTAGTGAGGAAGAAATTTTCCAGCTGGCATATGTGACATTAAGAACTTATTTTGTTTTTATTTTTAAATATATGAAGCTTTTGAGGACACAGCTCCTTTTTATAGTGTCCTTCATAAAAAGACATTTAAATTTTGAAGTCCCCTATCCAATTCCATGTGAACAAAATTGAAGGGGGAAAAAAAGAGGGGGGAGGAGTATTGTTACACAGCTGAACAAATTTTTTGGGAGGCAGAATTGGTGAAATGAGGAGATTTTAGGGATCTAGGGAACTGCCTGAAAACCTGCAGCAGCACACATTAAGTGCAATCATGTTTCCTAACTAAAAAACTTCTTTTCTATTTAGAGAAATTCGCACAGCAGCTTTTCATCTACCGTGGTTCCCATTCCTCCAAAGACACAAGAGAAAGAGTTTGTTGGTTGTTCATGAAGAAAGCATGGTTAGTGGCATTAAAAGGCTGATTTTACTTTTAAATAACTTATATAATACAGATTCCACACTAAACTAGCAACACCAGCTTAACCTGCCACTATTCTAACAAATTGAGAACTTAATCTCTATTGTTTTAAGTAATACTAACCAACAGGGTGATGTTCCAATATTCCTGCAGTTTGCAAATATGCATACTTTTGTAATTTATTTATCACAAAGCCAGCTCTACTTCTATGATATGTTTAGGACATTTTAACAGTAGCCTCAAAAACAGTTAGTGGAAAGTATATTAGTGAATTTATATACTTTTTTTTTTAAAGTTTTACGCAAATCCAACTACAAGCAGAGTAGTCAAACATCCAGCCAATCATAAAACAAATAATATAAAAACAGGATATATAGATTATAAATCGTACTTTATGCTCAGATATAATGCTATGAAGAGTTAAGTAATTATAAAACAGACATACAAAGAATACATGATAATGTGGCATGGTTTACAAGTTTCATTGGCATGATTTTGGGATGGCCATATTTCTGCAAGTCATTGCAAATAAGTGCTGATCAAACCTCGATACCACACTACCATGTATCCCATATATGCCATGTTACCAAAGAAATTATCTTAGAAGTGTTTTATTTATAAATTTTGTACAACCCAATGATAACACACAGTATAACTGAATGACAATTAGTTCAACCTACATGACACAAAATTTGACTAAACATGAATTGTTCATAAAAGTGATATCCATTGTTTTAGCAATCTCTTCTTGCCCCATGGGGGACAGATTTAAAAATATAAACATTTACTTCCATCATAAGTAACTAATCAGGCAGGAAAGAATATAATAATTTATGTCTATTCAAGTTATAAGCTTGAAAACAAACATTTAAATAATTGACTTAATTTGGGTTAAAGCTGTTGCATTTTGCTTTTGAATTCAAGATTTTGTAACAAGTTACCCAAAACTCAAGAAACAAGCTGTGCAAAAGCTGTTTTATTTCACAGTTAGAACCTACAGAGAGGATTCCCAAGTGCCTCACAAAAAATAATACACTTCTCCCCCACCCTAGCACTGAGATGCAGCCACATCTTGCACTAAAAGATGCACGAAAGCAAGTGAGACTTCAGGGGAAAGTTAAGTAGGATGAATAGTTTCCCAAATTGTACCCAAGTATTTTATTTACATATAGGCTTTTCTACAGCATTTATCACCATAGTATTTGAGCGCCTCACAAACTTTAATGAATATATCTTCACAAAACGTATAATCAGATAGGCACAAAGGGATTAAACGTCTTGCTCAAGATCACAGGAAATCTATGGCACAGCCACAATAGAACCCAAATCTCATGACCCAAACATGTCCCAAAACAGTTCCATAGGCACGAGATCATTTTTCCTATATCTGGCCAGGACACCAGGCTAATACCTTTTTGTTTGTTGGCTATCCCCCAATACTAGGACGATGTCTGCCATGGGGAAAAGTCATTGATGAGACTTAAGATGGCTGAGGAGTCCAACTCGTGCTTTACAGGTTTTTCCCACATATGTGGCAGGTGGTTGCTTGGAAAGAGCACAACTGCTGGCCTGGATGCTGTACCCTTTCCTTCCTCCTCTGCTGTTTCTCAGCCTCTTGAGCAAGGCAATTCTCTTCAAAACAGGATGAGGCTTGAGGTATGATACAACACCACTACAGCTCTTCCTAATTCGTGGGGTCAATGCCTCCCTTCTTAAGATATACTTTCAGAGTGTCTTCGTAGCGTTTCCTCTGTCCTCCACGGGTCCTGTTACCATGACTAAGTGATCAGCCATCCATACACAATGACCAGCCCAGCGAAGTTGATGTTTCATAATCTTTGCCTCAACACTGGTGATGTTAGCTGCAGAGAGAATGCTGGCATTGGTACAATGGTCTTCCTAACCGATACAGACAATCTACCTAAAGCAGCGCTCTTGGTACCACTCCAGATGCTTAATATGGCTTTTGTGTCTCACTCCCTAAAGAAGAGTGGGGATGACTATTGCATTGTAGACCAGGATCTTAGATTCCATCCACAGATCTGTCAGTAAAGACACAACGGAGCAACTTTCCAAAGGATACGCTAGCACAACGGATCCCATGTTCAATCTCCACATCAAGATTGGTAGCCACCTCTCCCAGACAGCCAATGTAAGGGAAATGCTCAACATTTTCCAAGGGTTCACCACCAATGACTATTTGTGGGAGAAGAGGGGCAACTTGTTCTGGGGCAAGATAGACGAGCACCTTACTCTTCCTAATGTTGAGGGAAAGTCCCAAGCTATGATAGGTGTCTGAGAAGAGATCTAGGGTGGATTGCAAGTCAGCCTCAATGTGCGTGAGGATAGCACAGTCGTCAGCATACTGAAGGTCAGTAATAACAGTCCTGGTGACTTTAGTTTTAGAATGAAGACGTCACAGATTGAAGAGCTGGCCATCCATGCGATACTCAATCCCAATTCCAGAAGAAAGGCAATCACAAAGAAGAATCAAGATTATGGCAAGATAGATGGAAAAAAGGGTTGGGGCAATAACACAGCCCTGCTGTGGCTGGCTGGCTGACACCTCTACTGTTGCTTAATATGCCTTAGCATCTCCAACAAGTACAGCTGATCAGAACTTATTTCACATCTCATTCTGAAGACAACACCTCCAAAATGCAGAGCTGCATTCTTCACCCTCCTGACATGTTGGGACAATGGTTCAGTATTAGGTTTAGGGGAAGACTGCTATCTACTTAAACACACCACCACTTCCTACACCTCCCTGGGACTTTAACGTCTCCCAACCAATATATAGATTTCCATTGTTGCCCAATCTTCAGACACTTCATTAACTGAATGCCTCCCACTGACACACAGTATTGCTTTTCCACCAGTGTTCCTACAATATAGCTTACCGTATATACTCGTTCATAAGACGAATTTTTTTAGTAAAAAAGGGAAGCACCAGAGAAGGGGGTTCGCTTATGAACGGGTATAGAGAGGGAGAGGTGGGACACAGCCCCTCCCCACAACAGAGGGAGAAAGGAGAGGCAGCACAGCCAGCAGAGCCAGAAGGGAAGAGGCAGGGCTAGAGTCTCTCTGCTTCTGGCCACGCTGCTCTCCCCCAGCCTCCGAAGCAGCTGCAGCTCCGGGGCCGCCCGGCCCGCCTGAGCAGGCTGCGCCCGGCCCGGCCCGGCCCGCCTGAGCAGGCTGCGCCGGGCCGAGCCGCCCGGCCCGGCCCGGCCCGGCCCGCCTGAGCAGGCTGCGGCCGAGCCGCCCGGCCCGCCTGAGCAGGCTGCGGCCGAGCCGCCCGGCCCGCCTGAGCAGGCTGCGGCCGTGCTGCCCATCCTGCCAGAGCAGCTCCAGCCAGGTCAGAGACATCCTCCCCTGGCCCTCCCCAGATAAGGTGGGAAGGGATGGGATGGGGAGAATGTGGGGGTCCCGAGCTAGGGGTGGGGTCATGTGGGGGGTGGTCACAGAGGTTACTCCCCTGACTCCCAGCTTCTCCCCCACCAGCCTCTGTTTACTTGGATACAGTAAAACTATCTTAAGCAATCACTCAAGGGGGACAAAACAAGGGCAGTTGCTTACAGAGGTGGTCTTCTAATAGAGATGGTNGAGCCGCCCGGCCCGGCCCGCCTGAGCAGGCTGCGGCCGAGCCGCCCGGCCCGGCCCGCCTGAGCAGGCTGCGGCCGAGCCGCCCGGCCCGCCTGAGCAGGCTGCGGCCGAGCCGCCCGGCCCGCCTGAGCAGGCTGCGGCCGTGCTGCCCATCCTGCCAGAGCAGCTCCAGCCAGGTCAGAGACATCCTCCCCTGGCCCTCCCCAGATAAGGTGGGAAGGGATGGGATGGGGAGAATGTGGGGGTCCCGAGCTAGGGGTGGGGTCATGTGGGGGGTGGTCACAGAGGTTACTCCCCTGACTCCCAGCTTCTCCCCCACCAGCCTCTGTTTACTTGGATACAGTAAAACTATCTTAAGCAATCACTCAAGGGGGACAAAACAAGGGCAGTTGCTTACAGAGGTGGTCTTCTAATAGAGATGGTGAAAAATTATGTTCTCACCAACTTGTGGAGATCCCTTATACAGGTTAAAATGTTTGGGGATTTTTATTTCTTAAAA
The DNA here is from genome assembly GCA_003942145.1 of Platysternon megacephalum. Taxonomy (NCBI): domain Eukaryota; kingdom Metazoa; phylum Chordata; order Testudines; family Platysternidae; genus Platysternon; species Platysternon megacephalum. Next base: position 4,860,227 of record QXTE01000043.1, read on the forward strand.
TTGCTATTGCTAGCATTATTTATATGCACAACTGTTATATACTACTAAAGGCATATTACAGCCTTTAGAACCACAGACAATCCTACAGTCTACATATACAGGTCTGTCGCATCTTAGGCGCATTTAACATGTGCGATTTCAGCTTTATGCTGTCGACAAAAACAAGAAAAAAAAAAAAAAGAGAAATAATTTAAATACTGTTTCTGTAGGGCGGGCGATTCTGCCCGCCATTACACTCAATGTAATTTTGACTATACGCGGTTTTCGCTTTAGGCGCTGACCGCGGAACGTAACCCCAGCCTAAGATGAGACAGACCTGTAGCTGCTCTTTCAAACCGACAGTTTCCAGTCGAGAAGTTCTTCCTCTGATAGGAAATTCTCATGGCAGTTCCAAAATAGCCTCCACTTCCATACACAAGTTGCTTATCTCAGTGGGAAAGCAGGTTTTTAATACCCCCCCCCAAAAAAGTATTTACCTTCAAAAAAGTAGACAGAGGAATAACAGATTGAAAATACACTTATTCTTCCTCATATATAGGGACAAGAGGTCACTAACTGAAATTAGGATGCAAGATATTTAAAAAAAATGAAAAATACAGCTAATTGTTGATTTTAATGAAGCACATACTTTAGTAATATTTAGTAAAGGATTAGACAATTATATGAATAAAAATATGGAAACAAAAAGTAACCAATTGTGATTTACCAACAGATCTTTTGTCCAGACTGTTGGAATTTCCACTGAACATAAACATCAATATTTACAGTGAAATATCCAAACTGTTCTGCTGAAGACCCCTGGAGGAATAAATAACCTCCAGTGATAATATGTGAGTTGAACAAGATTTGGGAAATTCTAGTGAAAGAAAAATTCACCTACAAAAAAAAGATTACAAAACTATTTTGAAATGTGGTTACTAGAAAAAAAAATCAACAGAAAAAAATCTCACCAGCTGGCAAGCCTTTGTTTAGTAAACACTGATGGTAACTGTTTTGTTCAATGAGATTAATTCTTTATGTATTATTAAATGTATATAATAGTATCTGTAACTATACTTGTATTGGGACTATTATGTAGGTTTGCACAGTATTAGTCGGAGACAGTATCTCATACTAATGGCCATCACTGAATTACTGAATGGCAATTCCTATATTCCTAAGTGAAAAACTGATCCTTTATTATTGTTCTGCACTATACTCAGAGATACAAGGTGGGTGAGGAAATATCTTTTATTGGGCCAACTTCTGTTGGTGGGGAAACAAGCTTTCGAGCGTCACAGAGCTCATCTTCAGGTCTGGAAAAGGTAGCCAGAGTATCACAGCCAAATACAAGGTGGGACAGATTGTTAAGAATAAGGGGTTAACACATGTTGCAAGAAACTTCTTAAAATGAAATAGGCAATTAACCTTTTTCAAACCTGAAAGAGAGGTCTGTGGAGCTCTAAAGCTTGTCTCTTCTACCAACAGAAGTTGGTCCAATAAACTTACCAACCTTGTCTCTCAAATCCTGGTATCACCGTGCTACAATAACAATGCAAACTATATTGTTTGTGTTACTTATTTGTTACAATGTCAAGTATTATTAAAAACAATTAGCAGTTTTAACTGGAATTGTAAACAATCATGAAATTGGCCACATGACCTTTACTCATCCACAAAAATATGATGCATAAGGAAAAGTAAAATTACTTTTCAGCTGTTCAATATGAGATACATAAATGAGCACAAACGCCATAGCATTTTATGCTTATGGAAGAAAAAAGTCACCGCAGGCAAAGAGTTGAGCTATGACCTCAAAAGCAAAATGTCGTCTTTTAACAAAAGTATGCCTCAGTAACTGTTTTGAGTTACTAAATAGACTGGTAACTGCAATAAAACAGGCAGTGGATTATCAAATAAGGCCATGATTCAGCAAAGCATTTAAACACTTCCTTAACTTAAAGTGAACCACAATGCTTAAGTGCTCTGCTAAACCAGGATTTACTTAAGATTGTGCTTAAATGCTTTGCTGAATTGATGCTTACATCAGGAAACAACAAAGATAAAATATAAAATGAAAAAAGCAATATCCACACAGAAGAAAAAAGTACATACAGAGATTAGAAATTGCTACAGATCTTCTGCAATACTGTACTAATTACAATGCCAACCTGAGAAAAGAAGAATAGAGGGAAGTGGCATGGAAAACTGGCTCTGTAAATATAATTACAATGCAACGTGGTTACTATCACATCAAGACCTGAAAAATTTTATTTCACAGTTCCATAATATGACAAAAAATGTATTCTTCTCAAATGGAAATGCATGTGCCCCTCTGCACCTCCACACACAGAACGTCAAACTACCGTCAGGGTTGCAGCTCTTTTAAAGATGAGGGTGAGCTGTGTATCACTGATAACTTTAGTGGCCAGCACCAGATACAAAAACACTCAATGTGTTGTCAGTGTGAAGGGAGCTAAGAAGAACACTAAAGAAAAATGAGCATCAAGTACACATGAAACCACAGCATGTAAGTCTCCAAAATCAGTACATTAGTGAGATGAGCGCTAACTGAACTGAGGACTGCTCTATACTAGGAAATTACATTAGTATAACTACGTCGCTCTTGAGTGTGAAAAATCCACACCCCTGAGCAATGCACTTAAACCGATCTATCCCCTGGTGTACACAGCAATAGGTCGATGGGAGAATTCTCCCATCAACTTCGCTACTGCCTCTCAGGGAGGTGGAGTACCTACGCTGATGAGAGAAGCCCTCCTGTCTTCACTGAAGTACTACAGAGGCACAGCTGCAGCATTTTAAGTGTAGACAAGTCCTGAGTGTTTGTAAGTGACTATAACAGCACTGAAAGGTTAAGTACATGATACTCTAAAAGGTGCTCTACAGTATAAAGCATCTTCTGGAAAACTGCCAGGGGAATACAGACAGACAAGCCTATAAGAGGCCAATTCACTCTTCAAACAACTCTTGCCTGTGCATGTTTTCCTTTTAATATTACTCACAACACCCATTGCTTCCTCCCACTTAAGATCTGTAAAATGATGTTCCTTTGTGTGATAAACATTTCTGAACAGCTAGTCATCATCAAAATGCATTAGAAACACTAACTCGTTAATGATACATACATGAAATGTATTACATTTAATGTATTAAAAATACAGTACTTAATTTTTTTTTTAAATGACTGTCAAGTAACAATCCATTTAGGGCTCAAAGAAAATCTTTAGCTTTGAGATATATTGTGCATATGAGGAGTTGATCTTGTGAGAAAAAGCATACTGATGTTTGAAAAAACTTGGGATTGGTAGAACTGAAGAATGTATTCTATTCTTGTGGACTTTTTCTGAACTATTCAGAGAAACAGAAATTCACTGAAATAAAAAGATCCTCCAATGGTGACATATGAATTCAACATTTCAGTATTCTTCATTGTCAGACTCTGGACTCACTTTGCATCAACTAGCATGAAAGGAAAGAACCTACACTAAAATATATAATTTTGTGTTAAACCTCTTTAAAATCCTGAAGTCCTTAAACTGAACTCCCACTGAAGTAAAAAAGCAGCCATATAAAGAGTGCCATTTTATATTTAATTGACATCATTAATCTATCAAACAGTGACAAAAATCTCAATTAAATTTCCACCACCACAATGTAAAATAAACTTCAAAAGCAACAAGGATACAGATTTTTGTTATTTATTGGTTACAATCAGGAAAATAGTTAACCCAGAGATCATGAAAGAAATCAGAAGGCTTAGGGAGAAAAAAATAAAAATAAATTAAAAGAAGACTTTCAAAGAAGCAAAGTCCACATTTAAAAAGAAAATGGAGGGAAGGAGAAAATTTCCCATTGTAAAAAAATTAAAAAGGGAGGCAATTTTTTTATTTTGTATTATTTATTTTTAGTGTCAAAATAATCTAGGGGTAGTAGAATGAAATGAAAGGTAAATTATAGGCAGAATATCAGGAATTATTTCTGACAGTAGGATACAATAAAACAGCCTCCCAAAGAAAGTCTCATTGCTTGTAATTTTTAAAACTAGACTGGACAAATGCTGACATTGTAGGGAACAATCATGCATTTGCAGGGAGACCGATTATTTACTAGGTCACTTCCCATTTGTAACTTCTGCAATTCTTTGATTCTAGGAAAGCAAAAGCTTTAGATAAAAAACCCCATGGAACATTTTCTGTTTGCCATAACAATATATAGCATTAGTAGAGTACCAAACAGCTAAAATTTCAGTAGGCCTGTAATATCCACCTTATTAGGAAATTCCCCTCTTACCACAATAAAGGAGTGACAAGAGGAAGGTTTCAGAGCATCCTTTGAAAGTAGGAATAATTAAGCTTCCCAAACCAAAAAAGGATACATCACACAGTTTATTAGCACCTCTATCTACAAATGAGTCTTAGCTGGTATGTCATCCTCTTACTTTCACCTCAAGTAATAGGATTACAAAATGCAACTAAACTATGAGAGTGGAGAATAAAGAATGGGATGATTTTTCAATCCTATAATTTAGCAATAAAATGTTCATGGGGCAATAGCAAGGATGGCAGAAGGAGAACCTCAGAAATATGGAATGCTCACATGACAGATCAAACAGATATCTCACAAAACAAAATAACAACCCATTAAAATGTTCACAAGACAAAGCTCGAATACTATTTTGCATTTATATAGCATCTTTTACCAGTGACCTCTAAACATTTTACAAGCCTTAAACTTTAACATGCACATGAGATGGGTAAGTTGTACATCCCTGTCACAAATTGGTGCACAGAGAAGTTAAGTGACTTTCCCAAGATCTTACTAGGTGTCATTGGCAGGGTCTGAACTGCTAGTTCAATGTTATAACTTTGAGAACATAGTTAGTAAATAATAAAATACAAAGGGGCTGGTAGAGACAAGAGGGCTTTTTTAAATTTACTTTATTACTAGGGATTTTGCGGTACAATTAAAAAAATTGCTTTCCAAACTCTGGGTTTAAGATCTGAGTTCATACTTTAACAGTTCTCCAAAGTCAGAAATGAACAGTGGAAATATTTTTATTTCAATAACTGAATAACGGGTGAAGTTTTGAATGCCTTTTCTACTTCATTCTATATATTTCTATGACTACTGACTATTATTCTAACTTTATAATACATTTATATTTCAAAATAAATTAACTACAACATTAAGACATAATGCCTTTAGAATAGTTAATATTAACTATACCTGAAAGAGGCTCAAAGAAGAGAGTCTAGCTTCTGGATTTGAGCAGTGAAACAGTAAAGAAGCACACATGCATCAGGTATGACAAAAAACTAGTGATAATTATCAAGATGATTAAAGTGCAACAAAGATAAATCTAAGGAAGAGATATGGATAAATTAAAAAGAGCAACATCTATAAATATTAGGTATATGCATGAAAAGAGCAGCTTGCAATTCTAGCAACACATACAACATAGGTCTCAATAAATCTAAAGCTTTAAAAAGAAGCTTTACATATGTGTGTACTGAATACAAGGTGAAAAGAATAAACAAGCTGAAAGATAATACTGTGGCAGTGCATATACTACACAAACAGAAAAACTAACAGGAGATTACATGCTAAGCACGCTAAAAAAGCGCTTTCTACCATATTAGAAAAGTGAGAGCCTTCATTAGCCAGAGCACAGCATGCTGGTGCTTAGGCAGGAGAAGTACCATTTGCTTACCTCCTGTAACAGATCTGCCTGCTCAATGGCTTTGAGAACGTTTTTCTTGGAGGTCTCCTGAACTTCCCCTCCCAACAGGAACTCATCCAGAATAAAATAAGCCTTTTCAAAATTGAAGATGATATCAAGTTCACACACCTGAAAAGCACAGTAAGTGTTGTGATGGGGGGATAGCATTGCCTTATTAAGGTTGCACGACACTTCCTATTATTAGATTCTTCTTTCACTTGCTCAGAACTTTGCCAAACTAACTGTTTGGGATGAAAATTTCCATTTCAGGCATTTTCCTAAGGCTGAATTTTTTGTGGAGAATTTCAGTCAAAATGGTTCCGCCACTTCTGAGAATGAGGCTAGTGAGAAATACATCTTGCCGACATTAAAAAATTCTAGGGACCATTTCTCTGACAAGCTCTGGTACCCCCATGCTTTGGAGCAGGGACTTGAAATTTGGCAGGAGGGAGGCCTTTGTGTAAGGGATGCGCCTTTCACTGTCCCCATGAGAATCCACCCAAACTGGGCCAAATCACAAGCATCTGAAAAACCACAGTTCGCATCTGCTAATAGAGATTTGCTTGAATTTCATAGCTAACTATGATTCTATCTGCACTGAGTATGCTCTAGACTGGGGCTGCACAGAACTTTTCCTGAAATTGCAGCTGAAGGAAAGTAGATTGGGGAAGGAGCATGGGGGGAGAGGGGAACAGGACATACAACCACCTCCTCCCCTGACAAGGGTGTTGTGAAGATAGGTTAGTTACCAGGTTGGTTTGGCAGAACAAGTGATGTAAGATTTGCCATATATATATCAGATATCCATGTCCAGCAGAAAACATATCACTTTTAAAAATATCTTGTATACTAAGCAAGAAGATGATGCACTTACTATATTAACAAAAATACATAATGGAATTTTGTAAAAAATTGAAACCAAAATCAGAGTCACTAACTTACACTGCCAAAATACTTGTCAAGTAGTTCCACATAACGATGAATTATTTCCAGGGTTATCAGTTCATTGTCCTGATCTTCAATAGCACAGCAAAAGTAAAGGCTTGCATATCTGCAACAACAAAATTATCTTTATGTTATTATAAAAACACCAGCCCCCATGTCAGTTACATTAGTGCTCCTGAAAGGTGACAGATTGTTCTCAGTCCTGGAAACTAAGATCTGTGTATCCTCAGAAGTAACAGATTAGAGGCAGCAGCACTGCAAGCTTGCCCACATAGTATGACTGCTGTTCCTTAAAAAGAACTGAGAGGGACCACCTCCATGGATCAAATAATATTTCAATTTCTATGGCCTTTTTAACCATTGGCTTCTCTCACGTCAAACTGAGCTTGTTAGAAAATTTAAAAGGCTTTTTCAATTTTTTTTTTAGCTTTTTTTTGTCTAACCTGATTCAAGAGAAATAAAAACAGTAACTCAGAGGATATTTTAATGCATTACAAAACAAATTATGTCTTTTATACACAGTTGTTGGGTAAATCACTTTCTACTGGCTTGGTTTTTTAAAAAGTACAGAAAGCATCCAATAGATAAGATCTTAAAATCTAAATTATAAATAAAACATTAACATTAAAACATCGGTCTGGAAAGAGAAAAATACCTGTGTGTTTTTCTAGCACAACGGTTTGAAGCTTACTCTAATTACTAGCACTCAAAGCAAATCTGTCTGAATACTTCTATTCTGTTACTCAAGGCACATGACTTTCTCCACATTCATTTTAATGTCAGCTGATTATTGCTATGTTCAGCTAAATTGTTTCCCTTCCAATGCTTAAGGATAATTTGAATCTCATGACAATAGCAGACCTTCATTTCAAGTTAAATGAGTAATAAGCTCTTAAAAGGACAGGCCTTAAATATGATTAAACAAACAATTTGACCTGTTTCAGACAAAACAGCTTTTGTGTCACTAAACAGAAAAACAAAACAAAAACAAATGAACTCCCACTCCATAACACGTGGTCATAATACAGTGTCCACAACTAAATACAGATTTTAAAACTACACCCAACCCTTTGAGAGTCCGTTTTAATACATCAAATTACTTTTCAACAATACAAAAGATTATATCACCTAGACCTTTCTTCTTAGAAGACTGTTTGTCCTTCATAACCATATTTAAAGGCAAATTTAAGGTTAGAAACCCTGCCGGTGTAGTATTTTCAACTAGGTTAAAGCAAGTGTTAACTAGAATGCATTTTCAAGTTCTACAACATGCAGTTTGGAGGGGGAAATTTAAATATATTTAAGTACAAAAGCTTCTAAGTTGCAACCCCCTAACACAAACTGGAGGCAAGGGTACCTATAATGATATGCTGGCTGGGAAGAGAGCATTGTCCTTCAAAACATTCAGCAATAATCAAATAATCAAAACAGGAGCAAGCCTGACCTCTTGAAGAAACACTCGCATATCCAGGCTATGAACAGCAAGCACCTACACCAGATTCAACCACAATTGTAAGGACCACATCTGTAATCTTCTGAAGGAGTAAACAAAGGCACATGCCCTCGTCAGGCCCCAATGCTTGAAGGCAGTCATATTGGTTCTCCTCGCTTGGACCTCAAAATATCCAAAACAAGCCCTGAGACGGGCAAGCTAAATCTCTTGTCAAGTCTAGAGTGGGTCCTCTGGAGATGAGAATATGCAAGAGATTATTTCTGTGTTTTTTCTCACTGACATATGTGAAAATATATTTTCATATTTTCCTCTTAAAACACTTCATTCAGAGGATATCCTGCCAATACAAACCATGATGAAGGGCTACAGCCTTGGTCAAAGCATTTCAGCTTTCTTGATTTGTGTACATTGAGTATTTCAGGTGATGTGTATATGGCACAAGCTATAAGCTTACCAAATTTGTATTTGAGTTTGTATTGATCTCACAACAAGAGGATGTTAATGAGGCCCTGGGACTTAAGCAGTATATGTTTACTGCCAAAGTTTTAAAGAATGTCAAACCACTGAACTGGTAGACATCGTTGGCTACACACCCGGAACCAGAGTCTGTTGAAATACTAAATCAGCTTTGACAGCAGTAGCCTCTTTTGCAGATGCAGAGAGAATTTCTTCATTTCAGGTTATTTAACTAGTTTAAGTTCAATGATTAGTTAATTCAAAGTTAAAAAGCATTCGAAAGTTGAAAAGCAGTAAAGCTTGTTTTCTCTTCCAAACTACGAATAAAAACTAAATGTGAGAGGATGAGATCTGCTATTTCTAAAACCCTGAAGGACACAGTGACCAGAAACAACTAGTTCAATTCACTAACTGCAGGTAACACTGTGTTTAATAAATCAGTTAGTTTTAAGCAGGTTTTGATTAATTTTTTTTTGTTATGTATCCAGCATATTTAAGGTAGCTTTAGTTTACTAATTAAAATCTTTAAAATTTTGCTTGCATTTTAATTGCATTTGAGTTCCTATCTAAAGAGCTCAAAACAAACAAGTAAAAAATTAATCTTGCAAATAAGAAATGCATTATTCATCATTTACTAACATAATACAAAATGAAAAAATTAAGCATCTGAATAAATGTAAAGTAAGCTATATAACTGCTTAAATAAATCTGTGTAGATATAGCGTTTCCTCCTAAGCTTGCAAAAAGCAGCACCAAATTTAGTGTAAAGGCTGTATTTAGTTGCAAATTAACATGTTTTAAGTATTGTCAATCAGTTAAACAACCTCTCTTTAGGAGTACAAAGGCAAAACAATTAAAATTGATTGCTTAAAATTCGCTTTGATTTAAATGAACCTACTACCTTGCTCTGTAATATCTGAAATTCTAACAATTAGGTAGTTCTAGAAGAAATAAGTATAAAGCATGCATTTCAGCAATTTAGATTATGAAATAAGAAAAACATGAAGAACTAGCAACACGAAACTAAAAAATGTTAAATGTTTTGTGTTTTTTAACAAGTCATGGTTTTTACCCAATGTGAGTCAAACTGTCCCCAAACTATGGGATAGAAGAAGGTAGACCTTGGTAGAGGATTGGCTCAGGATTCTCTGTAGCATCCTCAAACTTGCAACCAAGATGGAGCACCTCTTTATAAGGAGGACTGTGACCCCTGCCAAGGTTTGTCAGTTTCTGTAGAGTGTCTGGTTCTCTTTTGGCTACCTGCCCAGGACAAAGACTACCAGAACTCCCTGAATATAAAGGATTGTTTCCAAGACTGCTCTTGGACTCTTGGGCCACCAGAGCTTGCTCCTATTTCTTCTGGGTTTCATCATTATCTTTGGAAGAATGCACTTTCTCCAAGGCCAAAGGCACTTATACCTATCACACTAAGTGGTTTTTATCACTACTTAAATCCAGTCCTCTTAGTGGTGTTCCCTCAGCTGTGTGAGGACCATGACTACCCAAACTTGAAGAAAAACAAGGAAATAAAACAAAGGAAAAATTAAATTACTTTCCCTGACATCAACTAACTTGCCATTTTTTTAAAAACTCCTTTTATAAAATTAGCTTTTAGTAGGATGCATTTATTTCCTTTATCTCATTGGAATGTCAATTACAGTAATTTGTGGAGAAAAGCAATTTCACAGCTGTTTTGTATTACACTCAAAAGGTCAGCAGAATCAAAACATTACAGCTGCACAACCGTAACATTTTGCAAGTAAACAGGTACAAAGAGATTTCTGACTAAGAAAATTAGACAGTACTTTCACCCATAGAAAACTGATCTTGATTTCTCAAAGTGAAAAAATACTTTTTTGTATGGACAGCAAAAATCTTTTCTTATTCACATATCTGGTGCCTTTGAGACCAAATTATATTTGTAACTAATTTATAGTTTGAGGTAAACATGTTTATAGAATTTAGTCATTCTAAATAGCCATTAAATCATACATTATTTTTCATATTTGTAGTCATCCTTTTACTTAGACAGTTGAACACAGAACCGGAAAGAATCATTCTTCCTTAAGTTTAAGAAAATCTAACCTCTGTTCTTCAGCACATTTCTAAACGCATGAGTGGCTCTTTACACATGGATGCTTCCTACTAGGTTATCAAATTAGATTTAAGAAAAAAAAGCTCAAAACCAGCCTGTTTTCATCATCAGTAAGAGAGAAAACATTTCACTTTCATTATTTTCTTTGCTATTCATTACATCTTTTTTGATGTCTAGTAATTACAAGCTTAGTGAGGCAGAACCACCTTTTGTAGACAATCTTCAGGTCTCTCCACTCCAGGAAGCTGCACATTTTCGGTTTACGGGCCAGCACTGTCTGAACAAGTTCCCTTGTGATTTTCTTCTTCTCTTTGTCAGACAACGGGACATACCACTTCTGAAGTCTCAGCTTCCCCTGACGACTAAAAAGCAGCATAAACTGCATCTGTTGAATTAACAAATAAAACTGTAATGAATCTGTCCTTCAGCTGTATCAAATGCAAACATTTTAAAATTAGTTTTGTTTTATTAGTTGAAAAATGTTTTAAAGTAGGAAAAGAAATGAGAAGTGTCAATGACAGCCATCCAAAAGCTAGTATATCTACAAGATACTTTTAAAGGTGAAACCACTGTCTTAACTAAGGCATGTTCTACACTAGAAAAATGAAGCACTGCTGAGAACAGATGTCCACAATGAGTTAAACAGTGGGCTGCACAAGATTAATGTGTAGACAAAGAAACAGTGTTCAGGAATTTCAGAAACAGAGGTTAACGCCACCAGATGCTGAACACAGTCTATGCTTTCAGCTAAACTATGCTCACCACTAGTACACTCGCACCTTTCGCTGATACTCATTGTCATCAACATAGCTGTTCTACTGTAGACAAATTAAGAAACTGTGCCCTCAGCCCCTTAATGTCAAAACCCATGATTTCTGATACCAAATTCACTGCCACTGGATTATAGGTATTGCATTAAGAATACTTTTTTCACCTATGTTAATTTATTCCAGAGTACGTCAAAGCACTTTAAAGACACTGATTAAGTTTCCTAACTCCCTGGGAGGTGGCAAGCCTTTTTTCCCCCATTTTACAGATGGGGAAACGGGCATAAAGATGAAGAGGTTGGGCAAGCGCTGCTGTCCCTCCACCACAGTGATATTACTATTGTGTTTGAGAAAGCGCTTGTGTTAAGCACCTTTTCCTGCGTTTTTATTTTTTTGCTCAAATGTCCATTGAACTTGAACAGCAGGAGCACCAGCGAAGCCCAATTAGCCTTTCAGGCGGGTCTGCTTCGCTAAGGGTCCTCAGCCCTGACCCGGATCTGCCCCCCCCCCCCCCCCCCCGGCGAAGGGCTCCGGGGCACTGCGGGGCGGGATTCTCGGGATCCACCGGCTCCTCACGAGCGGCGGCAGGGAACCCAACCCGAGGCCGGGCAGCGCCAGCCACGGAGCCGCCCGGGGGCAGAGCGCTGCCTCCGCCACAGACTCGCCCCGGCCGGACACGGGGGCCCGCGGCAGGCAGGACATCACGCCCCCGTGCTTAGAGTCCGTTCCCCGGGGGGCAGAGCAGCAGTTTAACCGTCGCGCACACGGCGGAGGGGGGACGCACGGCGCAGTCCCGGGTGCCCCCCCCCCCTCGGGGTCCCGTTAAATCACGGCGGCCACACGCGTTTGCGCAGCGGAGGGAGCGGCGCGGAGCCCGGTATCGGCCGGGGAGGGAGGGTCTATACCCCGGAGACTCCCCCCCGGCCGGACTCGGAGCCGCTTACCGTGCCGGCAGGAGGAGGAGGCAGCAGCGGCGGGCGGGGGAGCCGCCAGGAGACTCCGGCTCGAGCTCTTGGCGCGCGCGCGCAGCTGGGCGAGAAACAACCGCCCCAGGGCCCGAGCCGGGAGGGAGGGAGGGGCCGGGCGCGGCGAGCGGCTCCGAGAGGGCGGGGCAGGAGCGAGAGGAGGCGCCGCTTTTCTTCCAACAAAACTTTATTAGCTCGGCGAACACAGGCGGCGCAGGGGCTGCGCGCACCCGGCGGGGGGCGGAGGGAGGGAACAAACGGTTGGAACAGTCAATCAGCGGGCCGGATATATAAGTAGCTCGTGTGGTAGCCTTGCAGCAGCCAATCAGCGGGCCAGAAACACTGGCAAAGGGGAGGGTAATGAAAGGAGCCAATCAGCATGACAGAACCGCAATAGGGGCGAAGTCGGGATTACGGCAGCCAACCAGAAAATCAAACACACAGAGCGTTTTTTTACAGTAGCCAATCACCGAGGGAGACACAGATCGGAAAATGGCCTCAGTCAATCAGCAGCCTGGAGATAAACCCCTTTAACCCACCCACAAAGCAGGAAGTGATTGAGAGCTAGAAGTGCTCAGTGCGCATGCGCACCCGGTAGCGTTCCCTAGTGTAATCTATACACGTATGCAGGGTGTTCCCTAAAGCACAGGCACGCTCGGATGGGGAGAGTCGGCCCGGCCCGGCCCCGAGGGAGACCAGTGTTAATGGCCGTGGGGCAGAGAGTGAGACACGTGCTTCCTCTGCCCCAGGCCAGGGTGGCGAAGGGCAGTCGGTGGTTTCCAGTTGTTCCCCTGGGGGCGGGCACAGTCACTGAAGAGGAGATAGAGTTATTGCCACCCTCGTGGTACAAGGTTTAGTTGTAGAGAACAAAAAAGACTTCCTTGGTGAGCAGCTGAGTCTAACGCCTTGCACTTTTAATTAACATGCACACACTAGTGTTAATGCCACATTAAAGTTTGCGAGATCCTCTACTCATAAAGTCAGAAATTTCCAAGAGTTACAGTTGTCCATACAACTCTATGCCATCCACCCTATGCATCTTGTATATTTTATAGTGCAAGTGCCTCCATTTCAGTCTCCTTCCTGAGTCACAGCACGCCCTTCTCCTTTGTATCCCTCCCTAAAATGCACTATCCCCCATATGTTTTATCCCTAGTTTTTTCCCTCCAGAAATATTAACTAAATTCCTTGAAATGAATTTTCTTGGAGATAATATATTCCACTGAAATCAATGGGGTACTGTTTTTTTGTTTTGTTTTTTTAACAAATAGCTACAGTGAGTCTACAAAACTGGAAATACATTGTGTCCATGTGCAAAACTGCTGAATTTAGACATGCATAATTTTAAATGTACTCAACAGATTTTCTTAAAAGTCACCTTTTTTTTGAGTGTCAATGAGCTTCAAAGTAATCCCAAAGTCCTCGTGTCAGAGGTTTGAATTATGTCAGAGTGCAAAATTTCTGATTAGAGTATATGGAGGAAGTGTTTTTTCCACACTCACATAGCTCAAACACCTCAAATTATTTTTCTCAAACCCCCCCCCCCCC